>NW_017562977.1:80906-125674 GCF_001854935.1 Bemisia tabaci | reverse complement strand
GTTTGAGCCCTGTCCCGTTGACCAACTTGGGTGTACTAGTCTACTTATGCACCGGACTAATAGTCCAATATCCTTGATTTTAGCACATGAAACCGGAAAATTGGCAACGCTGTACAGTCTAAACCAGGGGTCACTTCAAGTTGAAACTTTGCATGGAAGTTTGCCTTACCATAGGCTTTCATTTGAGCACTGTCCGGTTGACCAACTCGGGTATAAAAAAAAGGGGCGAAACTTGGCGAGGCTCTTTAAATGAAAATGATGGTTTAACCTCCAAAACTAGTAAAATTACAAGTACAAACATGCTGACGTTTGTAGTTTTTCATGCCTTTTCGTGCCAACACTGAAAGGAGTCCAGTCAGAGTGACTGGAATGTTGGATGACCTAGGCTGGGTCAAGAATCTCTTTAAATTCTGAGGTAAATATTAACTTGAGAGTCTTCCTAGCGTTCAAAATCAATCCTAAAACACTTGAGCGCTCCTAAACTGGACAATTTGTCTCTTGAATCAACTCATTGTTAACTGACTTCTCTCTTCTTCCCCCCCTCCCCCCCCGCCGCGCCGTTAGGTACTGGTGTCAAAGGGCTTAGTCAAGGAACAAGGAGTAATATATTAAATAATTCAGGAAGTGAATGGAGTGATGAAACAGATAGCTCAAGCTGTGGATCTGAAGCTGAAGCAAAACTACCACCTCTCCACCCTCTTCTCACTATTAGTTATGAAAGCAATTCTACTGCAAAGCCTTATCTAGAGGGCGCCTGGTTTGGAGACTGGTCTGAGGATAACTTTATCCACCAACACGCTTTAGGTAAGTCATTTAAACATTTTAACCTTTTGATATTTTGTACTGAAATATGATGAAGTTACAACTGAAAATAGCCACTGCTTAAAAGACAGGACCAATCCTTTTTTGCCTATCCAGGTTGAATTTTGGGGTCTAGGATACTTCATTTTAGGCTACCAGCATGAAACTTGGTGAGAATGTTTTTGAAGGTACATACCTAAAGCAAATTTTATTTAAAGTTCCTAACTTCTATGAGAGGTTCTACCCGGTTTTGTCTCATCAACCATCAACACTAATGGACACAGTTGATCAATCAGATCCATCGGTTTTCTACAGATCTAACCTTTTTTAGGACCGCCTCGCGAGGTTGTGCCAAAATTACGCACCGACGTTTGCGATTCGTCAGTCACCAAATCGGAAGTTCCGAACTCTAATAGAACGGCAGCTAGGAGGTTCGAGGGCAAAAAGAGTACCAAACCTCTAACTAATATTCGCTTCTAGAACAGAGATCAGCCGAGAGGCAAGCCGTATCTTATCATGGCTCTCCGAATGTCGGCCGCCAAAAGCCGGCTTTCGTTATTATCTCCTTTTTCAGGGGTTCTAATTCACTTGTGGACATGAAATTCGGTAGCAACACGCATGAACGTGTGTAAGATCAAGGATCGTTGCAATTCTGTAGAAAGTTGCGGAGCGTAGGCCGAGTTGAGAAAAATCTACGCGGCTAAGCAACCTCGTTTAAATTGTATGAATGAACCGTGGAGAACCGTTAGGGAAGAAACCGCGAAAGTGAAAATATTATTATTATTATTATAGTTGTATTTTGTTCGCCACAACAATTGTTTCCTGTTACCGATTTTGTGTTATTTGCGTCACTTTTTCACAACCAATGAGAGCAAAGCAGCTAGAAGTGAGGTTAGAAATCTGGTTAACAAATTTACACAACAGTCGTAACAAAGCTCTGAGGACGTTCCGATTGTTTCGAAACAATGTCGCAAAACGTTGCCGAATTGTGCAAAATAATGAAACAAATAAAAATAGGCCACGCCCCTTAACATAAATAACATTCGAACAAAATACGACTGTTACGAGATGTTCCGAGTTGTTTCGTCGAACAAAGTACGACTTATTACTCTGCTGTTCCCACTCACTCTGCCCCCCCCCACAGAAAAATTGGCCAAAGCGATTGCCTTTATACTTGATACACGCTTAGCTATTGTCGTTTGGAGTTGATCAAAATTAATCAGATTCCAATCCGCTGCCTAGGACGCCCGCAACAGCGACAAATTGTTTCTCCCCATAGTAATGCATTGGGGATACGCGGTTGTTCACGCGCACCGCACCGAACAGGTTCAATCTTGTCGCGTGACGTCACAGCCTTATATACGAAATTTAAGGTTATAGGGGGTATTTTTCGACGGATTTTTGTGAAAATAGGTTAATGAGGGTATTGTTCTACGAGGAACTCGAATTTTTGGTCGGATTTTCAAAATTTCAAAATCCAAGATGGCGGCCGTGGCCTAAAATGCTAAGTCGGCTCCTGTTCGATCGATTTTCGTGAAACGCGGTATTCGGGGGTACTTTTCGACGGGAAACTCGAATGTTCGATCAGATTTTCAAACTTCAAAAATCCCAAATGGCGAACGTGGTCTAAAATGCTGACGTCACAGCATTATAGACGAAATTTCAGGTATCAGGGTGTATTTTTCGACGGATTTTTGTGAAATTTGATATCAGGAGGTACTTTTTGACGGGAAACTCGACATTTTTCGGTCAGATTTTCAAAATCCAAGATAGCGGCCGCGGCCTAAAATGGTGTGTCGGATCCTATTCGATCGATTGTTGTGAAACTCGGCAACAGGGAGTATTTTTCGACGGGAAACTCGAATTTTTTCAGATTTTTAAATTTCCAAAATCCAAGATGGCGGCCATTGCCAAAGTGGTGAAGATGTTGTCGTCTCATTATTATTATTACTCTTCAAGTTAACAACTATGAGGGGCGGTTCGCGGAGCAAATCGCGAGGAACTCCCCAGGGCACTCCCCCCCCCCCCCCCCCTCAGGAGGTTCAGAGGCACTCCCCGGCTGGGCGTGACTGCTCGCATAGCAAGCTAATCACGACTAGTTACTCTATTTAAAGCGGCCGTACCAGCTCACTCTAAACCTCCCCCTCCCTCGCAAATGAATTGATCGAAGCTATTTTCCTCAACATAGCACACGCCTCTATCCGTAGAAAGAAAATATCAAGTTTAGTAAAAGTTGTTCAGGACGGCCGCAGGAGCGAAAAGTTGTTTCTCCCTATAGAGATGTATGGAATCATTTCCGTAAACCTCGCGCGCGTTCACGAAAAAAGTCGGCGCGTGAGCAGTAGAGTCGGCGCGCGCAAAGAATCTTCGCGCGCGCGAAAAAATCTCCCCGCGCGCGAAGTAAACTCACCGCGCGCGAAGAAATCTCCAAGGTCACGACAATACCTCGCGCGGGCGAAAATCTCTCGCGCGCGCTGCTACAGAGCCTTAACAAGGTCAAGACACGGCTGCCAAATGTAGATTTAATTCTAGCTTAATAGTAGGTTAGGTTAGGTTGGGTTAGGTTAGGTTTTAAACTTTAATTAAAAAGACGTTTGGCAACATACAACCTTGAGCCATGCGATCCTACATGGCGCGTGGGCGTGGCGGGTTTGCTCTCGCGCGCGTCGAGTTACACCTCGCGCGGAGAAACACTGACAGCGCGCAGCGATACCCATGTCGCGCGCTATGGAATTGCTCCGCGCCAGTGGCGCAACCACGCGCCGACTTTCTTTGTGAACGCGCGCGAGGTTTCGTGAACGCGCGCGAGGTTTACGGAAATAATTCCATAGAGATGGATTGTGGGTTGTTTGCGCACACCCCGTCGAACAGGTTGAATCGTATCGCGTGACGTCACAGCAGGGCCTTTTTGTGTCCTAGGTCGTGTGCCTCGATCGCATTTGATCTTCCAACTGTGTGCCTCCCTCGCGAACTTTTCCATCCCCTATTCCTTTCAAGTACATAGTGTTAGCCTTTCGTACCTGAGTATCTCCTCTTTTTTTTCCTAACTTTTCACAGCGGACTTGCCAGAAAACCACTACGCATCTCCGCCATCTTGCATTTGATAGTGGGACACGGGCTTATGTTCCATCTTATAGGTCATTCACCTTACTGATTGTAAGTTTCTTCTTTCTTTGATTTCCTTTCCTTTATTTTCGATCCATTTTTGTGAAACTCGGCAGTAGGGAGTATTTTACGACGGGAAACTCGAATTTCCGTTCAGATTTTCGAAATTCCAAAATCCAAGATAGCAGCCCTGTCTCGGCTCCCGTGCGATCTAATTTTGTGAAACTAGGTATCAAGGGTCAAACATCGGTCAATCGCTACTCTACTGACTCTTTCTCTACCAGGTATGTTCCTTCTCATCACCCCTTTCAGCTATCCCTTCGGTGCGTCCCATCATCGTGCATACACTGACACTGCAGCACATGCTCGGTTGAAATACAATTCTTCTATATTCTGTATTACACAGTCTCTATAGATTTTTGTGCGGGTTTCAGCTTATCTCACATCGCTGTCTGCACTAATGTGTTTTTGGACTTCCACTCATTGTCAGTGTTCGGCAACACTGGCAGTGAATCTGATTCTCCCTATATTATCCGAGATTTACAGTAGGTAAGGAAAATATTTGTCAGCCCCTTCCTATAGGCTCAAGATAATTAGGTTGAAATAATTGAGGACAGGTGAGAAAGAAATCTCCGAAGGAGGTCATTGGTTCCAGTGAAGTGAATGCTTTTTTGTTTCAAATTGAGTCAGGTCTAAATTATGACAATTAGCTTTCTAGTTAAGTTAGCATTTCTCCTACCATCACAGGACAACCAACTGAAAAAGTGCAGGTAAAAATTCACAGTGACATTCTCCATCATTTGTGCAGTAAAAATTATAGGAAGGATGAACAAACATCACGGATCTAACCATCATGCAACCTACGAGACAATCTGAAAACTCTCAATCTCATGATGTTTTTCTTTTTATTTTGATGACATGATATCTTAAATGTCAGGGAGAATATCTTATGTTAATTTTGGAGCAATACATATTTTATTTGATCTCATCCCGAATATTTCATCATTCTTAGCTCCTAAAATTTGTTTGCCGGAAAAAGGGGACTTAGCAAAATCGCATTTTCAGCGATCTTCAGGAACACATGTTCACATTGCCGTTTAAAGGTTGTGACTATTTCCAACTCTAAGGTATCCTACTTTGGAATTGACCGTAGGTTGTGCGATTTTATCACTTGCGTGTCTGTAAAAACAAAGTAAACTTTCAGAGGCAGTTTACTAAAAACTAGGTTTTTGCCCTTATCCCTTTTTCCTGGCAATGTATTCCAATTTGTCTTAAAAGATGGAAATAGAATAATTTTTGTCCGAATGAATCTGATCTTTTCAAGATTTCTAGGATAACCTGACCTAACCTAACTTTGATACTTGTTTCAGATAATTTGCTTCATAACTTTATAGATGATGGTGAACTCTATGAATTCGATATTGATTCAGGTGAATCTTTTCCCAATGATTCTGATGAAGACTACAATGACTTAGATGATGAGTTTGGTTTTTTTTAATCGTGGGAAGTGTTATCTATTTATCATTTCTGTTCAGATAACTACAGTTCTCTCTTATGAGCTCTTTACAGTTATAGGGTTTGTGCAGCCTTGTTTTGTCCCCTAATATTTAATAAAACTGAAGATTTTTAGAATTCATCGAAGGATGGGATTTATGGTCTGATTTCATCAAATTGTCATCTTTTAGTGTGCTATATGAGAATATACCTTGACTTTGTGTCATTTCCTTCCTATGAAAGGATCGCCCTATACCTGTCTTTACTTAATACATCTAATCCACTTACTAAGGCGTGTATGGACTTGTTTAGATCTTTTACTATGAAAGCTCAGCCTTTGTTAATGTAATTGGGCGAGACAAAAATGTAGTGATGAAAGTTTTAAAGGACCCCGCACACCTCTTATGGGAAAGTGCACCATGACAGATCCTTAATTGTTTTATGGCATTCGATTCTCCTCAAGATGCTGATCAAAAGTTATCATTCTGTCAACTTTCTACAATGCACCGTTTTTGCAAACAACGGCCGAGAAGATTCAACTATTTGGCGACAATGAATCAAAAAGAACAAAGCATTCGATTTAGAAACATGGGGAAGAGGTGAGTAGAGCGGGAGAGAGAAACTGATTTGAATGGTCGAGCAAAACGGCGTGCGGAATCCCGAGACAAGACTGCCGCTCGGTGCGGGAGTTCCCCTGATTTCCTTGTTGACTTACAGCCGACCGTTCACTCGAGTGCTGAAATGAGGATTCTTTCTGGCTCTTCATCGCCGAATAATTGAATCTTCTCGGCCATTTTTTGAGAAAACGGTAGAAAGCTGGCGCAATGATAACTTTTGATCAGCATCTTGAGGAGAATCGAATGCCATTAAACAATTAAGGATCCTTCATGGTTCACTTTCCCATAAGAGGTGTGCAGGGTCCTTTTCAGTCTGCAGTTCTCGAAAAATTTGCAGGAAGTTCTTCAATTATATCTTTCTTTGGCTGCACCAACCCTGGTTTATTAATGCCATCTAATTTTCATCCAGTTTGTTAGATTTTTATCTCATCTGCTAAAAGTCAGATCATTACATATCAAACAAGTAACCTCCTTAAATGCAGCCCTTATCAGCATTGATCTCAATTTAATGAAAAGTAATGCCTCATCTTTAGCTTGGCAAAAATGTTTCCATCCAACTAGGATTTAAAATATGTAGCTTCAAAATCATCTTTTCTCTATTCCGATTGTCTTACAGATACTCTCAATAAAACTATTTTGCTGTAGTTGCCTTTATTTTGATAGGAGCTTTCATATGTTTGTGAAAGTGTTCACAGGAACATGCTTCAACTTAACTGAAGATTGATGCACTCACTTCACTCAAATGCAAGCTTCATTTTCTTCTATTCAACTAGACTTAGAACTTCTCCAAGTGGCACACATTAGTCAATCTCCTTATTATTTGTTATTTTAAACATTGTATTTTCTTCAATATATATAAATCTTTGTACTCCTATAAATTACAAAAACCCCCAAAAACATTTTTCGGGCAAAAAATCCGGTCGAGGAAATTGACGTGTCACTTCCTTTTAATCAAGTATAAGATAGGCAAAAACCTTTGATGAATTCCCAAGGTTCACTAAGACTAATAATCATCAAAAAGTTCCAAAAACTTACTCGAAAGGAAAAAAATAAAATGAAAAATAAATCCCTTGCCAAAAATAAATAAAAAACCGATTCTGAGATAAATCCCTCGAATGAACTTGAAATCACAAAATCGGTCGAGGATGTCAATTGAAACTTTCCCCCTTTAATTATGAAGTCGAGAAAATGAGAATCGCTAAAACGGGCTTTTTTGAATATCGCTAAAATTCACCCCATCTTTGGGGGTCGATATCTCGCGAACGGAGCGTCGGATGGGAAAACCCTTCAAATTAGTTTCTTATAATGATGTAAAGACCCCGTATACCAATTTTCAGCCAAATCGGAGGGGGTCGGGTTCCGAGCCTGGCACAGTTGACGTGGAATGACCCAGGAGTGTTTTGTTTATCCCCCAGTGTTTTCTTTACACATAAGGAATGGGTATGAAGTTCAAATACTCTTTCATACGTCGTCAAACGCACTTTTTTAAATTTTACACCAAAATGAAAAATCAACAGTAATGGTAACACACGGTGCTTCCCTCTCCATTATTTTTTAACAGCACTATTATGTCACCAAGGAGTGCAGTAACACCAGAAGTGAATTTTTGAGAAAAAGGGACCACTAGACAGGATGCAACTTCAAACTACATAATACATGCTTGATTTCTTATCAAAATTCCACATAGGACACAATTCGTACAACAAAAATCACTGAAAGTAACTCCTCACCCAGGTATTTACGTTTTTTCACGCATAAATTCAGACTTTCCACTCATAGAAAGAACAATGATCGACCCGAGTTAAATAGCACACAAAACGTTAATACCAATAGGTCTCGACCTACCTTACAGTCTCGTAGGTACTAAATATGACAACCTCAATCACGGCACCTCGGTTCAGCTATTTCACGTTGCGTACACTTAGAACAACAATTGGAAAGGAAGGAACAACACTTCCTTGAGGAAGGAACACTGCTCATTGCGAAGATTGTTCAAACTGATTTAGTGAGCAGGTTGATTCAAATAAAGTGTGAGTTTTTTTTCTGAAAGGGAAATTCTAATTTCTTTAACCAGTGCTGCATAAAAACGTTCACATCTTGGTAAGGAGTTGATATCAGTAATTTTCGCTGCGCAAATCGAGTTTAACGTATTTTGTAGAGGAAATGTATATTAGAATGCTTAAATTCGTATTTTGGCTAGTTTTTAACTGTCAGTTATTTTCAACAAAAAAAAAATTAATCATAGAAATTGTTCTGATGATGAGTAAGTTCAGGTTAGAATTTGGCAGGAAACAGTGACAATTTGCATTTGACAGAAGGAAATACTGCGTTCCGGCAAAATAAAGGAGCCTTACTGCTGTTCTTTTCGAAATGATGCCAATTTTGGCACACGTACTATTTTCTCATGTATACCCGATGTTATATACAAATAAAACAATTTTTTTGTCTCAGAACTAGAGGGTTTTAAATTAGATACGTAAAATTTTTAGGAAACTCCATTTCAAAAAATCGGTCGTGATTGCTACTCTCTTTGACCACACAGCAAAACTTATGATCCACTTTCCGAATCACTTCTCTTGAACTGCATTTCCTTATTCTCCCTGTTTTCCCCTTCGTGCACTCATCCCCTCTTGTTTTTGAGCAAATTTTTGCTCAGACAGTTATCCTGCACGTTAACGGAGTTGGTATTTTCATTGACCAATCAGAGCCTGGTGGCCTGTTTACAGGATTGTTGATGGGTTTCACTCTCTCAAGTAAAGTCGTCAACAGGTTCAATAACGTGGTCCAGAGCACGTTTACGAAATCGTAAACTGTCAATGACAATTAAATTACATTTAATTACAGATGATTTGCTGAGAAAGGTCAGGCCACCCATTTAATCACAACCGGAGAACGAAAATTCGTTTTGATGATGTATTTCAAATACTGTTTACGGATTTTGTAGACAGTTGACGAACAAAAATTTGCTATTTTACACGGTTGTCACTATTCTCAACGAGGAAGCACAACGAGGCTACCATGACGGTAATGATGGAATGGATTAGATACACTCATAGTTCGTTGGATCTCATCATCCTTTTTATCAGATTGGTAATCTTAAATGAACTGCAGGTGCTGATAAACAACTAAACTGGATTAAGTCTTACTAAAAGGGGACAGATAGGAACAAACAGGACAGAAGACGTCCATGTAATATAAATGAATCAGTGAGTTCGAAGACACACCGACTCGAGTTTTTTGCCGTTTTTCACGTTATTACGGTTTAATGACACTTATGGGTGGACGCATCTGCAGGCGAAGGAAATTTCGAAACAGTGATCGAGGTGCTCGAAACGGCGGCTGGAAAAGGGTGGTGAGAAAGACAACACGCTCTATTATTGAGCCTTTCTATTTCATTTCAGGGTGGGGGGAGGAGTAGGGAGCAGTGGATTTTTCCAGGGTCAGTAGCTTGCAAAACTTAGTTCCATGGTACTTAGTGTCATCAACTACAATATTTGTCAGAAAAAAGTATCAAAAAGAGAGAATATTTAGTATTTTATTGAAAATACCGATATTGGGCCTCTCAAGAAAAACGGGTGGCCATAGATCTAATTTTGTGGTTTCCTTTTTCCGGTTCAACATATCTTATACTGATAAGTTATAAAAATATTTAAGGGTAACATGTAGAAAAATATACATTTTTTAGGGCAAACCAAAAAAGATGAGTATGTGGAAGTCAGTGAGAACAAAAACAAACCAACTCAGCAACTTGCTAAGGCCTAAAACTCTGTCATTAAAAATGACTCATTCATTTCAACTTGGTCTTTAACCATGTCTCCAAGTGCTTTTCCTTTGGCACCAAGAAGCTTTTTTATTAACCGACTTTCTCACCCACTGTGCAGTTTTTTGTGTTTCTTAAAAAATTTACTTTTTCCAAGTTGGTATGTTTTTGAACTCACTGATTCATATGCGCTTGTGCCGCAATGTGCAACACTAAACAAATTTTATATACTGAAAATACAATGGTTTAAAAGGGTGACGCTTGGAAACATTGAGAGAGAATCCCAATCCTTGTTGAACAATGAGAGATCTAGACGAGAAGTTATTAAATGTATCCAGAGAAGACAAATATTTGTTCACAAGAGGACAGAAGGTTTGTCAAAATGCTGAATGACCTTGAAAGTGATCAGCCAGCAACTTCACTCTGTAACCAAAAGAATGCAAAACTATTGGAATAATGTGGGTATAAGGAGCTACAGATAACCCACTCCCCGAGTATCATCTGCAGCAGTCAAAATTCGGGCTTTTTACTATGTGGTGAAATAATTCTTCTAACAACCCGTTTCACGATTTTCAGTCGTGTGGATCAGATAGTCAGTGCAACTGACGAGGAAGTACCCAAAAAACCGGAATTTTGCTGTAACTTGGCAATGGTGGAAAATTTCCGGGTTCTAACGCCAGGAGGTGTAAGTAGGAACTATGAAGAGCTTTTGGGCCAAATCGCAACGTCGTGGAAAGTTTTCTTTCATTTTGGCGAGACTCAGCTTCAGAGATTGTCTGGTGGGTTCGTCGTTTTTGAAGATGGGTCAATTTCACTAGCAACACTTGGCGCTCCAATTTTTCTTTCTTACTCGGTAAAATCACGATTTTCCCTGTCAATCTTTTGAAGTTCTGCCTATGAAGGACAAGTTTCATCAAAAACTTATGTGTAAGTGTGGTTTTCCCGTTTTAAAAGTGGTGCCGTATCGCCTGGAATGTCCTACTCGCTGAAAGCCGCCGTCAACGACTAGAAGCAAAAATATTAAAAAAAATCCCGTTTTGGCGAGTAAGAATCGGTGGAGACCAGTTAGCTAACTAGCAGACATCACTGGGTTGTCATACAGAAATATTCAAAACATAGCTGTGAGAAAATTGGGCCTAAGACGCGTTGTTGCTGAATTGATCCCCTATTTATCATTGTAGACGTTGAAGGCCGCTTGGAGCCCGGTCGATGTCTGAACAATAAATCACACTTTAAAACGAAAAAAAGACATTTGCCCACTAAATTTATTGGTGAAGCATGTTCCATGCAAGATTTGATCAAAGGCTTAAGAGAGTTATCACCTATCTTAAAAAACGACGAGCTCACTGAACACCCCTCATGCAAGGGCTTTCCAAAACGAAATAAAATGTGACCTAGTGACTCTTCATGGCTCCTAACTTCCTAGCGGTAGAACCCCGAAAATGTTGCCGTTGCCAAGTTACGAGGTTAGCTTTTTTTGGGTCCCCCCTCATACAGGGTTATTCAAAAGTTACGCACCACTGGCCATAACTTTAGTTCTAATTATGATATCGATTTGCGGTTTGTGGCGTCCTTCCTCATATCGAGGGGGAAACTTTTTGAGGTACTTTCCAGTTCTTCACCCCCCCCCCAGGGGGCGGGGGGCAACTCAAAAATTTCAAATGGCAACCCCCATAATGTGATACATCGTTAGAAAGAGCATGAAAAAAGAAAATTTTTGGCGCAAACCGGAAGTCGATCTGACCCCCCTGTCAAAAGTTAGGGGGGTCCAAAGGTTATTTAGGGGGTCCGTACCTTCATTTTTTAGATTAGCTTCGGCGGCTCTTGGACATACCGTTTCTCTTTTCAAAGAGTCCTCGAATACTCCAAGTCTGATATCGAAGTCTTCATATTGCCCCCGGGCCACCGCAGCCCTCCCGTAGGGGGGGGGGGGGGCCTGATACAATGAAACATTGCATTAAAATGCGAAAAGTCACGGAAGAGCTTCAAACTTAGCATCAAATCCGAGTGGAACTTCTTGCCAATGTTAACGCAAAGGCAGCCTGCGACTTTAAAGTGAGTTTTCAAAACTCTCAGCCCCCTGCCCCCCCTCATTTTTGGTTGCAGAGCGGGTAAAAACCGGGAAATTCACTCCAAATAATGCCCGAAACTAATGTCCAACTTGAGGAGGACTCTTGAAACGTTGCGATCAGTCGGAGAATTGAAATACAAGGACTGCCACCCCCTTAAAGTACAAAAACATCCAAAAAAACCCCGCTGCCCCCCTCATTTTTGGTTGCGGAGCGGGTAAAAACCGGGAAAATCGTCACAAATGATGCCCGAAACCACTGTAGAACTTAACGCGGACCCTTGAAACGCTGCGCCCAGTCGGAGAACTGCAACACAGGAATTGCCGCCCACTTTACGGACGGAAACATCCATAAAACCCCCGCTGCCCCCCTCTTTTTTCTTTGCAGAGCTGGTAAGAACCGGGGCATCATTTCTGGCGAATTTCGGCTTAAGCATGGAGGATATTTTACAGTAGGTCCGCCAAGATATCCATTTTAACTTAATAGTTAAGAATTGGATTGAGTTCATTTTGCAGCAGTTGTCGACTTGTTGAAAGAATTCCTCGATGAAATCAGACATTTTCCCTCTATTTTGTGTAGAGTTTTGTTGGTATCAATCCAATCGCCTCAAATAGTTGGTCAAAAAGACAGGTTGTACGGTCAGCTGCGCGACCTATGTGCGTGGTAACCTCACCTCCTTATCAATAAAATGGCTGGCCACCGTTATGTTTCTAAATCAGTTTTACTTTATTTTATTGACATCCCAAACAAGTCAAAATACAGTTTTATTTGCAAGTAGCATTCTGCAACAAGTTTTTGAGCCTATCAATTTGTTTACCATAAAAAGTGATCAAACCTTCATCTGAATTCAAAAAATTGCCCCTAGCTATCACACATTAAACCACAAGGAAAACCAATCTTTAATTTCAAGTTCTTTTGGTCAGGACCCAACTAATGTAGATACGTGATATACATTTATGGTATCAAAAACTGATCCTACGAATCGTGGGTAGTTAACTGTTGGTGCAAGTAGTGTAGTAATACTAGTAAACTAATATAAAAACAAGGCTGGAGGAGGACATACTTAAAACAGTTCTGATATTGATTCACCCAGACTTTTCTCTAGGTTCTGAATGGCTTTCCTGCAACACATTTCAACGCTTTCATCGTCATCTTCGAGTAACTCAGCCAGAAATTGGACGGTTTCTGGTAACAATGGTGCAAAGTCGTCTCCTAATTTTATTGCAACTGCACAAACTGTTTTCAATGCTACTTTGCGCACCTGAAATCATACATAACATGGAATAGGATTAGATAATCTTACGAAAATTAAAATCCCCTCAAAAACATACACACCAGATCCATATTATTAGGGTAAAATATTGTTGGTTATCTGCACTATGCACATTGATTAGACAATTGCATGCAGCCAAAATGCAGACCCTCACAGTGTGTGGGTGATTTGCACGGTGATTGGGGTGAAAAGGGTAGGAGAGACACTATGCGCTGATAGCATGATCCAACACTTCTAGTGCCACAATCTTTTAGACGCCTACTCCTGCACTAACAAATATTATTCAACTTGCTCCCACGGGTTTTTTACTTGTTTGGAACAATGCTCATAATAAAATATGGATTTATAGAGAATTCTCCTCTCATTTCAAAAAGAAAATAAGCTCGACTTGTGACTAGAAGTTTCCCAAGAATTGGTTTGGATAAAGCGCAAATTTGAAAGAGAAGCTCTGCCAGTATATAAGTGGCAAACTTCAATCAAAAAATTTTTATTTCAGGATGTAGCCACCATTGTAACCAGACAAGAAAAATTAGAGGTTGCGATATTTAAGGAGCTCCTATTGAAGAATTCATAATGAATGCTCTAATGTGCATATTAATTTATGGCAAATCCGAATTCAACTTTTCCTTTTAAAATATATACCGGGGGAGTTGCCAAATTGTACAAGAGATGTGGTACAAAGCAATTTTTGAATGATCTGATGGCTGTCCACATACTGTATTTTGACTGGCCATAAGAATGCAGTACCTACAAATTTCTGTGTAATAACTGCAGGATCCTGATCATGGTGGCTAGAGATAAAATCGTACCACAATATTTTTACTTACATTTAAGGCTGCATTTTTTGTTTGCACTTTATATCTCGATGTAAATAAAAGCAGATATAATCAATTCACCTTTCGACGCTTATGTAAGTCTAGAGAGTTTACAAAAATGCAATCGTAGAAGTCCACAGACTAAAAATCTCTCCTGATTTTGTATGTTTTGTGTTATAGTAGTTTCCAAAGCTGTGACAACTGATCAACTTTAAAATCGGTAAAAAAACGGCTCACTTATTTACCGTTCTCCCTTCCACTGCATTGATTTCGATTTTTCAAACAGTTATTTCTTCAATTCGAAGGCTGGTTTTGATATGAACACTTTAAAAGGAGTTTTTCCTATGATTGTAGCAGAAGGTCATTTTGAAAAAAATCATCACCTTTCTTGTGGCCGAGCCTTTCATGGGCTTTAAATTTGCTTAACAATTCGAACAAAACAGTTTAATAAGGTCCGAATATGTCAGATCAGCTTACATTCCTTTTTAATATTCAACTCTTTTGCCTGTGTCACACTATCAAAATACTCCATCAAAATGTCAAGGTCAAGTGCTGTGATTGGTCCAAGTCATCGAATTAGCCAATCACAACACCTAACCATGATATTTTGATGGCTAGCTTTGATAGTGTGACACAGGCAATTGCGAAAAAGGTGGGCAAAAACAGAAATGAGCATATTTTTCCCAATTTTGATAGGATGTTCAGGTTTTACTCTGCATTTTGGGACTGCACTTGACTAGGGACAAAGAGGACCACCAACTATGCGATCAAGCCCTATTGAACTGTTTGGTGCATGTATATATCTCGTTAGGTTACAGCATCTCTCTTATCTGTAGCTTTTTTTTTTTTTTTTTTTTTTTTTTTCCGGTTGATGCCTACTGCCACCTATAATACCACATGATGAGACGGTTTCCGTTCCCCCCACTCCCATCTTACGAGTTGTGAGTGACAGTGACATCACCCTCTCCTTGAACCAAGTTCGCTGACCAGCTGAGCCATCTTCTTCAGTCAGTGCTTCGCTTCGCTCTCGGCCGATCGACGATCTTGGTTCCGCCCGATTTTCCCATCTTTTTTGTTCTTTCGCCAATGCAGTTTTCTCTTTTCCAGTTTTCATCCAGATCTCGAGGATCTGTTTCCTTGTTTGTAGTGTATGTCACCCGCCATGTTGAGTGAATAAATTCTCTTTTAGTTCTCCGCAAGCGGGGCTTTTCATTTCCGCTACCTCACCTCACCAGAACCTTCCCCTTTTTGAGGCCTTAAGCCGTTCGTCAGCTTCTCTCGTTTCAATGTGTAGTGGGAAACATCAATTTTCATACTCCTAGGCAAAAATCTTCAAAGTAGTGGTATCGAATACATGGAAAGTTGAAGAGGCATTAGTGAGATGCTTTTTCTTGAGAAAAAAAAAATGAGTTAAATCTGCTGAATTATTTGATTAGTGCTGGAAGAAAAGAAAGTCAAAATGAGACTGAAATAATAATGCCTTAGCGAGAAATTGTTTTTTTCGACTTCACACTGACTTTTGAAATATTGAGGTAGTTAGGCAGAAAATACTGGCTGCATACCTCAGGATTAGTATGCTGAGTTTTAAGTAAAATTTGATAATTGAGCGGCTTCCAGAGATTGTCATCTCCAGCTGACACGGCCATTTGAGCGATACAAGGAATCAGCAGATTTTCACAACGATCCTGCCAGTTACCAATGCAGTTTTCCAACTGAAAAGAGAAAATAGATCTCCATTTATTTGAGCTTGAACAATGGGCCAGAATGCAAGAATTAAAGAGACATATTATAAACAGAACACAGGGCTTTTACATTTGATAAAACCCGAAGCTTGCAAGGGAGATGTTGCATGTGTGAGGAATTTGCGATTGGATTGTTGATTCTTATGTAAAAGTTCGCGAGAAACACGATGGTGCCATTTGTTTTCTCTGAGATCAACTCCCAAGCTCAAAAAAAGCTCTCAAGTTGAGGCCAAAATGGAGGGGATATCCCACCCTACCCTGAGAGTCCACGTCTACTGTTCACGCCGTGAACATGGGTCCAGCCAGCGCCAATGTCACCACCGCACTATGGTCCCAAAAGCCCGATTTAAGCGGCAATAAATCGAAATAATGAAGTTTGGAAAAAGTTCGATTTTAAGACGTAGATGGATAGCACATACTGTAGAGAAGACTCCTGTAAAATATCACCTCGATTGAAGCATTAATTAAGATGTGACAAGCTTGGGAAGTGCGGCGCGCGGATCACTTTCGAGTTCGATTCCAGTTACCGAGCGGCAGTGCTGTGTTTACGGGCTTGTTTTCGTTGTTTCACCGCACCTGAAAGTGTTTGGGCACTTGATTCACAAAATATAAGGTAAATTTAAGATGTTTTATGCTGAAACTATTTTTTTTTTAATCATAACTAATGCTCTAGATTAACCCTAAGACATAGTCAGTTTTTCAATAAAATCGCAAAAGTATGATCCAAAAAACATAATTTGCACCTCTGAGCACCTCATAATTATTTTACTCGGAGGTTATTTTCATGACTCTAGACTACCTTTTAGTCTGAGTGGCAGATCAATCATCCACCATCGCCTCAAGTTATTTCTCGTGGAAAATGACGTTTTCGCGTTTCTTAGCACTTACTACAATCATCTATCATATGCCAATGACCATGACTTTTATCATGTTCCATTCTCATATTCTATGAAATCAAATGCATTAGAGCCTAAATCTGTCCAGGCAGAATAATACGAGTTGATGGAGCTGATCGGGAGGAATTGAAACCTGAGCTCAGGAACAGCAAAGAATCGCCTTGGGAGGCTACTTTGAGGCCCTGTAAAAGTTTTTTTTGACGTTTTACCATGTTTCAAACACATAGTCTATCAAAATGGATATGTTTAAGCTTAAGTTTAACTTGGCAGACGAAAACGAGTTCAAACGGCCGATCGGTGGGACTTAAAAGTAAGCCTCTGGAGCCATGAAACGTTGAAGTATTATCCTGAGCTGCCTTTTTCAAGTTCCCTTGACAATAGTGTTTGACGAAGTTCTACTATTAGCTCCTTATAGTCCATCCAAAGCAAAATTTAATTTTTAAGCTTAAAAAAAAGAAAAAAAATTCTCCCGAGAATCGAACCCGCGACCTTCAAAAGATGGGTGAGACGCGATGTCCACTACACTACCGCGTTGGCATGGTGTATGTGCCTTAATTTGATGTTTCTGTACAAAATATTACCACAGTTATGTAAAGGTATAAAAATGTTAAAAATGGATTTTTTCCGGAAAAATATTTGCATATTCGCACTCATTGTCAGCGACCCAAAAAACCCCTAAAAACTCATGTTGAGAGGTTTAAACATACACATCTGATTTAATGTCGCTTAAATCGGGCTATTAGGACCATAGTGCGCCGGCCGGCAACGCGCCGCGGTCGCACTCTTCCCCGCGACCCGCGCTTCCCCTCCCCGCCGCGCTCCTCTTCTCGCGGCCGTGCTCCCCCGCGACCCGCGCGCCCTACCTCGCGACGCGGCTGTCCGCTAGATCGCATTGACGCACCTAGCTTCAGACGTTCCGCCGCTCTTTCCCGTCATCTCATTTAGGCATCCCAGCGGCGCGGCCCATGAAAAGTGTGAATCACCGTAAACACCTTCTACCGCAGATTGAGCCCGCAAAGTGTATCCCGCATAACGGTATCCGTTAAGCGGACTTTTCACCTATATAGTTATTTCCAGGTCTTCACGAATTAACAACCGGTCATCACCATCCCACCAGACGCGATATCCGCACTTTGGACCAAGTCCTGAAAGGCGCTTAGCTGTTCAGCTACACAGCGCAAGGCTCCCGGTTGCATCCTGCTGCTTCGCAGTCAAGCCGCATCGCTGTTGCCTGCACAGTGGCTCCCGTGCTTGGCAGCTTTTAGCACTGCACGGAGCAACCCGCAATCGCGTCGTAGCGGTATCCGCCGGAGCGATTCGCTCAGGCAAGCCCTGGGGGTATCCCTTAGGGGTCTTTA
This sequence comes from Bemisia tabaci, assembly GCF_001854935.1. Classification (NCBI taxonomy): domain Eukaryota; kingdom Metazoa; phylum Arthropoda; class Insecta; order Hemiptera; family Aleyrodidae; genus Bemisia; species Bemisia tabaci. Next base: position 107,744 of record NW_017562977.1, on the reverse strand, counting down.
CCGCGCTTCAAGCGCACAACCTGGAGACGCCGCGCCCACTGTCGCGGATTGCCTGCCCATTAGGCGACCATCGCCTGGTCCAGCCAGCTCAAGCGCTCGGATGAGCTTCCATCTCCGGCTTTACAACCCGGAGCTGCTCTCCGTCCTGCGCGCTTGAAATCACGTGCCTGCGCGCACATCTACATCAAGACAAACTCTCCATGCAAAGATAGAGAGCAAATACATTGACAGGGCTGCCACTTTATTTGGGGACTCCAAAACTGAAAACACGGCAACCCTGATAATGTATTTGCTCCCTATCTTTGCATGGAGAGTTTGTCTTAACGTAGACGTGGACTCTCAGGGTAGGGTGGGATATCGCCTCCATTTTGGCCTCAACTTGAGAGCTTTTTTTGAGCTTCGGAGTTTATTTCAGAGAAAACCAGTAGCACCATCGTGTTTCTCGAGAACTTTCATTTAAGAAACAACAGTCAAATTGCAAATTCCTCACACATGCAACATCTCCATTCACTCATTTTTTGCCCACCACCATGGAGGGAACTAGATGAGAATTGATTTTCAAGGCATGCGGTTTTGCAATGCAGGCATCCAAACAACTGAGAAGAGGCCCCTCTCCCAATCCCCTCTCTTATGCAACGGAAAACCAGGATCCTCTCTATACTTCTGCCACTGCTACCTTTCGCAGCTAAGCTCCACCAAATGCTTATTTACTATGTGGTCAACCCTAGATTATGTCTGGCTTGTTGTTAAATTGGGTTCAGAGACCCCTTCCTCTCAGTTGTGCAACCATGAAGCAGGTTTGAACCCCCCCCCCCTTCTCTGGAGATAATATACATGAATATCGACGGTGAAACTACCAAACCACGTATCTCGGTTTGCGGCGTCGCCGACTTCCTGTCATACTTTATTTTTTAAATGAAAAACTACTTAATGTTCAGTCTTGAAAATTTTTGTGATTTTTCCTCTTCGTGCGGAGAAAATTCTGTGAAAATTTCAAGGAATGATATTGATTAGGTCTACTTCAAAAAAATAAAATGCGAGCGTAGATTTTTAAACACAGCAAACGAGATACGTGGTTAGCATTCACTGTTAGCATTTTGAGAGCCAAAAAACGAAGGGTTTGTGAGCCTTGGGAGTCCAAATTGATATTTTTCTCTTGAAGTTTAGGATCATAAGTCTCAATACCTACATTTCCGACTTTCTAGCTCGATTGCATTTTCCGAAATAAAATCTGCGAGATAGCCAAGATTGTTAAATTAGGAAATCGGTAAAAACCACTTAGGTGTCCTGCAGGACCACTTAACCTTTAGCTACGACTCTGAGATTTTATTGTGATTCTTTTCTGACCAGAGGGAAACTTTTCAGCAAGTATCTCCGTCGGATTTCGCAATTTTTTTTTCCTGTACAAAATGGAACACCCTGACGTTCCTTCATGCAAGAGACATGCAAGCATTGTTTCTAAAATGAGCCTGAAGTATTAGTTCTTACAGAATGCAATTAAATTGATAAATTAGATTATTTACTTTCTCGTCAGAGCATAAGAACTTGAATGAGAAAATTTTCTTGGATGAGAGCTTAATGTAAAGTGAACAAAATGTTGAATCCTCGATTTGACATCACTACCAGCGTTGCCAGAGCATCCATCTTAAAAAAATGTAATCAAGCAATGTGTCAGGCACACTTTTCAAGGTTCACGTTTCTCAAGAAACATTGCAACAAGGAAAATAACTTATGTTTACTAGTGAAAATTAATTAAAACCCGCTTTTCAGATTAGACTCTTCAGTATAAATATATCAAGTCATGAGACTGCTTACATTCAGAGGTTAATATGATCAATGAGTCTTTAACCAAAACCAATAAATAATTAAAAATATATTTACCTGATCAACTAGAGGCTGAACTAAAATCTCAAAACGCTCGAATCTTTCTTTGCTGGCAAAGCGATACAAATCAAAAGTGAACACGCTCAACAAAGTTTTCAAAACTTGTTCCAACAGAAGAACTGACTTTTCGACATCAGATTCGAAAAACAAATTGGACGTGTCCTTCCCATTTTCAGGGTCGGCTTTAGTTATATTTGTTTCGTTCAGGTACTTGACACTGGGTTTGAATAAGCTATTGGCCAGTGATGTGAAGAGTGCCTGTAATCGCTGCGATAGTGCATGTGTTATTCTGTAAAAAATGAAACAGAAAGAACAGGATATGAAAGAATATTGGAGAAAAAGTGGGAGATTATTACACATATCGTTGGCTTGAGTTCACCCATCTTTTTACTCTAAGAAAAATTTAAAAAATGAGAGTTTTTGGTCAAATTTGGCAACAAAAGATAAAAATGACCCTTGGAATTGTTGATTTTTCATATTCTATCAACTCCAACAAGCTGCATTTTGATAATTTCAACCGTTCAAAAGTTTTGGGCTACGCGTCTTCCACCTATAAAGATTGCAATGTCCAATCAGTCTTGAAGTAGTGCTCTTACACCAGTGAGCATTTTAAGCCAGTCAAAGTAGATCAAGTATTCCAGATTAGGGGAAAAAATTCCCATACAAGCGATTTTCGGCTAAAGTTACTTGTAAGGGTCAAAAGAGGCACAGGCTAAAAGTACCCATTGATAAAACTTGTGCTTGCCCCCCCCCCCTCCCAAAAAAAGGCTAAGAAAAATCGGTTTTTCAGCTGTATCTTGGAGATGGCAAGTTGCAAGTGATTGGGAAAATGTTCCTCATTAAATTCTGCACAAAAAGAGTCTCTTATGCTTTTTCTTCTCCAAGCACTCCTAGACCCCCAAAATAGCCGCGGCGTGTGGGCGTCATAGCGCGCTTCCTCACTGTTCGCATGAGTACGGCTCTATATAGACCGCGCTGCCGCGCCGCTTGCTGTGCCGTCGAGAATCTCAAACTCTTTACCCTGTCACTGTCTATACATGCCTGGAATTTATATGATATGCAATGATTGTGTCCTCTTACCTTGTTTGCTATGCAAAATTTTGTTTTCAGTCAGTAAACCGTGCTTACGGTCTTTTGAAAAGTTTCAGAATTTTTAGCTTGACCCGTATCGTGCTACTTTTTTCGTTTTTGTTGATGGGGTCTGCATTTCCGGCGTTCATTTTGAAAGTTCTTGTTGAATTTCATTGTGCTGATCAAATATTTAAGTTCAATTTTACAAGGCAAGACTTGGGATTCTTTCAAAATAAAAACGCCAAACTCAGCCAAACTTCTACAACAGCCACATTCATTGTTCATGTAGCCAAAACAGTAACTCAGAGTAAGACGCACCAGACAATAGTGCACACTGAACATTTGTAGTATATGGCCTGAATTAATGAGTTTGATGGCATAAGGAAAATAAACTGATTCACATGCAGGATAATTGGATCGCATTTAGCAAAAAGGAACCAGCATGATTACAGTGTTATCAAAATGGTGGAACTTCTTCTTTTCTTTTAAAAATTGAAGTACAGTATTAAAATTTACACAATTATTTTCCTTCATGTTAAACAATTTTTTGGTGAGGCACAAAAACTATTAGCTAGTTCTGAAAATTTTTTATATAATTATGAAGAAGCAATATTTTTACAACACTGGAATCTTGCTGGTTCCTTTTTGCTAAATGCTATCCGATTATGGTATGCATGTTGTGGGTGGACTTGCTAGCTCGTTTGTCACCCTGAAAAATGAGATTCAGAGAACTTCTCTTCACTTCTGAAGAAAGTAATTTACTTACTTGTAGAATATTATGACATTCAGCTTATTTGTTTTGATATTGAGACCCCAGTCCAAAATTTTATAGAAAAGGGTTCGGAAGACAGGCTCAGAATACTTTAGAACCAAGGCAACAAAAGAATTGATGATAGCATTTTCTATGGTCAAAATTGTTTCTTCACTGAGCTTGGTTTGGTATTGACTCCTAAATTCAAACATATTCATGAAATATAGATTCAGTTCATCGGTTGAGAGCACATTTCTTTGGAAACTGTCACTCAGGATGGACATCAAGATTTCGATGGCACCAAAATGCTCTTGCTCACATAGTCGGTTGTAACAGATGTTTACAGCAGGATATAGGACTCTTTCTTGTACATCATTGGATAATTTTTGCCTGAAAAAGAAAAGAAAAAAATTGAAAAACGAGATTAAAATTTGAAGTAACTTTAATCAAAAATGGAATCAGCACTAATGCCGCAGTAGCTGGAATGTCGGTTTGGAAAACTGTAACAAATTGTTGATGGATAATTTTTCTTCTTTTTTGATTTTTATACTAGACTTTTATACATGTTCAATATCGGACCCACTACAATGATACCCGTGTTTATAACTCCAATTAAGAGAGAGAATTTTTTTTGCATTTAACATTTGCCGCAAGTCTTCTGAGTCTCTAATTCTACTGTTCAAGACAATGTAAGTGTTTTTTTTAAAATTAATTTCATTGCCTATCTCTTCTGTCAGGCTTAATTTTTCTACTGTATATTCCAACTTATTTTTAACATAAATGGCAACTCCATCATTTTGCTTCTTGGTTTTTATTGAAAAAAAAAAAAACCATTGTAGACCCCTCTATCGTACGATTCATTTCCGTCATGCCATGAAATCGAACCGAAGCAGGTAGCGATCAGATCTATCCAAGAAAATAATAAGTTATTGGTGATCTGAGCTAATTTGAAGCATTTAAAATATCCTTTAAAGCAACCAAATTTTCGGAAAAATTAAACCGCTTGGGGGAGGAGAGTCCAAGGTCAAATAAAGGAAGTGCATTCCTAACGATAAAGGGTCTTTAAACTGTTTTTAAAACCTCAAGTTTTCTGAAACCCCTTGGTAGAGTGGATCGAAATTTTTGAATTTGAGAGGGAAAACGCGTATCTTCGAAAAAAAGTTGTCAAAAGGGCCCCATATCAAGTACCCAAAATTTCGCCGCATAAAATTGACTCCCTCGTACCGCATGAAGGCCTAAATTTTTAATTTATTATATTAAAGGGTACAAATGTTTTTCTGATAATTACAGCGGCTCCACGTCGGGGTGTGTTTGCTAGGTGGCAAGCTCTGTAAACTTTAAAGCCTTGAATGAATATCTAATCAATCCTTAGAGAATGAGTCTCAGAGATCAAAGCAATGTCTGTATGTAGCTCCCCTAAGGTAACCCCAAACTGTACATATTTTACATTAGTCAGACCAAAATACAACGCATCGATTGATAAGAATTCATCTGATTTGTTTGTAGCATTTCCCTTGAAGAGTGACTCAAGCCTATCCACCTTCTCTGTTAGCATTTCAATCATCTTTCTTTGAGATTCTATTGTTGCTAGGAGCTGAGTGATAGGAGTTTTATTCAGGCTATTTAGTTTGTTACTGTCAGATTTTCTACTTACTGTATCCGCAAAACTGACATTTGCTTTCAAGTTTGAAGCAACTGGCTCTTTGTGAGTCAAATTCTTCTTACCATTATACTCAAGTATAGGAAACTTTGCTTGTTCTGGGGACTTATCAACCTTCTTTTTTTTGACCAGTTTCTTTAATTCCGTTAGCATTTAGCCACCAAAAATATTGCATTTGATACTGTCTTATCAAGGTTAGAGCTGCTCTTCCGTAATTGGAGGCATATTAATTTTGTTAGAAAACTATGTACAGTGGTATTATTAACCCTAAAGAACCACATTCAACCCTTTACACTGTTTCAAAAGTTACTCAAGCATGGAAAGGAATTAAGGTATATTTTAATCTGTATTCCAATAGTTGTTTCAGTTTGAGATAGCTCCACTCATACGATTACGCAGTCTTCTAATTAAGTATTTGGCTGTCATTTAAGTTTTTCATCAAGACTATGTTGGATGAGTAAATTGTCAGCATCCAAAACTCACCTTCAGGGGTCACCCATACCATTGCTTCTCGTTCCTCCTTAATGCTTTAAGTCTTAGTCCTTTGCAGGAAGCTGTAAGACTAGGAAAAAAGGTTGATTGTATTATCAGTTCCCATCCGAGGTCAAGATGTTTGCAATTAAGGTCTCAAATAAATCTTTCACTGTTTCAGGAAGTTATTCCAGAAAATTTCTTTTACAAACCTCCGGCTGATGTTTAGATCCTTTATATATGACTACTAAATAATTGAAAGAAACTAATAAATAAGAGATACCTACAAAATAACATCAATAATATTAAACGGAAGGAACTTACCTGATGGCTTTCAATTTTGTGGCTAAAACAGAAGTTTTGGTTGGATCCAGTTGCTGCTTGCAGTGGTGGGAAATGACACAGATTCTAGTAAGAATAGAGGAGACATTGTCTAAGCTCAGGAAGTGCAGCACTGCCTCCATGATCTTATTTGTTGCTGATACAATACTTGTCAAAAATATTTCTTCTCTAAAACGAGGGATCACATAAAAGATTAAATGTAAAAAAAGGAGGAAAGAATCCTATGAAGAACAGAGCAATAAGAGGAGGCACTGAACTCTTTTCATGGTTGAATCATAGACAGCCTAGCCTCTCAATATCATATTCGTGGGTTCTAGTGGCATTTTTCTGTTAGGAACGACTACAAAATTTTCGGACAGAATTTAAGGCATTTTAGGTGTCTGAAAACGCAAATGTTTGCCATGAATGGGTTTTGGGACGTTCTGAAAAGAGGTGATGACCATTACAGCTCCTCAAGCAGATAATTTTCACCCAGACTGTCGAAAATCATATTTTGAACTCTGTCCAACTAATTTTGAGGTGTGCACATTTCTAGCAAAGGACAATTGAGTAATTCTTAGGTATTAATGAATTTTTAAAATTTAAGGTGGTACTCAACTATATACATACACTCACAGACATAATCTCTGTAATTGATTGGCACAAAATACAACATATTGAAACCATTTAGTAACCTGGAGTGTAGAAGACTGCTAGCAAAGTTATGAAAGGGGTTTGCAGAGAATCACTTTTCACAAAAAAATTACAATGTTCGTTTAAATGGGCACTACATTGTGGTTATTAATACTTGATGACCAAAAAACATAAGAAAACCTGTGTATTCCGATGATGAGCACTGAATACTTTATACGGATGATTCCAGGTTCAAAATTAAAGTAGTCTGCAATTACGTCTGAATCTGAGTCAAACGTTCCATTTTATTAGACTAATTTTCTCTTGTTACACAAAAATTAGCTCAAAAAATGTTCAACGAGGAAACAAGGTTCCGTTAATTTCTTCATTTCCCGATTTCCTGACTCGAGGATTTCTGAATCTCCTGACCTTCGATCAAAATCTCTACTTTCTTTTAATTACTTTCAGGCAAAATTTTAACTTCTGGAGATTCAAATCAAGAAAAAAGGCTCTCGAAAGTTGCCCAAATTCTTTTAGATGGCACCGACTGGAATTGCTGAATGCTAAGTCATCTTGCTACCTGCAACATTCTCAGACTTTCCGAGGTTGCCGTAAATTTTCTGACTTTCCAGATTTTCTAAACGGCCAGAAACCCTGATACCAGTGTAGCCACCGTTTCTTCACAATTCATTGTATACTTGACAATTTACTGACTATAGGAAAATCTAGGCCAAGATTGCAATGACCAAAAGATATCATTAGCAATCATGGAGATATTAAGAGAATTTGTCCACAGTTTTTGTTTACTTCTGATTCTACACGAGGTTCCAATGGAATCCTAAGCTTAAACTTCACTTCTAATTTTTCCACCTGGTATTTAATGTTACTGTAGGAGCAAAAGTCAAAAAACATGTAAGATGATCTTCTTTGATAGCATGTTTGATGGAGGCAGTGTTGCTGATTCATAAATTAATACATTGTTGTGTAAGAATCTGCAATTTACGTGTGCCAAGGAATAATTAAAGAGGTGCAAAGCATCCATTACAAGAACCTTGAGTAATTGTAAGAGCGTTGCCGATTATTTAATTTTTTTTTTTTTTTTTTTTTTTAAATAAAGCACTAAAATAAAATTATTGATTCATCACTCTATAAAAAGGAATCAAAAGATATTCTTGGCTTTCAATTTTTGCAAATAGCAACAGAAGAATCTACAAGAAACAATTTTACAAAGATGTAGGATGAAAAGACTTTAGAGGCCAACTAACCCATTAACTATTGAGTCATTTGACAAGTGGGAAATCAAGATCGGGATACATTTTGGTAGGAACACGATGGCTTTGCTCCTGAGACAGGACATCAGCTCAGCAAAACAAAGAATGAGGTTTGCTAGGACGAGACCATCCATCTGTTGGTTACAGATATAGTTACAAACCAACTCCAAAATCTGAAAGAGGTGAAAAAAAAATCATAATAACAGAAAATGTAATGACTACCAAAGGTAAGATATGGACATACAAAGAACAAGAACAAGCACGCACTTAACACTAGGGTACAACTTGTTTGTATGCTTAAAAAAAATGTTGGAAAAGGTCAGCTCCCTGGTTTTCAATAGGTGCAGATACTTCAAAAAAAAATTCCTGGAAGGTTTCAGACCGATCGGACCATTTTTAGAACCTCCACAAATGACTTTTGTGAAAGTATACAGAGATATGAATTTTAACCAAATAATTAAATTAAATAACCGTCCCTATGATAAAAAAATAGCTTTCATCTGCAAGAAAAGCACATTGTAGAAAAAAAATGCGAGGAACAAAGGTGAAAAATGTACAATTTTACATTAGAATTACCCTCAAAATTAAATTTGTTTCCAATAGTATCACTGATCGAGAGTATCTATAGGATCACATTTCCTCCTAAGTCGGAAAAAAGTGTGCTTGCTCTTGCCGAAATGTATCTTGGCGCCCAAACATCGTTTTCGATCAAGTTTCCGAATTTTTAAAAAAAATATCCGCGTCCTGCACGCTCAAATTTTTAATTTATATCAAAAGTGGTCTGTTAAGAGACTATAATCTTAAATTTTTAGGGCTCTAACCTAACTGCTTCAATCCTTAAAAAAATCATCAAATCGACAAAATTCGTTCATCTTCGGGACAGTACATTTGAAAAATATGCAATGCGGCAGCACTTGAACTTCACCTACAATTTTGAAACTTGGCCAAAATTATTTTTAAATGAAATGAAACACTTTCTTGCCTATAAAGCCCGACTTCTTGAGGGTTGATTGTTTTGGGTGAGACACCCTACTGTAGGTTGTTTACAGCAGAATGATGTACTATGATGAAACATGATTGAATAAACAAGATCATGAACGTCCATTCTTAATGAAAGTAGTTAAGATTTTGAGATTAAAGTGATAAAATAAATTGATTTAATTTGTAAAATACACGCATGAATGCAACGTTTTTCAGGCTTCAGCCCATTATTGAGCTAAACATACAGTAAATACTCACATGCATCGTCATCTTCCGGCCAAAGTATCACAAGCGCCAATTTTACCGAAATTAACTTATGAATAGTTTCGCAAAAAATGAGATGCATTACATACGAAAATGGTAATTTTTTTTCAGAATAAAAATTTAGAAAAAATGATTAAAGTTGATGTGCTCTTGTATCATAGCGTCATTTGGGAGAGAAGTATCACAAGCACCAAGTTCAGCAACTGCCCACCTTTCTGATTGTTTACAAATTTTGTTACAGCAACCCTCAGAATGACTTGAAGCTAAATTATCTTTGTATGTAAATGCATCTCATTACTTGGAATATAGTATTTTTTTTAGAGTAATGAATAAAAATGAAAAATACTCTGTTGTAGTTGATGAGCTTGGGTATCACAAGCACCAAGTTGGGGCTCATCTTAGGGAGTGCTCTTACAATTCCAGTATCAACAACACTTGAAATGACCTGGAGCAATTTGTCACTTTCCGGCTGAAGTATCATAAGCGCAATTTTCATCAAAATTGAGTTATGGATGTTTTGAATTAATTAATAGGAAGCATTTACATACAAAAACGATATTTTCTTTGGATTAAAAATAGAAAAAACTCCGTTAAATTTGATGAGCTTCTGTATGACAAGCGCCACAGGTTCTCCGAATGCACCAAAAACATGGTATCACAAGCGCCATTTTCAGAGAAAAAAATGTTTCTTAAAGAAATTTTATTAAAATTCAAGGCAGGAAGTTGTGCTGGATCAGTAATTTAAGTTTTAGGCCGAAATTCCGTCTTTTGCGGTCGTAAATCAGTTTTTGGTGTCTCCTGAAAAGTTGGCAGAGTGGCGCTTGAAATGATTTGGCAGGAAGGTGTCAACATTATACCATACTTCCACATGCTCAAATAATAGTTATCAACACAAGGGAGACAAATTGATGAAAATTAAAGGGTTCAAAAGATGGAAGAGGAAAAAATTTACCGTGGTAAAAGAACTAGGATTATTTGCTGCTAACTGCCTTGCAAGTAGTTTTATTGATAAGCAGCATTCTTGTTGGCATAGAATCAGATCACTGTCTTCTTTACTTGACTCTGAATCCCCTTTCTTTTCAATTCCTTTCAAAATTGGCATCAGTTTAGGAAGTAGCTTCAGTAGATCTTTTTCCTCTAATTTATCTACATTATGCTCATCCAAGCGGTTAGAGTATTTCTGCAAACTGGCATTGAGTAATTCTAGTGCTCTGCACTTCAAAGCGATTTTTTCATGTTTCAGGAGAGACACGATTACATTCAAGAATAGGTCCTTTGGGAGCATTGTTGTAATCTGCAAAAAGAAACAAAAATTTGAAAATATTCAAATAAAAAAGAATCCATTTGCAGGAAATCTAGTCAAGGAATGAAGAATCATGAATACCGATACATTTATTATCTAACTGAGACTTCGATCTGTGATCAAACTAAAAAAGTCAATTTTGTGATTTCGAAATTTTTTTATATGCTGTCAAGAAATTGCCATCTTCTTCGAAACAATGAGTAGATATTGATTCTCCTCTAAAAAGTTTGCCCCCTTTTTTTTTTTTTTTTTTTATTTTTTTTTTTTAAACTTCGACAAAAACTATTGAAATATGGAAACAAAATATTTAAAATCGATATAAAATACTCGAAATTCCATTTTTCTTTTGCACATAGTAATCGTGGTAGCTGACCAAGTACAGGGTGTTTCAGACCACCCGTACCAGGCCTTTTTCTCGGTTGGTTCAGGTCGTACGAAGTCGGAGACCGCGGGGTTGAATAGGGAATTGACCCCAAGGAATCCGAATTTCGTGGTCCCGAAACCCCCCCAGCCCCCCTTGGGAGATAAAGAGGGGGTCACGATGCTAAAAGTCACGGTTCCCGACCGAATTGCGGATGGATCGCATCAGAATTGAAAAGCACGGAAAATTTCACGTGAAATCGACCCCTAAAAATCCAAAATCGGACCATCCAAGGCCCAAAAATGATCTCCTAAAGAGGGGGACAGTACCCCCCTCCATAATTTCTCTTTGGTCTCAAAATTGACGTAAATGCTCCAGAAAAAGACGGTAACCCAGGTAATCGACCCCGAAAAATCCAAATTTCATGGTCCCGAAGCTCCTCTAGCTCCCCTTGGGGGGTAAACGGGGGGGCCCAATTTTAAAAATCGGGGCTCCTTTCCGAATCGCAAATTGATTGCATCCAAATTGAGGAGCAGAACACATTTACATCTTAAGTGACTCCTAAGAGTTCTAATAGACCCCCTGAACGGCAGAAAGTAACTCCCTGAGGAGGGGGGCCTCGCCCCCGCCAAAAATTTCTCAGGATTCCACTTTGGTCGCAAAATTGACGTCGATTCTCCAGAAAAAGACGGTTTTCCATGTAATCGACCCCGAGGACTCTAAATTTCATTTTCCGTGAGCTCCTCGGGGTCGATTACATAGAAAACCGTCTTTTTCTGGAGAATCGACGTCAATTATGCGACCAAAGAGGAATCCTGAGAAATTTTTGGCGGGGGCGAGGCCCCCCCCTCAGGGAATTACTTTCTGCCGTTCAGGGGGTCTATTAGAACTCTTAGGAGTCACTTAAGATGTAAATGTGTTCTGCTCCTCAATTTGGATGCAATCAATTTGCGATTCGGAAAGGAGCCCCGATTTTTAAAATTTTACCCCCCAAGGGGAGCTAGAGGAGCTTCGGGACCATGAAATTTGGATTTTTCGGGGTTGATTACCTGGGTAACCGTCTTTTTCTGGAGCATTTACGTCAATTTTGAGACCAAAGAGAAATTATGGAGGGGGGTACTGTCCCCCTCTTTAGGAGATCATTTTTGGGCCTTGGATGGTCCGATTTTGGATTTTTAGGGGTCGATTTCACGTGAAATTTTCCGTGCTTTTCAATTCTGATGCGATCTATCCGCAATTCGGTCGGGAACCGTGACTTTTAGCATCGTGACCCCCCCCTTTATCCCCCAAGGGGAGGTGGGGGGGGTTTCGAGACCACGAAATTCGGATTCCTTGGGGTCAATTCCCTATTCAACCCCGCGATCTCCGACTTCGTACGACCTAAACCAACCGAGAAAAAGGCCTGGTACGGGTGGTCTGAAACACCCTGTATTGTGATATAGCAGTCGAATCTTCCTTCACTTAAACATTAGAGGGACTCAAGAACACAAGCTACCGTTTGACTATTTCTCATCATCATATTCACAAAGCTCATGAACGAAACCCTGTATCACAAATGTGTGATGCATGAGTAGGACAGAGCAACCACAGGCGACTGTTCTGTATCTATTGTGCATCAAAATGAACAAATAAAATAGAAGAGAAAAGTTCCCAGAATAGGAAAGAACAGTTCCTTCAGCTCTTTTTTTTGTTTTTCCTTTTCATAATATTCAAATCATCGCAAGATTGAGGATTAAATCAACTCCTGGCATATAGTAAAAATGACTTATAATTTAAAAATCAAGAAAGAGAACCAGACCTTAGCTAGAACATCATGACACTGGGAGAGCATGGCTAACCAATATTTGCTTAACGACTTGTTTTTGGCATACAGTTGGATTTGATCTGGGATCAGTTGGATATAACTTAAAGTATGCTGCAAGAAAGTTTGTAAGACCAATTTCGTCTCCTCGGAAGATGAGGCATTCAGAGATGACACCTGGAAAACACAAATGTACAGATTCAGATCAATATGCAAAATAAAAAGTGTTTCACCCTATAAAATAGTTGTGTGTGAGGCGAAGTTCACGGGCAATATTTAAACTTTTACTTCGCTGCAATTCGTCTAAAAAGATTAATTCGTTAATACGTTTTCGATAAAGGGGTGAATGATGTGCCGTCCTATAAAATAGTAGTGTGCAAGGCAAAGTTTGGGGCCGAAACTTCTGATTAACACAAACACTCACTTTTCTCCACCAGCAGCACTGTGCTCTGTTCGCGTTTCCTGATTCCCTGGAAACTTCCCTGAGCCCTGGACTCGTATGAATTGCAGCGCAGCAAAAGTTTTAAAATTGCTTGCAAACTTTGCCCTGCACAAATCTATTATGGAGGATGGCACAAATGATTTTCAATTTTTTGATTTAGAAATTTTTTTTTTACATACAATTTTGAGGAAGATATGAATTTGATTCAACAATTCAATTCAAACTTTTTTGTCAGTCCATTTAAAGTTTGGAGTTGAGGAAACGTTCAGAAAACCATCCTGAACAACGATTCTCTCACGCTAAATGGATTTGGGTGAATCCGTTGTTGCATGATTCTGAAATAGGGTTCCACCACTCTTGCTGGGAATAGAAGTACCAAGTTACACTACTCCATCTCTTTCCCATCTAGTCCAAGACAAAATTATCTTGAAACAACTTACCTACTCAGCTGATTGAGCAGAGGGGCTCTTACATAGAATAAACCATCAATAGAAGGCTCATACACTTTCACAAGTTCCAAATTTCCTGAGTGCTTTGAATATTAGAGCTTAACCACAGTAAAGGAAATCAAAGATAGGAAAGAAGGATAGGGATAGTTTGGGCTGTAATTTCACATATGAGGCACCGACCTGCTGTACGAATTCTTGCCGAGATATGAATGTAGATATGAACAGGACGGTTTTGTACTTGAAATGGCGTAGTTCTTTATCAGAGGCACTGTTAAAGTTAAAGACATCTATCATTTTCTTGTTCTGAATGCTGTTCTTATATTCAGCGACTGATTTTTCATCTGAAAGAAGCAAAATCGAGAAAACATATTCGGGAAACATGAACAGCAAAAATACCCATCTAGAGCATTCCGGTTAGTCCACCCAACAAGGAAAATTAAAGGGCAGAAAAAAATTGCTTCGTTTACTATACTATTGAAGCTATGCATCTGAGGATTGTTAAAGCTACACATAAGCGTTCAATGCATAAAAATTTAAAATCATGTGAAGATAGGAATAACTTAGAAAAAATAAAGGTTATTCGCAGTCAAGAAGCTACTAACCTTTTGAATGGTTTGATTTTTGCGAAGGATTAAAGAGTTGGGAGACTTTTAAACACTCATTGAGAAAAATCAAAAGAAAAAAGTTTGTGTGAGAGCAGCCTGTGTCACACTATCAAAGCTAGCCATCAAAATATCAAGGTCAGGTGTTGTGATTACGACTATGACTGGACTGGTTACGTGTGTGACTATGACTTGGACTAATCAGCACTTGACCTTGATATTTTGATAGGTAGCTTTGACAGTGTGACTCAGGTTAGTAAGAGATAAAGAGCCCGAGAAAAGTATGAGGAAGAGAAAAACAGGGTGTCCCAGACGATGTGTAACAGGCTTTTTCCAGGTTATTTCAGGTCGGACAAAATGGAGGATGAGAACTGAAAAAAAACAAATGGGAATTGAAACTGAAGACCCCCATGAATCCGAATTTCATCATCCTTAAGTTCCCTGGATGGCGGCCCTTCGAAAATGAAAGGGGGGTCTTGCCTTTGATACTTCTCACAATTATGAAATTACTTGCAGCAGTTCCCGTACTTCGCATGGGATTGACATCATTCCGAATGTCATGTTTCATGAGTCATGTTTTTTTTAACAAAAAGACTGTTTCACATATTTTTTCCAAAATAATTATCAAACTCCCTTTGAAACCTTTTATCCGTGAAGAAATGAAGAGGCAAAAATGAAACAAAAATATACAAGTATAGTGAGTGGTGCGAAAATATTAAATTGTAAAATTCAAAGAAAATAGGAGAATAGAGCAACAATGAGATAATTCCTTGCATAAATGAGGGTGACAAGGACTTGAGTACAGTTTGGGTCAATCACGGTAAATCATGTAAACAGGGAAACTGATCAGCAGCCAAGCGATGGTCTAATTTCGGATTCCACATGACTTTTCTTTTCCTGGTCCAAATCAGTTTCTTTCTCTCTCCCACTCTATTATCCTTACCAGACAGACACGCACTGCGTTTTGATTTCAAAAAGCCTGTCCTGGAAATTACCATAACGTCAAACATATATTATGCAAAAATGGTGGCTTGCACAAGTATGACTTTTGATCAACATCCATAGATGAATTTAAAACAATAAAAAAATTAAGTATCGATCGTGGTACACGTGCCCATTAGGAGTGTGCGGGGTCCTTAGGGCCACCCTAACCCCATCGCCTCTCTACCCCATCAACAAGGCCTTAGGGGGCTTCAGGACCGTGAGATTCAGATTCTTCATGATTGATTACTTGTGAAAACACTTTTTTGGCCACGCCTTTACATCTCTTTAGTACCCTCTTATTATATTCAGGAAGGCTCTGTCCTTTTACTTCCGGGGTCTGTATTTCGAACAGAAACGAACCAATTGTGGATTCACCGCGGTTGATCTAGGTTGAAAGTTCCTTGTTTTCATTAAATAATTTAAAAATTTTGATGAGACCTTTGATTTTTAAGGTTAAGATCCTCCATGGACTCCCAAAGAGACACTAGGACCTAAGAATGTTGAAACTTGGATTCCTTAGAGACAGTTCCCTCTTCGCCCTACGGTCCTTAACTTCGTCTGACCTCAATAACTGAGAAAAGAAGCTGGTATAGATTATCTAGGGTACGCAGCATGTGAATGAGATTATATCATGAGGCTAAATGCAAGTAATCTACAACTCTAGCAGTCACGATATTTACATATTTAGTTTGTTAGAAAGAAAAAAAGTATGATTTGAAATTAGGAAGGAAACATCTAAACAAACCTTTTACATGAGGAAGAGCTAGGATGTACGAAAATAGATGGTTGATATTACGAATCAAAGTTTGAGCAGGAAGTTCGGCACATAAATCTTCTAAGTACTTTAAATGCTTCGATTCTTTGCTAGATTTTGAAGCTGTGTCAGTTGCTCCTGAAATTACACAAAATCAGAAACGTGGAACTAAAAAAAAGTATTTAAATGCTGATCTCTTTGACAAGTATAAACTCTACTTCAACCATATAAGGGGGCGCTTCGCCCTCCCATCATAGTGCGAGGATTGCACAAGACTTACTCACTTTTGCCGGCGCTCCGCGCCAGCATAAACACTTTAACTGGATTGTTTAGAAAAATACTGTCAATTTCACAAAATCATGAAGTTCGATTGGAATTTTGAAACGATAATAGTTTTGAAATTTTTGATCAAACCACTAGACTATATGATGAATCCATACATTCAGAATCGACTTGTCAATATTATGAGGCATCTTCCAATAAATAATTGATTAATGATGCCTTCTAGTAAAGATGGCGATCCTTAAAAATCTTAGCTTTTCTACGATTCATTAGGATCTATTGGATTCATTGACATCATAATTTAGATACGATTATAAACTATATTGTTTCCTTAAGCACGGTAAAAGCTATCGAAAACCTACTTTAATGGGTAGAATCACTATTCGTTGTTTAAATAATCTTAAAATAAAGCGGGTATTGCCAGGCAATCTACCCCAAATTTCAAAATTGGCAGTCGAAATCTCCCCGCTGAAAATGGTTCACCACCCGCCCGCTGAAAGCGCCACCTCCTTAGCTCGTATCCCCATGTCTCGAAGTCGGAACATCAACAACACAAACAGTCCGTGATAAACCTCTGTGATATGTAAACAAATTCGCTTTTGTGTAATCATTAATCATTAAATCAATCATGCTCGTACAGTATTATTATTATTATATTTGTGTTCAGTACCTCGTAAAAAGGAACCACGAATGATGGAATCTGCCGAGATTCTAAGTTCATTAACAACAAACATATTAGTTTCTAATAAAGATCGAAGCGTCAGTTCTAGTGTTAGCTTCGATGATTCACAGTATGTAAGTATCTACCTATTTTGCTTGGTGTATACCTACAGAGTAATTTTGGAGATAGTATATGATGCATTTTATGATGCATTTGAAATCCTAGGTCTCACCTGACTCAAAGCGTTCGCTGCTAATACCCAGGAGCGTTCCGACTCATTTATCGGAGAATTGAATGTTTGCTATCCGCCCCTTTGCAATTATGAGATTAGTCCAAAGATCCTTTAGGAACTTAAGTTAATGACTCAGGTGGTGCTTTTGTGCCAACTATCAAAGAATTAGAGGTTTTTTTTTTTAAAATCTACAGTCCGTGAAAGTGAGCTCTCCGTGTGATCAAAGTGCTCCCCTCGCTATTTGACCAGAACCCTTCAATTCTTACCTTAGTCCAAAGATCTCTTAGGAACTTAAATTAATGATCCAGGTGGTGCTCTTATGCCAACTTTCGAAGAAATAAAGGCATTTTTTTATTAAATTTACAGTCCTTGAAAATGAGCTGTTTGTGTGATGTCGCGGAGCCAAGTGCCCTACTTTTGTGCCTCGAAATCCCTTAAATTTTGAGTTTAGCCCATAGATCTTTTAGGAACTTAAATTAACGACCCAGGTGATGTGCTTGATGCCCACTGTTAAAGCATTAAAGGCATTTTTCAAAATTTACAGTCCTTCAAAATGAGCTTTCCGTGTGATTTTGCTAAAAATGGACCTTGGCCCCTAGCCCCCCCAAATTTTAGGTAGCGAGAAAGTAAAAATCATTCAGAATTGTGATTCACTCAACATCGTGATCATGGATTTTGTGAGGAAATGAATACAATTACCATTAGATATCTTTCTTTGAACTTTGAGATTACTAGTTCTTTTTTTTCGACTGAAATAACTTTTGCATGAATTCACTACTGAAAATTTCAAGTTGTTAGTCTGCCTAATTGTTTCAGTTATCCTAAGTTAACCATTGTATATGTACCCACCGGTATCTAATTTGTTAGCAGAATGATACAGGACATAGGATTCTAGAACGAACACCATAAAAATCCACAAATATTCAGAGTTTTCTAATGTTTTGTGCAATTTAATCAACAGAGATAATCTTCTGTGCTCTGGAATATCCAACAGAGCAGATGCAAATACACGCAAAATTGAGATTGCCATTTCATGTTTATTGCTTGCCTGAAATAATTTAAAACAGAAAAATTGAAGATATAGTTAAAAAAATGATTCAAGAACTTCTAAAATCTTCAATTGATCATATGGATTAATAATCTAAATAAAAAAGTACAGCTGCAGTGCTGTTAGGTGCCTCTTCTCAGAAATCAGCAATTGAGTAAAAGAAGAACGGAAACTGAGCAATGAGTTGAATCGTCAAAAAATATCAATGCCATTAGTGTTGACTAAAAGCTGATGATCCACGAAAAAGTGAGACTAAAGATGATTTCTTCACAAACCATGGAGGAGTTACATCATTCCCATTTCAGATTTAACCCCCCCCCCCCCCCNCGGTGATTAAATTTCACTATGATTTGGGGTGTTCTGAACTTAAAAACGATTCTCTAAAAACAGGGTGTCTACCAGCTTGAAAAAAAACCAGAATCAGGGACATTTGGGGACTTCTTTCATAAAAATTAGGGACATTTTTACATATTTATAGAGGAGAGAAAAGCCGCGAGAGAAGGCGACAAAATAAAATATAGATAAACTCGGCACTGAGCTCTCCAAGTTTCGGACCGTTCCCGCCGAAAGATGCCAGCGAGGATTCAAATTTCTGCTGCCTTGCGCGCAACTGTTAGTTTGAAATTTTCGGCGGATGATTCTTGTCAGATTTTGGGGACCTTAACATGAAAATCGGGGACATTCCGGGAGATCGGGGACACCTTCCCAGAATTGGGGGCAATCGGGGACTTAGGGGACTGGTAGACACTCTGAACAACCTTTAGAATATATGAGAGATGCGGGAAGGTTGGGAATAGCCCCAATTTGTGACGCCCTCTCCAGATAAGGAACCCATAAGCCAATTGATTTTTCCTATTTTACCACCTGATTTATTGAACTTTTTCCTCCTTTTTTGATCCTATTCTTTGACTCCAAAATCTTTGGTGGCTACTTACTTGAAGTAAAACAGGGATTACTGTTTCGATTATTTTAAAAACTATTTGAAAACTGTACGAGTCATCTTGCCGCAAAACACTTGATCCAATAAAAGTAAATAGCGGCATTACATTGTGCATGACTTGATTCTGGAAAATAAAAAAAAAAATGTTAAAATGAACAGAAACCTGAACATTTTCGTCTGGAACAGGTGTATCTATTTTTCTCTTGATTGACAGTTGCCTCAATATTGTCTAGAAAACCAGGAGAATTATTTACAATATTTCTTAAATTAGGTAGCATTTCACATTCTTCAACTTGCTGAACATCACGAGGGTCATTATGAAAGTTTAAAATCAAAGAATAGCTGATTTTATGCGTTTTCCTGGAGCAACTCAATTATAATGTTGATGAAAATCGTAGTGCATTATTCATTCAGAAAAAGATAAAGATCTAAGTTAGAAGTGAAAAACTTTGTGGTTCATTTGTTCATCGCAAGATCTATAGTTATAGATTGACTAAGAATTTGTTCTACTTTACCCCTGAAAATTTGAAGGAGATGTTCTTTTATTTAGAAATGATATTTAGATGTCTTTCCCTTGACTTTGTTTTGACTTATTATTTTTGACCGAGTTATGATAGGTCAAGGGTCAAATTTGATCTATTTTCAAAAAATCATAACTCCAGGTCAAATTATCGTAAAGGAAAAAATAAAACGGAAAAATTTACCGAATTGTTATCACTTGTGTGTAAAAATCACAGAAACCACTTCAAACTGATTTTAAGGGGGGGGGTGCTACGAGACATGGAGTTTTTATATATAATGTTTGCCATGTAAAACAGTCCTGCTGAACACATCCCATGACCAATTATAATGTATATGTTACGGGTAATCTAGTCAAACTGGGTAATATTGGCAATAATTGACATTACCCAGGCCGTTTTGGTTAGGTTAGGTTAGGTTAGGTTAGGTCTAGCCGGTCCCGTCTGCGGCCCTCCCTGACGACTGAGGGGTGGGATGGCGGGTATCATAACCTAACCTAACCTAACCAAAACGGCCTGGGTAATGTCAATTATTGCCGCCATCACCCGGCACGGTGCCCCTGAACTCACTTTAAATGCGACTTTGTTGTACATCAAAAATTCAAGTTGGAGGTTGTAGTGGGGTACTCCCTGATGGGTTTTTGGGCAATTTCGAAATAGGTTGTCGGAGCTCCTCGAAAAATAATCGCATTTTTGTGGTTTTTTAGGGGTAAAATAGCAAAATCGGCCTCGGGGCGACAAATTAAACCCCCTCTCCGTCATCCTTGCCTTGACCGATCTGAATTTTTAGTATGTTTTTACCTGGTATAATATGAGACTTTTCTGAAATTTTCATGCCCATACAAATTTTTTTGCTCCCGCGACAGCGTTGCCAAGTTGCGGACTCCAAAATATCGAATTTAATGATAAAATGAAGGTTTCGGAGTGTGATTTCCATTCAAAATCAAAAATCAAATTGTAAGTTGTAGTAGGGTACTGCCTGATGGGGTTTTGGCCAATTTCGAAGTAGAGTGTTTGAGATTTTTGAAAAATAATCGAATTTTTGCGGTTTTTTAAGGGTAAAATAGCACACTGAGCACGGGGCGGCAAGTTAAACCTTTTCTCTCTCATCCTTGCCGTGACCGATCTGAACTTTTAGTATGTATTAACCTGGTATAAGATGTGACTTTTCTGAAATTTTCATGCCCATACAAAATTTTTTGCCCCCCGCGGCAGCGTTGCCAAGTTGCGGACTCAAAAATATCGAATTTGATGATAAAATGAAGGTTTCGAGGTGTGATTTCCTCCAAAATTTCACGAAAAATGTGCAATCTGAGAGTTTTTGATAAGAAAAGGCATATTTGAACAATTTAGAGTTGCAGTGTTGCCAGCTTTCGATTTAAAATTCGTCAAAATGACCCAAATCGCGTTGCAACCTCAAGCGCTGGATTTTTATTTCGTTCAGAATTGGTTATTACGGTTCTTCTGTACTCTATATACTGTACTCTCTATACATTTAGGTACCATGAAAATTATGCCATTACTTACTTGATGGGTGCAGCTAACTCAAAAAGAGAGGCCGGATAAAGCGATGAGTCGGGGGAAAACGAGCGGTTCGGGTTGACAGAAAGTTCTTAAATCTACTCCATCTCCAGAAAGTAGAATTTGAGAACTTTCTCCCACCCCCCAAACCTTATCCCTGTTGCAGTCAATCCTTTGAACATCTTATCTGAAATTTTGCCCCCGAATTTTTCCCAAAAACATGAAAAATAAAAACACAAATAAAATGGGTGGATAACAACGATTCAAATAACGCTATGAAGTCCCTGAATTCGACCTCCTCTCATACAGCGGATTGGATAGTTCGAATCCAGAAGACTTCTTACTGTAAAGAAAATACCTTCGACAATTTAAAGAATAAAAAAATTACAAAAGATCACAATAAATTTGAGTAATGTTGAAAATAAACTCCTTCATAAAAAAAAAAAATAAACTAGATGACGAAATTAAAAATGCTTTGTAAATTTTTGGTTGTATAAGACATGTTTGACATTCCGAAAAATCAAATATTTCTGGACTAAATAAGGAAACATACCATTCATGGCAAACTCTGTTGCATGAGATTCCAGATGATCAAGAGGCCTCTTGAATTTAGATGGACTCCATCAGGTTTGTTCCGATCATAAAAAGTCATAATTTCATCATCTAGTTTATTTTTTTTTTGTGTTTTGGGGAAAAATTCGGGGGCAAAATTTCAGATAAGATGTTCAAAGGATTGACTGCAATAGGGATAAGGTTTGGGGGGTGGGAGAAAGTTCTCAAATTCTACTTTCTGGAGATGGAGTAGATTTAAGAACTTTCTGTCAACCCGAACCGCTCGTTTTCCCCCGACTCATCGCTTTATCCGGCCTCTCTTTTTGAGTTAGCTGCACCCATCAAGTAAGTAATGGCATAATTTTCATGGTACCTAAATGCATAGAGTACAGAAGAACCGTAATAACCAATTCTGAACGAAATAAAAATCCAGCGCTTGAGGTTGCAACGCGATTTGGGTCATTTTGACGAATTTTAAATCGAAAGCTGGCAACACTGCAACTCTAAATTGTTCAAATATGCCTTTTCTTATCGAAAACTCTCAGATTGCACATTTTTCGTGAAATTTTGGAGGAAATCACACCTCGAAACCTTCATTTTATCATCAAATTCGATATTTTTGAGTCCGCAACTTGGCAACGCTGCCGCGGGGGGCAAAATATTTTGTATGGGCATGAAAATTTCAGAAAAGTCACATCTTATACCAGGTTAATACATACTAAAAGTTCAGATCGGTCACGGCAAGGATGAGAGAGAAAAGGTTTAACTTGCCGCCCCATGCTCAGTGTGCTATTTTACCCTTAAAAAACCGCAAAAATTCGATTATTTTTCAAAAATCTCAAACACTCTACTTCGAAATTGGCCAAAACCCCATCAGGCAGTACCCTACTACAACTTACAATTTGAATTTTTGATTTTGAATGGAAATCACACTCCGAAACCTTCATTTTATCATTAAATTCGATATTTTGGAGTCCGCAACTTGGCAACGCTGTCGCGGGAGCAAAAAAATTTGTATGGGCATGAAAATTTCAGAAAAGTCTCATATTATACCAGGTAAAAACATACTAAAAATTCAGATCGGTCAAGGCAAGGATGACGGAGAGGGGGTTTAATTTGTCGCCCCGAGGCCGATTTTGCTATTTTACCCCTAAAAAACCACAAAAATGCGATTATTTTTCGAGGAGCTCCGACAACCTATTTCGAAATTGCCCAAAAACCCATCAGGGAGTACCCCACTACAACCTCCAACTTGAATTTTTGATGTACAACAAAGTCGCATTTAAAGTGAGTTCAGGGGCACCGTGCCGGGTAATGTCGACATTACCTGGTTTGACTAGATTACCCGTAGCATATATACTCCCTATTATACTTTCTGTTTTGTTTAATGTAATTGTTGCCAACACCAGTGTTACTAATTTTTTTAAACGAAATTTACGGTGATTAAATTTGACTATTTAAGATCGTTTTTTCAACTTTCCCCGAAATTTGGGGACTTACAAACAAAATGTTGAACTGATTTAAAATTTATTGAGATAATGTTGAAGCAAAGTTGGGGGAAATTGGCTCCTTCCGCAATACAATCGAATGACCTTTGAACTGGCATATTCGGGGGTCCGAACCTCCACTAAAAATTAGTTCAAAGTGATTTCTGTGATTTTTACATACAAGTGATTACAATTTGATAAATATTTCCGTTTTATTTTTTTCTATACGATAAAACCCAGAGATATGATTTTTTGAAAATAGGTCAAATTTGACCTTTGACCTACCAGGTCTGTCCAGAAAGTATCAAGCCTCTTCTTATGTCTTGGAATCTATCATAGATAGAAAGTTGGGACTTCGTCCATATCCTCCTAAAAGCACACACGCAATCGCTATGACATGCGTTTAATCAGTTGACAGCGAGCACCTGATTAAACAGTGTGTATCAAGTGCTGGCATCGCATTTTTGTTTTCCGCGAAAATGTCCGAGCGCGAGGATCAGCGAATTTGAATCAAGTTTTGCTTCAATCTCGGATTGACACATCAATCATTATAGGAGACAAGTTGTGGGTCTACGAGTACGAGTACGACCCTGCAACCAAAGTCCAGTGTTCAGCTTGGATTGCGAAGGGGGAAGAGCGTCCAAAGAAAGCGTAGCAAGTCAAGCCAAGTTAAAGTCATGTTGACAGTTTTTTTTTTTTATCAAGAAGGTGTTGTGCATCATGAGTATACCCACCAGGGACAGACTATCAACAAAGAAATGTATAGGGAAACTTAGCGCCGTTTGAGGGATGCGGTGAGGCGGAAGCATCCTGAGTTCTGGGCAAGCGGCGCCTGGATGCTCCACCACGACAACGCTCCTGCCCATTCCTTGTGCCTAGTCCTTGGGCGAAACACGGGATCGCACAGGTGCTGCACCCCCCCCCCTTCAGTCCAGACCTGGCACCCTGTGACTTCTGGCTGTTCCCAAAACTCAAAAGCGCGTTGAAAGGAACTTGATTACAGTCGGTCAAAGATATCAAAGCAAACACGACGCAGCAACTGATGGCTATCCTGAGGAAGGATTTTGCCGAGTGCTTCCAGAGGTTAAAATACCGTTGGAACAAGTGCATTTGTTTGGTAGAGAGTATTTTGAGGGAGACCAAAGTTTCAAAGCCCTAGGTCAGCTAGTTTCCTTTAAAAATAAAAAAGCTTGATACTTTCCAGACAGACCTTGTATCATAACTCGGTCAAAAATTAAGATATTGATCTGCGGTTTGCGCCAAAATTCTTAGTTCTTAATAGTCTTTCCAATGATGTATCACAAGATAGGGGTTACGAAAAAATTTTGACCCCCCCTAGAAGATGGTCCTTTTTGAGATAGAAACATTCCCAAAGTTTCATTTTTCTATCTCAAATCGTTCAAAAGATAGGGGGGGGGGGGAGCGGGACTTCTGGAACACCCTGTATACTTCTCTTGCACATAGAAGATTACAATAAATAGAACATAATAAAAAAAGGAAAAAAAGAGTAAAATGGTTGAAATATCTACCCATCTGGAAAAACATGCGCAAAAATGTTGCCACGTTATAGCACATGTTTAGCAAAGGTTTCAGCATATTATCTGTAAAGATATCATGGAAGTGAGTGGGTAAGAAATGGAAAACATCAAATCGCTGGGTGTTAAATTAATTTTTCAAAACAAAGTATGGAATGATTGAAAAATAATAATAAAATTCATATGATAAGACTGGAGAGAACTTACAGGGAACAACACAGCCATCTTTGTGAGAACAAGTAACGCATGATGATGCGTTTGAGGGTTTTGAGTTCCTCTAATGCATTCAACAATGATTTCACTGAAATCCATGTCCATATTGATCGCTGACAAATCTTTACTCACAGACATATTTTCAAGAACCTTCTCATGCGAATGCAAAAGACATGTGAGACAAAGCTGTTTGATGTACTCTACTGAGGACTGCTCCTCAAACTGCAAACACCTGTCCAACAAATGGAAGAACAATCAGTTACCACTTTAGAAAATGCACATTTTGTTTTCACAAGGCCTTTGAGCAAAACCCAAACTTAGAGGCATTTCACCAACCAGGCATTAAGGCATCTTTCAATGAGTCTGTGATTACCAAAATAATGAGCGATATTGAAGAGAATTAACGATCGTTGAAAATTAAATACCGAAGATCATAAATAATATTAATACTTATCAAAAAAACCAATAATCGCCAAATAAGTTGAATAGTTTGCATTGAAAAAAAGCCCAACTTTGAAAAATGAAAATTCCCTTGTTTTTATTTGAATCGAGGTATGCGAAAACGTCCGATGTCCAAAAAATCAACTTTTGGTAAACCGCAAAAAAATGTGGAGGCCTTTAGAATCGGCGTTTTGAAGAAAATCAAGGCGTGTGTTTCTTAGTAAAGGGTTGTAGAAAAGGCACACAACTGTGTCCCATTCCAACTTCCATTCAATGCTGAGTAATTTTAAAAAAAGGGCTTTGGACATCGGACGTTTTCGCATACATTGCAAAAATTTGCCCAAAAACCATTATTTTTGACCCCTCCAAAAACCTTTAAACTAGAGTAAAACATAATGTGAGACCTCCAGTAACACAAAAAAAATATTTCTCTTTTCTTCGAGGCTTCAAAGAAAGTTACGTGACGGCGGAAGAAGAAAAATAATGGACATCGGACGTTTTCGCATACTTTGAGATTGCCCCTCAAGATATGTGTTCAGGATTGCCTAGAATGCATGAAATCGATTAGAATTATATATAGTAGGGTGAAATTATTCATATTCAGAGGGTCCTGAACGAGAATCCAAATTTGCCCCCTCGACAAATCATGGGAACCCCCCCGAAAACCCCCAACATCAAAAAAACAGTCAGAAATTGATTATTTTCTCTCGTTTTTCGGCTACCATCGCATGTTTTGGGAGCAGAACTTTTTTTCTCATTTAATTTCTCATCTATAGGGGGACCTTAACGAGAATCCAAAATTGCCCCCTCGAACAATCATGGGTACCCCTGTAAGCCCCCCCCCCCGATAAAAAAACGGTCAAAAATAGGTTATTCTCTCGTTTTACGGCTATTATCGCCGAAGCCGTTGATTTTAACACAGAGTTTGTGGATCTTGAAAGGCAGATAAAAATTTCGGTCTTATTTAACCCGGTTTGAAATTTTTCTGATGAAAATTGCGGTCACTACAGGGTTCTCATAGATAGCCCAAAATTTTCAAAATTTCGTTTTTTAATGGTTTTTTGCTTGTAACTGTTGTTCAGCTATTCTTTAAAGTAAGTAGATCCTTTCAAATGAAAGTAGATTGAAAATGCTACACATTCGTGTATCAAGCTTGTCCTTAGAGCGTAAGAGACGGCACCCCAGTGTTGCAAAAGTTACCGTCTCAAAGAGGATTTTCCGATTTGTTCTCCTTTAATTCAATAAATAAAATAACAGCGGAAATTTTGAGACATCGCAAACGAGATAAATGGTTACGCACTTACACCGTCGATATGTTGTATTTAGGTAGGTGTAAGTATTTATGCATGCAGTGGCGGTTATGAATTTAAGGCCCGCGCAGCCGCGACACGTAAGAGGCGATGGA
>NW_017562977.1:8332-80636 GCF_001854935.1 Bemisia tabaci | reverse complement strand
CATATCAAAAAGAAATTTGAAGGTTTTTATTGAGTAGACCTTACCTTACTTTTTGACGAAGTCCCTGCCTCTGTTTTGACATTTCTGGTATCAATATTGCAGCTTCTTGATGCCTTCCGCGTACAAGCTGGCTCTTGTCTTGGCACCGAAACCAGTCATTGACAAGCCCTCTACACTTCCGAATCAGTTGCTTTGCATAAGAAAATTTCCCTCCATCTTCCGTACTCTTACGATTCAGCCTCATGTGACTTTCGTCTGTTCACTGAGCTGAAAAACTTCCTCGGTGGAAAGCGGAATCCGAATGATTCGGAAGTACAGAGCACTGTCAATGACGGATTCCGGTGCCAAGACAAGAGCCAGCCTCTACGCGGAAGGCATCAAGAAGCTGCAATATTGGCACCAGAAATGTCAAAACAGAGGCGGAGACTACGTCAAAAAGTAAGGTAAGGTCTACTCAATAAAAACCTTCAAATTTCTTTTTGATATGATGCTTAGCAGCGAAAACCCAAGTCTGAAATAATCGACTCTCCGCGCATCCAGACTCCGAAGGTGGGCGCGCGGCGACAGGAAGTTGTCGCAGTAAAATTAAGTTTCCTCGCGAACCCCTCGACCAATTTTCAAAAACTTGAGCTTCTTTTAAAGCTTAGAGTATGCCTTATAAGAACTTATTTACCGATTTGATTTATCTCTTTCCGTTTGGAAGATAAGAGGTAGGGAACCTCATGGGATGACCCTCGTAAATGGACATCGGACGTTTTCGCATATTTTTGAGGTTCGACCCCCTAAATGGGGGCGAAAAAACAAAAAACAGATCAAATCCGTCTACACATAGATGCGCCTACCCTCGAAGATGACGTTAAGCCAAAAAACTCAAAATCCAAAAAAATGGACATCGGACGTTTTCGCATACCTCGATTCATTTCATTTTCGGAGAGGCAAGAAATTCATTTGTTCCAGGAAGCACTCAATTCTAGGGTTTAAAACGTTCATGTTGCACCATTAAAGAACTGGTAGATCTCATATTTTTAACTTAAGAGCTCTTTTTGGAAACCAAATAAAGGGCCCGAAAATATAATTTTAGTCTTCCATTGCTCCATGTTTCTTGTATTATAAAATTGGAAGAATGTATACTAAAAGGAACAATGAGCTAGGGTTTGCAAACAACATGATTCCCTTTGGCATAAATACGTCCAGGGTCATTCTATGAATGGTCATTCAAAATTTTAATTAAAAAAATGATCCTGACGATATTATCTGGTCAATGGAAGCTTCCACATAATTTTGATGATTTGAAGCTTTAAATGCGGCACTCGAGAAGTTAAAAAAAGCAGCTCAGGTGCAATAAGCCCTAATAACAATAAATACTTAAAACTTCCTTACTGCAATTCGCTTTTGAGCGCAAACAAACTCACGATCAGTGTTACATTCATAAGTATTTAGCAAAATGACTGGACTAAAAAGATATCCTGCAGAAAATTGAATTGAAGTTAGGGGGAAATTGCTCGATTTCTCTTCTAGTCTGTAATAAAAATTTTAAAACACAACATTTTCCAGATGGTGTATGCACAATATCGCATAAAAGATTTATGAGTCGGTCAAGCATCCACCTCTGGATGATTTCTCATGGAATGACCCTCCAATTACTACAAACTCAGGCTCTTAATAACTAAATTTAACCCAAATTCTTCTACGAAACAGTAGGCTGATAATTGAAATTGATATACAAAGCTGTAGATAAAAAGAATAAAGGGAAAACAGAACAATCCTAAGCGTTGAAATGGGTGTCTGCTGTAGACTAAGGAGAAATGATGAACGAACTATAAGATCTTTTGTGGGTTGCTTGTTGCTGTTAGTTAGTTTACTCCTTACCTCCTTCATCTATTGCAACCACCAGCTTCCTCCAATTAGGTCGCTCCATGTTTTCTTTGTATCTTTGTAACATTTTGTACTCCAGAGCTTCTCTATTAATTAAATTTAAATAGCGCCCTGAAAATGGGAATCCCCGAAATGCATTGGTATGTGTAATTGAACAATAGTCTTCCGCGTAAGTGGGTATATCCGCATTAGTATCACTTGATTACTGCTAGCTGCAATACCATAACAGACCCAAACCTAGAAAAATTCAAATCATCACTTACTTTTTGAGGAGATCAAATAGAATTGGGACTAGGATGTGAGAGGAGTAGATTTTTTTTTTGTTTTGTATCAGCTCTAAGAGAGTGATTCCCATTTTCCACTCGGGTGTTTCAATGAAGTCAGACCCAGTCAGGGAGTTGATTAATCTGAAAAAAAGAATCATTTCCATGGGTGAATTTAGAATTGAAAGAGCACTTTGACAGAAGGTCATTTTGTAGAGTATAATTCCCTCCAGGTTAATTCACACGTTTGATTTACAGAGGGCCTGTGATGAGAAACTGTCAATTGCACAGACATTCAAACAGATTCGTCCTTCAGTCTTCAGTTAAGTAGCCACACCTGGGCTATCCTTTTAATTCCTAAAGCAGACACATCAAATGGACTCCATTTCACAATTAGGAGCTACAATTTCTGGCTCATCCGTAAAAAATCTCTTATGCTTGCAGAAACTAATACTACATACTTAGTTTCTAAACTGAGCTAGAAATTGTAGTTCCTCATTATAAAATGCAGTCCAAATCATGTTAATATGTATGTAATCCTGTGTACAGGGAACAAAGGAGCAAGAAATTTTGCTAATTTGTAAATTACCCCTCACAGCAACAGAACAAAAGCGGGCGCGTTGAGTCGTTAGGTAACTTTTTACGGTACGTGTAACTAAAATGGTAACTTTTTATTTCAATAAAAACTTGTTCCAAAATGCCGAATATTGTCGATTTAGTGAAAGTCATTGCATGTCAATCCGCACAGCTTGCTGCTTATGCTAGTAATACAAGGTGTCTACTGAGGTCTACAAAAAAAAAAAAAAAAAATTACGTACTTTTTAAGTACTTTCTAAGTACTTGAAGAAAAAATTAAGACTTTCAGTATCATAGAAGTCGTGCAGCGACATGCCGGATGAAATGCCACAATTGAAATTATTGGATCAAATGATGAGCTGATAAAAGCATTGCCTAGTAATTTTGGAACATTTCTGACTGACAGTTTGGTTGCTTTAATTATCACTTTAATTTGCGAAATACAGTTCGTTTTCACTGAAGTCGTAAGTAGTTAAATTTGCTTTTGACTGGCTTAGTTTGAGATGGATTCAAACTCATGTACATTAGGTTCCAGGGAAAGAAAAAATTAATGGAAATACAGATGAACTACACTTCTCATGAATTTAGATTGATTAAAAATAAATAATCCGAAGAAGTGATGGAATAAATGATAAGTGTTTACTATAGCAAATACTAAACTATACCTAGGAATTTTAAATAAAATCCCACCCATCACTATAATAACCCATACATACTAGTGCCTGCTTTCGGCTCGATTTCGCCAAATAGAATTCTTTATCATTGCGGTTGTCCTTGTTGCGTGCGGGAGGAAATGAAGGCGTGCTCTGTAGCTACAAAAGTCATGAATACCAGCAAG
Source organism: Bemisia tabaci (assembly GCF_001854935.1). Lineage (NCBI taxonomy): Eukaryota > Metazoa > Arthropoda > Insecta > Hemiptera > Aleyrodidae > Bemisia > Bemisia tabaci. The sequence continues at coordinate 77,084 of NW_017562977.1, read as the reverse complement.
AAAAATCTCTAAAATGGACTTGGAGAATAAATAAGAATTTGAAGGGTCAGAGAGTCTGTACTAATGATTATGCGGTGTATCCCTGCAATTTTCGTGATCAACTATCATCCAATGAATGGTTGCAGTGCTAAGGGTTAAGGCCCAATACGTCAAATTGAAATTTTTATTACAGCTTACTTTTGACATCATTTGGCACCTTTTCATCAGTGTCAGCCATCTTCATAAAATAATATTTTCTCGCTCCAGCCTGATGTAGATGACCAAGTCAGGATGTAATGACAAGATTTGACTGGAAATTAAATTAAGATTTGAGAACGAAATGCTCTTGAGAAGAGTGCCATATTTTTTGGTGATGAATTAAATACACATGAAAAGCACAAAAGTAGCTTGAGTCTCATCAGATTTGCGTTTTACAAGAATAAAACAAGATAACCTGAAAATTACACATGAATTAAATAAACGAACCTGCGCTTCTGCAGAGGTGTCATAGTCTGTGGGATACGGGTGGATGCATCCCTCATCTGAGACAGGAGTTTGGCCACAACACGGGAATCGATTGAAATATGCTTGAACACTGAGGCAACAGCAGAGACCACTTCGGGATTTTCACTATTGGCAGAAATAGTTATCAATTGCTGCAGCAATTTGTCTTGGATTGCAGGGGACAAGGCAGCATAGAAATCTGGAGTCACCTAGAAAAAAAAAATTTGGGAGGATTTAATCTATAAGTGTTGCAGTTAATTTTTTGCCATCCACGCCCAGCGTTCATATTTAATGTGGCTAGAATCAGTGACTTTGGATACCTCAGAAAAGTCTTATGACTCATAGCATAATGCTAAAAATTAAAATACTTGGCCTGCAAAATACGCTCTCAGAAAATGGCAAAGAACAGCTGTTAAAAGCTTTTACTTTGCTTTATAGCAACTGCCTAAGTCCAGAAAAACGCAAAATCACAAAAAAAAAAAAAAAAAAAATGAAATTAAGAATCAATGTGAAAAAAAATCAATCTATAATACAACGAAAAAACTACAGCGATTATATTAGTCTTACTACAGTGCATTAATTCATTTTGATCAGTTGAATTCATCGGTATAATTTATTTAATTATTAAAATTATTTAAAAATAGTCCAAAAGAATTGCGCATGATAGAGACAAACACAGACAATATTTAGAAGTACAAACGAAAAATAGGACAGAATTTTACCATGGTATGCCTGGAAATATGCCCTCCTGTTTCTGATATCATAGTCTTCCCCATCAAATGCCTTGATCCACCCATTTGGCCGATTTGAAGCTTGTCTTATTGTTTTGCATTAAAAAGGATGCAGACAATTTTTTACTTCGGAATCTCACAAAGCTCTGCCCACCTTCTTTTCTGGAAAACTTCTTAAAAAACTGGCCGAAAACCTAGTTTTCGGCTCTTCACAACGACTTCTAGGATGAAAGAGGAATTAAAAACTGCCCTTTTCCTGTATTCTACATGGAGCAAGGGAGCCCTTCTGTGGTGAGCAGCATAGACTTATATCATAATTGTATTATGGGGAGCAGAGGTACGTGGCAACTGGCCCTGCTCGGGTTCATCAGGCAGCGTCCACTTATAATTGTAGCCAATCAGAGCTCGAGATGAGCTTAACCTAACACAGTACGATTTTAACACTTTTAATGCGGTCAACATACCACCCGCGATTTTTTTGCGGAAATACCAATTAGATGGCTTACTGATTGAGGAACAACAAACCGCGAAATCTGTAGTTTGGCTGTTTTTGAGAAAATGCGATTTTTCGCTTTTTTGGCGGGAATTTCGGGTCAAGGCGCTGAAAAAGTCAAGTCAGGCTGTTTTTGAGGCTTGTAAATGCATATTCTATACATTTTTAGTCAATCAAGTGTCAGTAGATAGCTATTCGTGCATATTGCCAAAAATTGCCCACAAATTGCCTAAATTTCAAAAAGGGGGCCATAATAAGGCCTCCGGGATGTCGATTTTTTTAAAAAACGCATACAGTGTCATGTTAGGTTTCAGGTTTCATGTTACTAATTCAGGCTGACATCAGTCTGACTCAGGGTAGTTTATGAAACATAGCCTGACGTCAGGCTGATTCACTTTTACTATGAATTTCACTTAAACATTTCAAAAATTCACCCTCCTGCCTTTCAAATTTGGCCGCCATCTTGGCATTCGGAGCAATCCCTTTGACTGGAGGGCTTTTATGACTTCATAAATGAAATCTACGACCAAAATTACATAGGAAATGATACCTCACTTGCCTTATCACGCGAACATTTTAAAAATTCACTCTCTTGTCTTTCAAAATTGGCTGCCATCTTGGATTTGGGGTACCCCCTTTGGCCGGGGGACTTTTTTAACTTCATATCTGAAATCTACGACCAAAATTACGTAAGAGTCGACACCTAACATGACATTGTATGCGTATTTTAAAAAAATCGAAATCCCGGAGGCTTTATTATGGCCCCCATTTTGAAATTTAGGCAATTTGTGGGCAATTTTTGGCAATATGCACGAATAGCTATCTACTGACACTTGATTGACTAAAAATGTGTAGAATATGGATTTACAAGCCACAAAAACAGCCTAACTTGACTTTTTCAGCGCCTTGACCCGAAATTCCCGCCAAAAGAGCGAAAAATCGCATTTTCTCAAAAACGGCCAAACTACAGATTTCGCGGTTTGTTGTTCCTCAATCAGTAGGCCTTCTAGTTGGCATTTCCGCAAAAAAATCGCGGGTGGTATGTTGACCGCATTAAAAGTGTTAAAATCATAGTGTGCTAACCTAACCTCCACAGAATAAGCACACCTGTCAAGATACGGGTGATGTTGGCCAGGAGAGACTCTCATGCAATGCAACACATACTTAGAGCAACTGTATAGCAGCCAACAAAAATCATCCATTTCCAACTTGAATTTGATGAGACTTTCTGGAACTTTTTTGATCGGGCTTACAGATTCATTTCTGGAATTTTTAAATGTTACTATCGTTTCCCTCGCGAAACGATCGATGGCTACATATTTTTCATTTTCAAATCTCTCACCCATGCAACAACCCCACTTATAAAAGCTGCCGTTATATTCCTTCTTTCTGCGAAAATTTCAAGGAATGATGTCGATTTGTTCTCCTTTACAGATATAAAATAGGAGCAGAGATTTCGAAACGGCGCAAACGAGATAAAAAGTTGCGGACTTTCATTGCCGATATGTGCTGCTAACAAGTATTTAGTACAAATAACAACACACACACCTGTTTTAAGAAGAGAACGCACAAGGAAGTGTTATTGGAGGTGTCATCCGTGCTGATATCTGAGGACTGGCTTGAAAGAATATCTACAACTAGTGCCCAAACTGACGTGTTCTCTAAGCAGCTGACTACACCTACATTCAATCTTTTGACAATTTCAACTAAACAATCGGAAATTTCTTGTCTGTTTCTGGTGACGAGTACTTTCAGCGATTCCATTAGTGACTTAGCCAAAGGCACCATGCTCAGTACAATTTCCTGGAGACAAAAATGTAAAGAAAGCACTTGAAAAATAAATTTAATGTGATATTTAGGATAAAAGGTATCACAGAGGGGACAAAGGCAAAAGAAATAGTGTTTTTCCCGTCTCAGTATCGATGTATGCCCCCTTCCCCCACACATATCTTTAATATCTAAGAAGAAAAAATCCTTCGAAACACAGTTACCTCATTTCCTGGAAAATTCATCCCTACAAGAATGAATTCCATAGTCAAGGAGGATCGTAAAAGATTTACATCTTTTTTCTTCATAGGGATGTGACAAATGATGAGCATTCTTGGCCAAGATCAGTAAATACAGGGTGATCCCGGGTTAAAAGGCCAGACTGCAGGAGCTTGTTCTATGGGTCAAAATTAGACTTTTTTGTTGTAAATTAAGATTTTTATTTTTGGCGCATATACTTAGTATACACCACCTTCGCGATCGTTTCGACCCCCTACTTGATACAATGTATCGAGTGCCTGAGTTGCTTACCGGAAAGTGACTGGCAGGCTCGTCATGAATCTTTGAGAGCTTGTAAAAAAGATACTAATACTTCAATCTGTTAGGTTGATGGATTTCCTGTTTTCTGGGTATTTTCTTACTGTAAATTTTAAAGATGAAGGGGCTCCGTTATTTAGTTTCTTTTCAATACTTATGAATCCGCTCCGCGCTGATATAAGATATGCATATATGAGAAAAGCAAACAAACTGATTTGAGGATGGCTGAGCAATTCAGCACTCTTGGAATGAGAATTTCACTACTCTGTTTTGTTTAAAACGTTGCTTTGACAGATCTCTACACCCCTGTTATGCTTTTCAAAATTTGGTACCACTGCTGTGATAGCCAGGGTGAGCCGGGTCGGAAAAATGAAATACCATTGTGGATTCAAATTTGTGGGCTTTGACACAAATCTCCGGGGGTGGGACCACGAAGCGGTCAGGAGGAGGACCCCCCCCCCCCCCCCCCCCCCGGGCCGGGTCTGAAAAATTAAATTTTTCCCCGGAAATGAATCATGATGAAAAAAAGTTGTATTACCATGTCAGAATAACATATACAAAATTTGAAGCGCCTAAATCAAATCTAGACCCCTCCGTCTTTGCGATTTAGGCGTATATTTTAAGAATGCATTTTAGAGGACGAAAAAAGGTCGTTTCCGGTATATTTTCCCGAGTTACTGGCCCTTTAGACAAAAATTTCACACGTTTAGCCGTATTTTAAGTGGTTGAACGAGTAACCGGCGAGCTTATGTGCGGATTGTAGTTTTCTGGCCACAATTTTCGGATCGTAAAGGTTCACGAGTGTATAAAAAAAACTTCATCACCTCCCGGTTTGTTGGCAGCATTGAACCACTTCAGGCGCAGAAACACCAAAAACGAGCACATGATTGGGCCTTTATCGTCACTTCCTTCACCATTTTCAAATGTTGACTCAACATTCGCGTAATATTTGTCTACGGATCAACAACTGAATCAACTTGACTGGCTCAATGACTCAATCAACTGACGACTTAATTAACTTGCGTAGTAACGCGACAGGCTCGTTCTCTCGATGTTCGTCGTTCGAACGATAAAGCAAAACTGAATCTTGAGAGACTTGTGACTGAATACAGGACAGGCGTAAGAACTTCAAATTTTGGGATGGAGTTTTCACCTTCAGTTGTCAGCCAATCAGGTGATAGCATTAGAAATGACCCAGGTCAAGCGGTGGGTTTTCACGCTGAAGCGATTGAGTCTTACGCCGGCGGTAAAGCCCGCCTCCCGCCTGACTCAACATCATGCATTGCAAGCATCTGTGCACCTAGCTCCAAATGGTATTTCAGCAGCTAAAAACTGTCAAATTGGTACGGCGAAATAAGAACAAATTAACTCTTTTGGCAATTTCCTAAATCCCATTCAATCAATAAGGAAATTGCAAAAGTAGGTGAACTCTGCACACTTCAAGTTTTCTCTGTTTTGGAAGGTATAAAAATAGGTGATAGGTGGTAAATAGGTGATCTTTGAGGTGAGCATCAGAATGTTGAAGGAAAGGGTTCGATTCATGGAGAAATCAGTTCTAACCATGCTCACACATTCATTCCCCTCCCTTAGGCGCCCGATCAGTGGCTAACGGAAGGTGTTCAGCCGCGCGTCGCGCTATGGGCGGGCGTAGGCGCAGCGTCACGGCGGCGCGGCCTGCGGTGTCGCTGCTTCATTTTGATTCGCTCGCCGGTTACTCGTTCAACCACTTACATTACGGCTAAATGCGTGAAATTTTCGCCCTAGGCGCCAGTAACTCGGGAAAATCTACCGGAAACGACCTTTTTTCGTCCTATAAAATGCATTTTTAAAATTTTCGCCTTAATCGCAAAGGTGGAAGGGTCTAGAGTTGACTTAGGCGCTTCAAATTCTATATACATTATTCGGACATGGTAATAAAACTTTTTTTCAACATGATTCATTTCCGGGAAAAATTTCATTTCTCCGACCCGGCCTAAGCCAGGGCACAGGGCAGCCCCTAAGTGCAATCTGTGATGAGCCTCGCGACTCATTAGACCATTTGCTAAACATGGCTCATACAGAAAGCTACTTGCACATATAGAAATCCACTTGCCCCTCTCTTCCCCACGCGCCTGACCACTGCGTCGGTGTCTCGAGAGGAACAATAGCCTGGATCCCGGCGGTCGCCAGGACCCTCACCGCATTACTTGCGCTTGGATAACCATTTCACCATCACGCTGGGATTCGTCCAATTTTCAAAAAAAATTGTTTTTCATGTATTTAGCAATCTTTTCCTTACTCCCCGTTAAAGCACGAATAAAAAGAGGCCTCATTCATACAAATCGGCCGAATAGAAGAGAATTTACAGTATTCGAAATCCGAAGAAATCAACAAAACCTTCACTTCTCCATACAAAAAATAAAATGAAGGGAAAAAAAGAAATGTATAAATTACATTTAAATATAATTGACCTCAGAATTTGACAAGCAATTCCATTATGTAATGGAGAAAAAATTGGGGGAAATAACAAAAAATTCGTCTCTTACAAGGGACTTCCTTGTAAGAATTTTGACCTGAAGACAGGGGTCAAATAGCAGCAGTGCTCCATACATTACACGGTGTGCCTAAACGAGTTAAACATTTTTTTATGTCCAAAACGAAAATTCTTTATATTTTTTAACTACAGTGTCTCTTGAGTCGTTTAAGCAAAAAAAAAATCCGTTGAGATTATTGAAAAATAAAGGAGATTAAAAATTATTCTGGGGCTATAATAGCTAAATCACCAGTAGTAAATCCCATTATATTATTAAAAAGAAATTGATTTCACAGTTTAATACCTAACTTTCTTGAATACGATTATTTTAAGCTTTCAAACATTAATACCACCAATTTTAGCCATGGGGTGATTACCTGAGAGCCGATAATATCACGAATTTCTCATGGAACCCTTCAAAAATGGCTTGCTTTATGGGCAGCCGATTCGGCCATCGAACCGGGGTTTAAATGGAAGCTGATAATAACCCAAAGCTCTGGGAAAAATTTTGTCATGAGTATAGGAACGGTTCCTAAGTAACGAGGAGAGGCCAGCAAAGCGGCTAAAATCCGATCTAATTTTTGCCGTGTTTCTGTTGAATTGATGTTGCCGCAGACTTCTGACTGTCCACATATGGTTTCTGTTCAGCACATCGATACATAAGTATTTTATCACATAGAATCTAATTTTCATGTCAGGGAATCGACATATTTCGATTTTTTCAATTCTATACGGAAAATTGATGGTCTTTCGGGATTGATAATACCGATTATTGTTTCATGAAAAATAAATGCACCCAAAATGACTATAGCATATTGACTTTTACATATTTGCAAAATTGGCAAAAATATTTGTAAAACATGGTTGGAGATTCCTATGTTACTTGAGTTAAACTACCATGACTTTGTCAGTTTTTGATCAAATGAGTTAATTTTGATCTCCAACGATGAATTTTAAACTGATCTTTTGAATAAGACCAAAAGTAAGCTTTAAGGTAGTTAGTTTTTGAATTTTAAAACTAGATCAAGTTCTTTCTTGGGGTCATATGCATTTTCTGTCCTACGGTCAAATGTTTCCTTGTAGAAATTTTACCTCAATAATTGCACAAAGGTATGAACCAAAAATGAGGCAGTTCGGCTGGTGAGGGATTGGCTTAAAAGCTATTGCACTATATGTAAAATTTCACCAGAAAAACGATGAGCACAATAAAAAGTTTTGAAAAACATTGCTAAGGGGAGAAAATGCGATTTTAAAATCGTGCCCCTCAAAAACGTTATTTGAATCCGGGGCGTGGCGCGAACGCCGATTTGTGACGTCACACTTTAGGTGACCACCCTTGGTTTATTCCAAGTTAGTCCGAACAATATGGCTGCTGCCCGGTTTGTTTATTTAGCGAAAGTTTCTGGCTGTACATTGTGATTTAGTGGTAAAATTTGACGAGAAATTTGTTGAAACATTTGGTTTCGTCACAAATTAACTCTTTCTTGATGAAACAAGGCGTTAAAGTTCGCGAAATTTATTCACCGGGCGACCGCGAGTGAGCATCGGCTATCGGGAACGACGGGCTCGTAAACAAACGAAGATTGATAACAGGAAGGATCCAAACAACTCGGAATCTTTTAATTTTCTTTACCTTTAAACCATTTCTGACTTCTACAAAGCATCTGACAATCAGTTTTATCGTATTTTACAACCTTAAGCTAGAGTCTATCGGCTCATTGTGATGTGTATTCAGAGCATTCTGAAACAGAAAGTCAGTTCTCATAAGTTCACACCCAGACATTCTTTTCTTGGATCATTCGCTTTTCATTTTCGCCTCAAATCAAGTGTTTTGTAGTTTCCTTATCTGAAGTATGTGGTTTTGAATTCATACAAGAGTTTGAAGTTCACCTTTTTTTAGCATTAAAGCCTGTTGAGCCCTCAAACTTTACCGATATGATTACCTACAGTTCAAGGTTCCTCTGGTCCGTACCAAGTGATTACACATCAAAGATGTGTCTTATGGTTCTTCAAATTAACAGTTCAGAAGTAAATTAGAGACTACAGTAACTTAATCCACTCCTGCCCTTTCCTTCAGTGTTTGTTCGTGTCTGTTCTTTATGCGTTACCACTCTAGTGCATACACCGGTAATGTAGGTTAGTTAGGTATTATCGCATATTTTCTACTAGCAGTACCTTCTCTTAAGCGTTGTAATTTAGCAAAGAAATTCCACCAGTTGCAGAAAATTGTGTGCGTAATGAATAAGTGAATATGAATACCTCCTTTTGGTGACTCAAAGTTTCTCAGATCCGTCTCAAGGAGGTTTTGCATGTAGGTGCATGATCAGTTTTGCCAGATGAAATTACTGCTCTTGCAGCTTCAAATGTATACTTTGATCTCTGATTCACTAATAAATGACACTTTATGGTGTCATTTATATTTAATCAGTTCAAAGCTAATTCGACAAGGAATCATCAAAGGTCCGATGGAGGAAGGAATTTTCCGGTGAGTGCCACGGCTGAATCAACATTCCAACTAGACTTGCGAAGGTATCAACCAGGAAATGATCATCTGTCTCGAAGTGAAATTTTTTTCATTGCATCATACAGTTTAACAGGTAAGATAATTATAATTACTGAGGTACTATCAGGTTAAATACACGAGTTCAGTGTAACATTTAGATTAAGTATGTTTAACTTTGTGGATAATGATTAATGAAAAAGCGAGGAAAAGTAGTGGCATGGCTAATCTGAGAAAGTACTTACCTTCATTCACTAAGTTTTAGTCTGATTGCTTCTCTTGATGTCCTAATGGAAAAATTATTCGACAAAATTTCTGAAATGTGTGCGATATTTATATCTTCTACGTGCAGAAAATTTTGTGAATATGTAGAGCAGTAAGTCGACTTGTTTTCCATTTAAAATCTAAACTTAAAGTAGAAGTTTTGAACACCGTAGTCAATACGTAATTGAGTCACTGGATGCAAAAAGGCCCTTTCTCGGTTGCAGTGTTTGAGAGTCACCTCTAATATTTCATTCTTTGAAAGGAAAGTGAATGCATCAAGTGAACAAGTTGACTCTCAATCAGAAATACCAGGAATAGTAGGATAATCATCTCATAATTGTCTCTTAAATATGAAAATAAAAACTCTGAAAGTTATCGGAGAAAGCACTTGAGACCGATTTCCATATTCTTAGATGAAGTGGAGCCTGCGTTTAAAATCACAATATTTCAAATTTTCCATAGTGCTTAAGGCCTGCAGCACAACCTTATCTTTCAAGGCAGGAAAAACACCATGGAACCTCCATCATTAGCAACTTCCAGCTTAAGGCTTTCAGATTACTTCGTCCATGTCTCAGTGGAGAGAAGCTGTAGGATTACCTCATTCCCACGATTTCGTTACTTCACCTACATTTCATGTTGTACTCCTCTTCAAGTATATGACTGCAGATGAGCAGATTTAGAAATTTTTAATGCACACCGCACCTAAGAAATGAAAGAGCCTTAATAGAATTACCACTTACCATATAGGTATCACTTCCTCATGAATCTGTTTGGGTTGATACCTTCGCAAGTCTAGTTGGAATGTTGATTCAGCCGTGGCACTCACCGGAAAATTCCTTCCTCCATCGGACCTTTGATGATTCCTTGTCGAATTAGCTTTGAACTGATTAAATATAAATGACACCATAAAGTGTCATTTATTAGTGAATCAGAGATCAAAGTATACATTTGAAGCTGCAAGAGCAGTAATTTCATCTGGCAAAACTGATCATGCACCTACATGCAAAACCTCCTTGAGACGGATCTGAGAAACTTTGAGTCACCAAAAGGAGGTATTCATATTCACTTATTCATTACGCACACAATTTTCTGCAACTGGTGGAATTTCTTTGCTAAATTACAACGCTTAAGAGAAGGTACTGCTAGTAGAAAATATGCGATAATACCTAACTAACCTACATTACCGGTGTATGCACTAGAGTGGTAACGCATAAAGAACAGACACGAACAAACACTGAAGGAAAGGGCAGGAGTGGATTAAGTTACTGTAGTCTCTAATTTACTTCTGAACTGTTAATTTGAAGAACCATAAGACACATCTTTGATGTGTAATCACTTGGTACGGACCAGAGGAACCTTGAACTGTAGGTAATCATATCGGTAAAGTTTGAGGGCTCAACAGGCTTTAATGCTAAAAAAAGGTGAACTTCAAACTCTTGTATGAATTCAAAACCACATACTTCAGATAAGGAAACTACAAAACACTTGATTTGAGGCGAAAATGAAAAGCGAATGATCCAAGAAAAGAATGTCTGGGTGTGAACTTATGAGAACTGACTTTCTGTTTCAGAATGCTCTGAATACACATCACAATGAGCCGATAGACTCTAGCTTAAGGTTGTAAAATACGATAAAACTGATTGTCAGATGCTTTGTAGAAGTCAGAAATGGTTTAAAGGTAAAGAAAATTAAAAGATTCCGAGTTGTTTGGATCCTTCCTGTTATCAATCTTCGTTTGTTTACGAGCCCGTCGTTCCCGATAGCCGATGCTCACTCGCGGTCGCCCGGTGAATAAATTTCGCGAACTTTAACGCCTTGTTTCATCAAGAAAGAGTTAATTTGTGACGAAACCAAATGTTTCAACAAATTTCTCGTCAAATTTTACCACTAAATCACAATGTACAGCTAGAAACTTTCGCTAAATAAACAAACCGGGCAGCAGCCATATTGTTCGGACTAACTTGGAATAAACCAAGGGTGGTCACCACCTAAAGTGTGACGTCAGCTCTCAGCCCGCGCGATTCAAACAGCGTTTCAGAGACCTTCAATTTTTCGCGTTTTTGAAGTAAGATTTCTCAGAGCCAGAGGGCTCAAAAAAATCTGGAAAAAATTCTGTATACTCATTTCACCAAGGACTTTCATAATATGTAATAAAAAAATTCAGCCGAACTGGCTCATTGCAGGTACATCTATGAATCAAGAACTATCATTCAATGTAAATCTAAAATTGATCAAATAGTTTCTAAAATTGAAAACCAAAGAAACATGGAGACAGCAGACATCCGTCAAAGAATGATCCGGATTCTTTAGTCAACATCAATTAAAAATACCTTAGGTTTTAACTTATTTTACGCTACGGTTTTTGGAAGAAATTGCCATTTCTAATCTGCGGAAACTTTTTTTAACAGCAAACATCTTATTATGAAACTTCGTTATAACTGGGGGTTTCCCTGTTGTATGCTAGAAATTACTTTGTTAAAAGTGGAATTTTTGTAGAAGAAAGTTTGTTATAAACAAGTTTGACTGCACATCATTAATATAAACTTCGAAGGATTCAGACTTTCAGCGAGTCTACCTTTTTCTATTTCACTCGAGGGGAAGTGTCCCCTCCCCAACTCTCTTCCCCACCCGGTGACTGACGCTGCGCTGTGCTGAACGGTTCAGCCTGAACCTTTCCCCTACGTCTGACCGTTCCCCACTCCTGTCAATCGAACCATGCCACCGCTTTTACGATTTGTCGCTCGCCCGCCCAGGTACCTACCGGCCAGCTGTCAGTTGATGATAAATCTCGCTCATGCTCCTACGCAGCTACGCATTGATTACGCCAGCGAATTACTTTCCAAATAATTAGAATTTCTTCGATAATAGTTTTCTTTACTTATTCGACGGTATTTTTTCTCTTTTCTACTGTGATTTCCTTGGTTCTCGACTGTGTTTGACTGTGTTGAAATTTATATTAATACTCACACGGAGAAAAAAACTTCGTGCATGGGAACGACAACGACGTTGAGATCATATGAATCTCTTAAAACTTGAGGTCCAGCTGCCGAAATTTGGGTCAGAAATCGGAAACACTTCGGTATGCACCGAGTACTTTAGATGTGTGACCTGAAACCTTCGGTATATACCGAACTACTTCAATTGTCTGACCCGAACTTCGGCAGATGGACCTTAACTTTTCGGATGCGTGATCCGAAAACTTCAGAGATCCATATGATCTCAGCTTCGGGTTCCATGCACAAAATTTTTTTCTCCGTGTTTCCTTTTAGGGGACGCAACTAAAATTTCACCTTCTCGTGGTGTTGGCTGTTTTTACTAAGTGGGAATCGTCCATTTTAAGATATAGTCTATTTCTTGCCCTGCCATTATTATTCTACAAGTTAATTGTGGAGTGAGAATTTCATAATGTTTTCTATGAAATCTTCAAAATATAGTGATAAAAAATCTGCAACTACTACAAAATCGGCTCGCGAAGCGAGCCGAATGTCACTCGCGTAGCGAGTGACCGAGGGTCCAGGGGGCATAGCCCCCGGCTAGGCGTGACGGGCGCCGCGCCCAGATCAGCTAGTACTCTATGAATTCAAACTTCTGAACCGAAAATGTTCATATTACTGTGCAATAACTTTAAGGACAGACAATATTTTTTCAACCACAAAACATAAGTGCAGTCTGAAGAAGCAAAAAAAGCCTAGCATCTAAGCATTACCTGTGAATTGACTGACGAAAGTAAGAGGAGGAGTTTGTGAATAAAATGATACGGTACATCTGACTTTATCACTGAGATCAGCGAATCCAGAGAGCTCAACAATGATTCCACAGCAAAATGAGGGAGCAAAGACTGCACATCCTTGTCACGAGACAAAAGGGAGAACATTATCAGGTTTACTTGGCTGGAAAAGAACACAAGGGCAAATTGTAAAGATGGTTAACTTGTGAATAGAACAGTTTGCTCCAACTTATTGATTCCTGTAGCTGACTAACCACAGCTAGGATGGACCAAAAAATCCCTTTTTTCAAAAATCGAAAAAATGTTGTGCTCAAAAGATGCCTTACGGTGTAAAACTGAAAAGTTGGAAAGCATTTTGCTAAAAAATGTTTATGCTCCCAGATTGACCTTGAGTTTTCAAAATTTAGGCTAATTTGTCTTTTATCGTCAATATGGCAAAGAGGCTTGTAAACTGTAAAAGACGGGTTGTGCAATTTTTTTTTTAAATAAAAATTTCAGACCGTAATTTTATAGGATAATTTTTTGGTGACAAATTTACTTTCAATAATCATCTTGTATGGTAGAGGGCCAATTGCCTATTCTCTTATAGTCTCTGAGATAAGAACTCTGCTTATGTATCCTGTTTTGTTGGGTTATCCTGTAAAAAGCTGTCAAAAATATTTTAAAAGTAACCGTTTTTTCCCTCTTGAAAGGACATAGGCATAATGTAAGGACAGTGAGGATCTGGAATTCGTGAAACGTAAGTTCATACTATCTATGGAGGGAAAATTTTTCTACATGAGCTATGATAGATATGTTGCACACAAGAGCCACATCAGTAGACTTTCCATGGTGAATAGTGCACAAAAATCACGCTGAACACGTCAGAAATGTCTGGGATATACTCTTTTCATCAAAATTAGCTGAGTCCAAGACAAAAATTCTAAAATTTCCTGCATCTGAGGTTATTTCCTTTTTTATTGCCAGCAACTAGGTTAACCAAGAAAAAACTTAAAGAAAACTGACACTGATGGAACAATCTATAAAGCAAACCGTTTTCCATATACGATTTTGATTGTTTTCAAACATTCACTTCGTCATTTTTCTTCGTGTTACAAAAAAAAAAAGATTCAATTTCAAAATGATTGGAATCATGCATGAGAAAGATGTGTAACAGGTTGCAAAATAGTTCATTTATTCCTGTTAAGTTGTATCGCATCTCTCTTCGGGAAAACCTGATTGCCAGCAACTAGGAAGAAAGGCCTGTAGAAAGGTTAATTTGAAAATGAGTGTAGATTATGTAAATTGTGCTATGATGAGTGGTTTTTAGAAATTCTGATATGAGTTTAACAGAATTTTCAAGAAATTTTCCCTTTGAAGTCTCTTCAGTTGGCTGCATCTCTTGTGTGCAACAGTCTCATTGCAACCATCGGTTTGGTTGCGCAAACCAACAGGTGAAACTAACTTCTTATCCAATTGAATCTCATCCCTCCTCTCAATGACCTGCAAAACCAGATGATAGTATGATGATTCCTTCGAATCCTGCGACTTTGGAGTTTTGACTAACGATTCCAGGCAGTCCATGGTAGCAGCTCGCAGATCGTCCAGAGAGTGGCTTAGAAGAGTGAGCAAAACAGGAACGACAATATTCTTTGAGCCCAGATCTAATGCCCAATCACACTCTTCATCAGACTTTTCGATTAAATCCTTCATCATTTTGACACATTGCATTGCGAATATTGCCTCTTCTTCTTTGGAATTTGCAATTGCAGCGCTGATAAAAGATACTTTCCCTGTCAACTCGCGTGGCCAGTAAACCTGCGAGCACAAAGATAGTTGATGAAAAAGCAATGAACCATGAAGCAGGGTGCAAAATTAAGCACTACCACTCCCATTTCTTCATCAATATTTACGTGGATACATTGAAATTTTCCAAATTCAACTCATAAATTGTAGGGGACCGCGAGGCGGCGTTTTTCAAAGCGAAGTGGACAAAAAAAAACCCCCTTCAAATACGCTGGATGCAACCGGCGGAATTTCGTGGCGATCACTCAAGAGAGTCGCGACTCAGCGTGGTAACTTTCATTGAACACTGGGAATTACGCGAAGAATACATTTATTAAATTTTCTCCTCTTTTCCCCTAAATTTTAAGAATAAATTTTTATTGAGATGTCAGCAAGTCTAAGATTTTCTTTTTAAATTGTCATTGGTTTTGCTTTAATTATCACGGAATAATAAAAAATAAAAACTTTTTTTACTTTTTTATTTTCATTTTAATTTTTTTTTTTTTTATCTTTTTTAATTTAAAACATAGCAATACCTACAAAGTTGTGGTAAATATAATTTGAAAACCATCGATTTAAACTTTTCAAACAAATTTATTATTTTTATTCAAGAACACAAAGTGAAAAAGTCTCATAAGAACAAAAAGATGAACATTTGTTACTAATGTTCATAGAGTTTGAGTTCAGTACAAAATACCTACTTATGAAAATTTATGTCATAAAAACCGGGAATGTTGTACATTTTTTAATTTGTTATGACTTTGGTGAACACAATTTGCCAAAATTCGCGTAAATAATGATTGATTTACATAAATGAATGAATCCCGAAAACCACTCGCAGCCCGCGATTCTCCCATAATCCGCAGTGTTAAAAAATGCCAAACGGTTCCCAGATGGTTCCCACTTTCCGGCGAATAAGGGGCTCGGAATGGCCCGTTCATGGATTGACGTAAATAGCGCGGAGTGGCCGCAAGCGCTAAGAACCGGTTTGAGCGGACGAATTATCCATCAATCATCGGCATTCGGCATCGATTTCGAAAGAGGCGCGAGAATCTGAATTACCGCGTTCGTTAGGGCGAAATCTTCGCTTCGCTATTTCTGACCTCGCGCTTCGCTTCGCAAAATACGAAGCAAATGCGAAGCTTCGCGGACCCCTATTAATTAGAAAACAACGGTTTTTGTCTGTGTTAATTTACACTCCTTGCTCATAATAGAACCATACCGTATTCTACTGGAGTTCAATTGCGCACTAAACTAATTTCAGTATACTTTGAACTGGAAAAATTTTTCTGTGCGGTGACTTTTTTCTAGCAAGATTAAAGGTATCTGCTCAGTATCAGAAGAAGAGGGAAATTTTTGAGGAGCAAAGCTTTAGATATTTGCCTAACATAAAGATTTATTTCAATGCCTGATAAGATTCATTGATAACCATCCTTTCAAAGGCAAGAAGTCAGAATTTACTGCTTATTAAGTAAACTACGAACATTCATTTCTCCCTCATGACTTTATTTTGGAACATTTGGATATCTTCAATGTACTCTACATCAGAGACTGCATATGATATGCTTCGATAGCTCATAAAAGCACGCGTCATGTCAAGTGTCAGGAGGCCGGATCGATTCATCGCGGACAAAGCGCTTAAAATCTGAATGGGATTTCCCTTTATTTTGTTCTGCGATCACAACTCAGGTAGAGGGTTACGATGGTCCAGCAATGCAGTTTAAATCTTGACATTAGAGGGATCGATCCGGGAGTGATTATTAGATCCTGAGTTAAATACCATTGCCCGGCAATGATATACAAATTCATGTGGTCGATAGAATTCTACGATGTTCGCTGATAAAATCCAGTCTTTTGAGTTAACTAGCCGGCCCCGGCAAGTTTGCTTAAAATATCTGATATTTGAATTTGCCGCGTAAATCAGACTACCGCTACCTCCCTGCGCGGCACTTCCATTCCTACTGCTATGCGTTATCTATTTTAATTATCATTACAATCCTTCTCTTTTTCTCCTCCTTCTTCTCCTTTTTTTTTCCTCCTCATCTTTTTCTCAAACGATCTTCGCATCGACATCAAATCGGTGCTAACAGTTTATAGAACTCAGAAACTCGTAAATTTTAAACAGACAGTTTCAAGAAAAATTGTTTAAAAGTAAATCCTTTTTAGTGTGCGGTTTTAAAATATAATATCAATAATTAAAATTACATCAGTAAAGAAATTGAAACATTTGAATTTACTATAACTTTTTACGACTTAATCTGCTTAAAGAAATTGAGAAAAAAACATAATAATGCTTCAAACACGAGACTTCTTTTTCAAAAATCTGTTGCTGAAACCTTTTTCTTTAAAAGATATACCAAAAATTCTAATTATTACTTCTTGACGAATTTTTTAAGAGTTTGTGAAAAGTGCTTCACGTATTCGTATTCGCTTTTACTCGGTCAAATCATGTTCAGAGTGTTGTTTATACTTTTGATGGTAGATCCCTCCTCTCCACCCTGACCGCCTTTCTGAAACTATTGGTTTTAATTTGTGGGAAGAACAGCCTCACCAATATTTCATGCGAAAAATTTGACAGAACTTAGAAAAAACAAATTTCTTGTTTGAGGAAAGATGCCGGTAGGTTTGCGTTTCTTTTCTCTCGTGACATGTAGATTCATAAATACGGAACAAAATTTTCATTGCAGACACAGAAATTTAAAGTTTTCTTTTACAATGAAGTGCACGGAGGAATAAAACCTTACACCTCCATCATTTATTCATCTTTCGTGTTTTTGGTTCCCTTCTTGCCAATTCTCAATACGCCCCTTGTCACTGTTACCTCGCGTCATTTTCGTGTTATTTACGAGCCTAACAATACCCATTGTACCCCTATTCTCTTTAATATATTAAGTACCTTCCCTGAGATTTCAGCCACTTCCGAAAATGATGATTCATTGGAGCTTGGAGTTAGAGCTCACGATATTGTTTTTCAGTACCCACAGATGCGGTGATTAATTAGTGTCAAAGTGATGGGCCCTTGATAGAATACGTAACAATCTAGGAAGGAAGGGGCTGAGCTGCTGTGATAGCAAAGAGGGCAGTAAGTGCCAAAATGAAGTTTTGGGAAAACGAGCTCCAAAGCATGTGACCGGAAAATTAAATTGAAAGAAGCCTCCGTTCTTTCTCAAAGACTCCGAGAGTCCGACGTCCGAGAGACTCCTAGAGATCGTTTGGATGATTAAAAATCGACGGATTTTATTTCAATTACATAAAGAGGGTATTTTTCATTTCCATGCTAGGTTATTGTTAGGCAAGACAGCCGTGAGTTAGGGTGTATCTTATTTTTGAGTTTTGCGAAAATCAAGTTGGTCAACCCCTAAAAAGTTTCTATGTAGTCTCTAAATGAACCCCCTAAAAGGAAAAAAATTTAAAAACATTTTAACCCGTGCCTCAAAGGGCCTAAAGGGCCTAAACCCAAAATTCAAAAATTTTGGCAAGCGACACATCAATTCTGAAGGAAAATGGCAAGTTACGGTTCTTTAAGGGCAGAAATTTCGTCCGTTTTGCCGTATCTTGAAGCGTAAGGTCACAAACGGCCCAATGACGACGTGAGGCTATGGGCTGGCGGGGCGCGCCGCGGCCGGCCCGCCGCTGAGCGTGCGCGCGCGGCAGGGTTGCGCATCGCCGCTTTACACCGGCGTAGAGGAACGAACGGTGGGGTGGGAGGGGGATATCCGGTGGAAGAGCATCCACATTTTCTATCCATAATGAAAATGCATTATACTTTTTCAATATAGATGAGGAAATATGAGCCATACAAGGAAGTGATGAAAAGAGTGACAAATACATGAAAATTAATGAAAATGCATTATACTTTTTCAATATAGATGAGGAAATATGAGCCATACAAGGAAGTGATGAAAAGAGTGACAAATACATATATAGTTTGTACGGTTAGGAGTGTAAGTGGGGAAAATTTGCCGTAACTACAGAACAGCCCTGAAAATCTCCGGGAAATAAAAGCTGCTATTGATGAGAGGTTTGCATGAAAGGTTTAATTAAGGACTAATTAAAAAGATAGGTGCGATGTTGTCGAATAGTAAGCCCTTTACGCGATCAAAAGCGATTAGTGTAAATTTAATTGGAAAAGTTTAAGAAAAATTTGATGAAAGAAAATTGCCCCTAATTCGGGAAGTGCTTAAAGTGTTTTTCTATTATGTGAAGTTTTCGCACATGAATGTCAATGGCAGTAATTCCAATATGGAATGAAAAATGTAGAATCCCTGTGATACATAGTGTCTACGTTTACCCTCCTTTTCATTAGTGCATTTAACGTGACATCAATTAGAAAGTTTAATTCGAGAGGTTCAATATGGCTTACCCACTTACATTTTCTGGTACTGAACCCCCCCCTCCCCCCGCCACAGTTACTTGCTATAATCAAAAATGTATTATTAGTTTCTCGAAAAAATATGATTTAATTTGGGGTTTGAACCCCACTCTTTATAACCGTGGGCAATGCCCTTGGCCACTCGGCTACTGGGAAAGATTTGAGTAATAGAGGCTAATGTGTCATTTAGCCCCGTGGGTGAGGCCAGGCAATCAACATCAGCTGTAAGTTGGCGAAGCCAGATAGAACCGATTGAATAAAACTTTCTAATTGATGCCGCGTCAAATACACCAATCAAAAGGAGGGTAAACAAAGTCTTATTGATGTATCAAACCTTCAGTGATTTCATATGAAATGAAAAACTTATTTTCTTCCGTTTGGCGGGACTCATAAGCGAGCGTGAATTTTTCCTGTCGAGAAACTCTCTCCTGGGCGCGAGCTTTCTTCCTGTCTGCTCTCCTCACCTCTGCTGCAAGGATAGTATCCTTCACTGTGGATATTATGCATTCTCATTCAGGTTTTTGCTGAAGAATTAAAAATGCTTTATCCTCTTCATTTTCCATGATATCTAGAGTATTGCATAAAGCAATGTCGAATAACACGTCGATTTTTGCTGTAAAATCAGTCTCCAAATTCTCTTGAACCAGCGATCGACGGCTAGCATTTTTTGATACGCGCCTCCACTCCTCATAAAAATGTAAACATTTTTAAATACATGGACACTATGTATCACAGGGATTCTACATTTTTCATTCCATATTGGAATTACAAGATCAGAGGTTTTCGACGCACCGCCATTGTCATTAATGTGAGAAAACTTCACATAATAGAAAAACACTTTCAGCACTTCCCGAATTAGGGGCAATTTTCTTTCATCAAATTTTTCTTAAACTTTTCCAATTAAATTTACACTGATCGCTTTTGATCGCGTAAAGGGCTTACGATTCGACAACATCGCACCTATCTTTTTAATTAGTCCTTAATTAAACCTTTCATGCAAACCTCTCATCAATAGCAGCTTTTATTTCCCGGAGATTTTCAGGGCTGTTCTGTAGTTACGGCAAATTTTCCCCACTTACACTCCTAACCGTACAAACTATATATGTATTTGTCACTCTTTTCATCACTTCCTTGTATGGCTCATATTTCCTCATCTATATTGAAAAAGTATAATGCATTTTCATTATGGATAGAAAATGTGGATGCTCTTCCACCGGATATCCCCCTCCCACCCCACCGTTCGTTCCTCTACGCCGGTGTAAAGCGGCGATGCGCAACCCTGCCGTGCGCGCACGCTCAGCGGCGGGCCGGCCGCGGCGCGCCCCGCCAGCCCATAGCCTCACGTCGTCATTGGGCCGTTTGTGACCTTACGCTTCAAGATACGGCAAAACGGACGAAATTTCTGCCCTTAAAAAACCGTAACTTGCCATTTTCCTTCAGAATTGATGTGTCGCTTGCCAAAATTTTTGAATTTTGGGTTTAGGCCCTTTAGGCCCTTTGAGGCACGGGTTAAAATGTTTTTAAATTTTTTTCCTTTTAGGGGGTTCATTTAGAGACTACATAGAAACTTTTTAGGGGTTGACCAACTTGATTTTCGCAAAACTCAAAAATAAGAAACACCCTACCGTGAGTGCTATCCACTAAATGCTTTCGTGGTTGCCTTTTGGTCACGCACAACAAACACATTTTCAGGTTCGAAATTGGCAGAAGAGAGCGGCAATTTACTTGAAAGCACTGTTTTCATTGGTTCTCTAGAGGAACTGAGTCACTTACTGCTGTCTTGTCTGAAACGATGTCATTTTTTGCGCACTTGCGGCTTTCTCATATGTCTCGCTTCCATGAAAATAAGATGGATTTGCTCTTCTAGCTATTTCTGAGATTTCATCTAAAATAGATTAGACGAATTTTGAAGGAGCCTTGATTTCGAAAATTTGACTCTTACTGCTTTCTACGCTATGACGGCAGTGAGGAGAGCGTTACACGATTTTGTTTTTACATCTTAAAGGATTGGGACCCACGTCACTAAAGCTAGACAAGTGGGGAAGGGGGAGGTTCGGAAACTCCGAATTCAGCGTTACGTAGATTTTCTGAACAATCCCTAATTGCAGGGATCAAATACACACAATTTTGGAGTTAATGGTACCACTGAGACTATTTCATGGCCCAAAAAATGTGCAAGAGGAACTGTAGACGCACTTCTCTCTCGACGGCGATACCATATTAAACAAATTAGCAAAAGCGTATTAAATCGTAGATTATGATATTTTCTCTTTATTTTCTCATGGTGTAGTATTTTGATCGAATTTTTTGCTTCACAAAAAATCTATCAGACGGGTCCTCCATCAGATCAGTTCTCCGCCCTCATCACCGGATGTGATGCACTTATCTCTGAAATATCGAAGCATATCATTTCAACGGCTGAAGTGTGACAACATGTATCTCCATTGCGGTGTCTCGAAATCTCCACTTATAATTTATTTTTTCAAGGAGGAACAAGTGAGCTTCATAGTTTGATATCGATACAAAATATTCAAATAACAGAGAAAATTGTTAAGAAGTTTTGATAAAACTACGTTGACTATAAGTTTCCATGAAAAAAATAATGTATGACTGGGAGTCTAGAATCTCGCAAACAGAGATATGCGGTCTCGCACTTTGGGCATCGATATGTAATCTCTGGGACGGTGAACACAGAACAATAATAAATCTTAACTTAATTCGCGTCTGTATTAGATAAATAGACAAACGACTAAAATATACAAAATTTGTGGTTGATCGCACAGCCAGTTCCTGGTTGATTTGCTTGAACCACCGAGTCTAACGTGAACCGTTTATTAGAAATTAGAATACACCAAGGCACATGACATAAATTCCTGGAATTTCCTCTTTTTTGACAGTTTTTTTAAACAATAATTTGAGGCAACTCTTTATCTCGAGAGCCTTTTTTGTACATATTTTCTTCTTACGCTTAATTTAAACTTTTTGCCGCTATTGGATCCGCTATATTATAGATCAAGAGCTTGAACAGGCAGCATATTTTTTTCGGCAGAGAGATTTTTAGGTATATTCCCTGACACCTAAAGTGGCAGATCAAATTTGGATTGAAATGCACGATTTGACAAAATATCGTCGCTTGGCTAACATAAGGGCATAACTGCACATTGAAATGAGCCTGAAAAAGCTTTGAAATATGTGGAAGACAGGGTCCATTGTAAAGTGTAATTACGCCCTTATGGCAGGTAGGTGGCGATAACCATCCCTTCAACAAAAGCCAGTGGCCGGCTGCTCATGTGTCAGTTTGTGCTTTTAATTCCGTATTCAACCGGCCAATTTGGCCATTTAATTCCAAGCGAACAGCCACCAGCCCTCGATTGCTGAACGAGAGATAGACACGGCCGAAATATGGTCAGACGCCGCCCCGGAAAACCCGTACGCGCGGTGGACAATTGAGTCATATGATCTTTGTCGCGACCCTTCCTCCGTGACCCGTGGCACCGATGCCACCGATGCCGCACGCATTCCTCTTTCAGTTTTAACTTTTCCTTTCTGTGTTTCCGTCGATCTTAATGACATAACGGCCACGAAGGGGTATGCATTCCTGCCTTACATTTAATTGACGACGCACTCGTAGGCCGTCCTCGATTTTATAGTGTGTTCAATCTTTCCGTACAATTTGGTGTCGTGGTTGGTCAAGAGGCCAGCGACAGATCGAAGGATTCTGCATCGTATAATCGAGAGGTTAAAAATTCAGTTTTTTAAGTTTAAAGAAATATTTTATTGATATTTATTTTCGACAGGCCTGGATAATTATGGAGGCGGCTTAATTGATTTTAATAATTTTGGCAACTTCTCAACTTTTCCGGCACAGAAACGGATGCAAGGGTCTGTTTGTGAATCAGAGAATGTGTACTTCTCATAAAGTACTTCTAAAGTACGGACTTCCTCTGACTGGAGGAGGTGAAAAATTAAAAATATTTCACTCATTTTTCGTGATCACGTGAGGCTTCCAGTTCAGCATCAGTTGTTTTATTTCTAAATTATTTGCTCCCGTTATTTATTCACCGTAGAAGGCACCTTTTGAAGGGGTTTCTTCTTGAAAATTCGGAAGCTCAAGTATGTTAAAAACCACCCTAAATACCACACCAGTATGCCTCTCGCTACATTTACATAATACCTTACTCTCTCTTAAATCATTGTAAAAAATACTGTGAGGGAGAGGAGGGGACGCGGCGCGTGACTCACTTTATTACATTACATCACGTGGAAGTATAGTGACTCTCATTCACCTGTTGTGTAAAATCTCAAGGTATTACCCGCTGAATCGATGACTGATGATAAGTAATTTTCGGGAAGATGGTTTCATGGAGAAAAATTATTATTAGCGGTGTCTGAGGAGTATCTCACAAGCAATTTTTATATTTTTCGTTTCCGCAAAGTATGTGTCTTGAAAATTTGCTATAGTCTGTTACATGAATCGAAGATTTGTTTTGGCTGTCGATTAATATGCAGATATGTTTTGGCTATTGTTTGGCTGTTAATTTTTGCTTAAAAAATCACTGGCTGATTCCTCAAAAAAATACTGCAGTATTTTGTATGTGTAGGACAAGTATCGACGGTGTAAGTCGGCAATCACATAACTCGGAAAACACGATTTTTCAGGAGAGGGAAAAACTCTCTACATTCCTCATCTTTGAAGGTAGAGGGGAAATAACTCTTAGAGACAGCCAGGATAAGATGCTTCATAAAACTCCATCATCATTTTGAATAATATTCTCGTCTGTCAGGAGAAATGACCGAAAAACTGAGTTATGTGTTTGTGGAACTAAGGTCCAACACTGAATTCCGAGATACATGGTTGGCGAATTACTGATTCAAACCTATTCTTTGCCGATGTTGACTGAGTGAAGATTGAATAAGACTCCTCTCACTTTAAAAGTAGCCTAAAGTTCCTTTTAACAAACTTTAATTGGTAGCGAATCTTTAGAATGACACTGGAAAACAATTCGATGGCGTAAGTCGGCAATCACATAACTCGGTTTACGACGTTGCAGACTTTCTGTCATACTTCATTTTTTAAACAGAAAACTATTCAACGGCAATTCTTTAAAACTGCCGTGAGTTTTCTTCTCTACGCGAAGAAAATTCTGTATAAACTGCAAGAAATGATGTCAAATGTGTCGAGGTTCTCCTTTAAAAAAAATAACGTAGAGGCGGAGATTTTCAGACACCGTGAACGAGATGATTATGTGATTGCGGACTTAGGCCGTCGAATTACAAATTAAAATGAAATGAAGATAAAAATAAGCGGACGATAACTCAGTTATCCGTCGGATTAGATGTTAGATGTTAAAACAATAACAATGTTTTTGTTGTTTGACGATTCCGTGACGCACTAACTTTTAATTTTCCCTCCTAAACTGTTCACGATTCTTCCCGGGAGAGCGCGCGTTGTGTAAAAATGCGGCGCGACGGCACGAATTATGTGTTGTTGGAATTAACGCCGAGATATGTGTTTTGAGTTCTACGTTTTTAGGTGACTTCCAGATTTTTTTCGGCTGAAATATTTTGATAGCAGGTAAAGGGCATCTACTACACTTCATTTCTGCAGCTAACTCAAAACCGCCAAAAATCGAGTTGTGTGATTGCCGAGTTACACCGTCGGTATGCTGAATTGACAGGGAAGACTGCAACAAATTCTAAAAATTTTGAAAAGCCCAGCTTCCCAGTAGATGTTCAATGCTCCCGTGCAAGAAAGAAACACGGTTATTGTAGGTTGCCTACAGGAAATTGCTCTTTCTTTGGAAAAAAGTCGAATAGAATTATAGCAGTCAAGAAGATTGTCTCCACTCTGAAATGAAATAATTGGAATATGTCACGTTCCTGCTTGATATGAGCGACTTTCTTCAAGCATATCTTCCTCTTGACTAATTCAGGAAAACTTCCTACTTATCCAAAACCAAGCAATACTGCTGTGGTGGCGAAGAGAACAGCAAGTGTCAAATTTTCTAAATGGAGTTTTCTTCAAAATTTGTTCAATCTTCTTTTAGATGAAATCATTAAAATGACTGAAACAGCAAAATACGTCTTAATTGTATGAAAACGAGACATATGAGAATCCCGTAAGTGCGCTAAAAATGGCGTAGTTTCAGGCAAAACAGCCGTAAGTGACATTATTCCTCCAGAGAACTAATGAAAACAATGCTTTCATGAAAAAAGCCGCCTTCTTCTGCCAATATATAACCTGAAAATGTGTTCGTTGTGTGTCCGAAATGCAACCCCGAAAGCATGCGGAAGATAGCACTTTCGGCTTTCTTGCCTAACATTAGCCGAATATGAAAATAAATAATACCCTTTTCATGTGTTTGAAATAAAATCGGTCGATTATTAATCATCCAAACAATTTCTAGGAATCTTGCGGACGATCAGTGATATTTGAGAAAGAACGGAGGCCTCTTTCAGTAGTTTTTTGGTCAGACGCTTCTGGGCCCGTTCTATCAAAATTTCATTTTTGCAGTCACTGCTCTCTTCGCTATTACGGCAGAATACCAGATGGTCCCCCTTTCGGCTGCTCTGCGGCCCAACTTACAGGGATTAGTGTCTAATTTAAAGTATCGAGAAATCATGAAGAAACGTAATGCAACAAACAAATTTAAAGCACAGTGGTATGCGATTATGCGAAGAGGATTAAACAATAATTGGACTACATTTTCCGATTTTTTTTTTTTTTCTCTTTTGGAACTAACATTTTAGGCTTTAGTCATATCCAAGTGAAGTGTTATAAGTATGATTCAAATCCCTCTCCCCATCAAAAAATTAATTAAAGTAACTCGATTTTCAGTTTTTTTTTTCAAATTCATTTCCTTTACTCTCTTTGGATTGGAAATATCCGAGAATATCCCATGTCCTTACTTCCTGAAGGCTTCTCAGTTAAAAAAGAAAAAGCATTACAAATAAAATGACAGGATATAAACCAACTAAGATGCCTTTCCAAAATATACCCTCGATATTTGAATATTGCGGGGAGCATATCATAATTGATGAATATGTGTACAAAGCTGGGTTCGAACCCAACATGCAACTACTTTAACTCTGCAGAGTGGCGGGTTGCATACGCTTGATTTTGCGGGCGAAATCTAAGATCTGCCCAGGCTTTCGCGATAAAGTTACGAATGGGGGAAGTTGCATTTATTCAAATTTACACCCTCCTTTATTAATTTTAGGGAAAATTTAAATTTTCAGTTCATTTACTTGTAAAAAAATCAGCTTATCTGGTGTGGTCATACAAAACAAATGGCAGATAAAAAACTGCCTGAGGAGGTACTAAAATGGTTTCCTCTTGAAAGAAAACGTATAGGAGACGCCCAGCAAAATCTTGGATAGGTGGCATTCAAAATGAAATTACAAGGAATTATTTACCAGATGACCTCTATTCCAATAGACAAGGATGGCGATTAGGTGTAGCAAAGCACCCAGGCGCGGGCACGCTGTAAAAGCGACAGGTAAATAATATAAAAAAATACGTAATGATCATTGATATTCAGGTCAAATCAATTGAAAGCAATTTTTTGTAAATTGATTAATTAGGAATCAAAACATTTGTTTAAAATAAAACAATGTAATATTGTCAAATAATATTTAAGCAATTTTTTTAAAAAGTAAATAAGCTTCAAGATATTAAATATCCGTCTCCTGCGGTGAACCCGTTTCACGATCGTGAATTTTTATGACATATAATAATTTTAAGGAGCCTATTGTGTTAAATATATGAAAGAAATGAGCGGGCATAAACAGTTAAGGAAATTTGAGAGGGAAGAGCAAAATGCCGTAGAAAAAGTAGATGTCATTACACTCTTGCATCATTTCAGTCTGATGGACGAAAACGAAACACGAGAGGACGCAGCCGAACTACAGTCACCATCTCGTGGTCCTGGACAAGGCTTTGAAATCGCGGAGGTTGAGGTTGGGTTGTCGCCGGCCGTTGAATCAACTCTAAATCACTGATTTTGAGCGAATGCTCCAGCCGTGGATAGTTAACTCAAGATTTCACTTTCATCGGAAAAGAGACCGATCCGAGGTCTTGATTTGAACCGCATGCGTTTCACATCCCCTCACGCCTCTGGAGGGGTTGACAGCGCGGTACGCGTTTCGATCCCCGTCCAGATTTCAATACCGAGGGGATTCCCGGTACAGTTGCCTCTTGATATCTGAGGCCGAGGCAACTCGGAAATGAACTTTTGCGGTCTCTGCTCTACATGAAACTATGATAGACAAGCATGTGCAGATGTGCTGTAGTGCTTAATTTCTTACCCTTTAGAGTGGTCTTCTGAATGATCAAGGATTTTTTACTGCATTATATCTGAATAACATCAACCGAACCAGTTATAACTACTGTTGAAAGTTTTGGGAGAAAACTGGTGTGCAATACTGCTATGTTACCAAAGAGAGCTTTACGCGCAAAAAAATGGATCTAGTACATAACATCTAACAGGAAAATTTGATTGATTGAATCCTTGGCTCTTTGAGAAATTGTTAATAATGACCCTGAAGACTTTCAGAAATGATTCAAATCATTAAAAATCGACGAATTTTAGTTGTGACTTTCCAAAATGGCCTTACTCATTTCATTATAGTGCAAAATAGCACAAGTGATCGAGTTAACAATGAGATGCTAACTTATTGAGAATCACTCAAACATGTAATTTTACATCAATCTCATAGAAATTCTTTGGGGGGGGGTTTTAAACAACTGATATCTAAATTTGAGAATTTCCGAAAAGTGTTTGAATTGATATTGAGGTCAAACTTTCACGTTCGGTGTAGAATGGTGGTAAATGTTGGTATTTCAGAGTTCTTTGCTATTTTTCAATTTTAGGAATTGCGAATTGAGGGCATTCATTCTTTGGTGTAATCTGGCGATGAATAACTTCGACACAAGCGCGTGGGGGTGCCAGAGTTTTTCTCAGTGGCTGGAGAGTTTGGCATGCACTCCAGGGGAAACCCTGAACACAGCACCCACGCATTTTTCGTGGTTTTAATGGACGTTGGTGAGAGAAGCATGTTGACAGTGCAATAAGACAGGACTGAAGATTGAAGGTCACAGGGGCAGTTCAATAATTTTATTCATAGGAAAGAAAAAGGGAGATAACTATTCTTTAATAAGGGAGAAATAAAGAAAGGAGCACTCCCTTTAAAGTCAATGAAACAATTCTTAATGTTTACGGTTCAATATTAAAATTCTTAACTTACCTTGATAAACTTGGTGAGGGAATCGTTGTAACAGTTTGCTGTGTCCTTTTTAGCACTAGCGCAGCCTTCAAGGATCATTTTGAACATTTCTAGTAGGAGACTACAATTCTTGTCAATATCCCTCTTCAGAAATCTACCATTTTTCAAATTCTCACTCTCAAGAAGGCTTCCAGAAACAGCTGCGTCTACTAAATTGAACAGGCCATCTAGAGGTAGAATGTTCTTTTGAGTTTCTTTTAAACAGTCCAATAAAGCAGCCCTATTTAGAGGGTCTTCCTTGCTGACAAGTTTGACCTAAAATACAGGGGCTATGATTAGAAAAGAATCGAGGACATCTATAATTACAATGTATCACAAGACAGAGCACGAATTAAAAAGCCAAAAAATATGTCCCCATATTAAAATTTTAAGTAGAATAACATGGACACATTAAAACTTTCCTAATTCAAGTCGTGAGTCAGAAAGTATTGGTTTTTGTGTACGGTGATTTTCACATGCCACTTACATAAAAACCGTAGTATACTGGAGTCAAATCGAGCACTAAAGCAATTTCTGTATATTTTACAATGGAAAAATTTTCCTAAGTGCTAATTTTTTTTTTTTTTTTTTTTGACAAGATGGAAAGTTCCTTGCAACAGAAAAGGAAGGAAATGTGTGTGAAACTAGGCTCCAGTTATTAATTTAATATATTGGTTGATTTCAGAGCCTACTTGGGCCTTCACGGATATGTTTTTTTTTTTTGGGGGGGGGGGGGCAAGCAGGAGGATTGAACTGACATTTTATAATGTAAACTACGTACGTTCATTTGTGACTTAGGAAATAGTTTAGGCAATTTTCGATACACTCAATTGATTTTTTTACATTTTCTCTCTCTGTGGAGAAAAGTTTACCAGCCAACCAACCAGCGCCACCCAACAGGAGGTGCTTTGGCACAGGGGTGCCAAAGCACCTCTCCGTTTCGACGTATTCTGCGAGAAATTTTGATGAAAAAAACATTTGCTGTGGTGCTAAACATCTTACCCTGTCTATTGATCCATTGATTAATGCAGGAATGAGGTATACTTGTCAGAGCCTTTGACGCCTCAACAATGAGTCTGCTGTTTTCAAGCTCTTGGAGCCAGAGTTAGGTGCAGCTGCCTCACTCACAATCCCGAAGTCCTTAAGAACAGTGCAGGATGTTGACTCTGATCGACCCCCATCCCTAAAAAGATGTTTTTCTGATGTCTAGATGGTAGCAGTGTTAGTCCCTGCCCCCTTAATATCCACACTGATTTGTCATAATCTGAACTCAAGATCTTTTTATGGATGATACTGATGCCTCTTCTCACCAGAAAAACCCAGTGGAGCCGGACTTTTCAAAGCTTTTGGAAAAACAGAACACTTCACTCATGCATATTTGCCGCTACGCACCAGAAAGACTCATTTACCACCTAATTTTGAGGCGCCTGATTGATGAAGCCAAAACCAAAATCATGTTTTTAGAACCTTGAAACTCCCAAAAACGAAACTTAACAAATATCCGATCTGAAACGCCAGCAGATAACATGTAAAATACCCGTTTCCCGCCGTTATCAAGCGACCATTTTGAAACAGTAATGGATAGCGATCTCCGGTTTGCATGAGGATTCCTTTTTTATACCCTTTCCAAGGATGTGTCACAAGTGGGGGGAGGGGGGGTTGTCTTGGGAACCCCACAGCCACCAACTGAAGATAGCCCCCAACATCCCCCAAAAACCCCCCATGACTAAAAAAAAGGAAGGAATATGAAAAAATTTCTAAAGAGAGAGGGTTCTCATTTTCTTCTGTCCTTCATGAATTCGAAGTCAAAACATACCCTTCCTACATGAAATATGCGAGACACGGGGGCTACCCTCCATAATAGGGTTTCGGAGGGCTGAAAATATTTTTATTTAATTCTCTGAGGTTTTTTGACCTTGTAAAATTTTATTACCTATTTATCTATGTGATCTGACCTCCCACCCCATTCCCTCTTCTCTCATTCTAAATCGGAAAATTTCCTTGATATTTTCTTTTTGAGCCCCTGAATGCATCTAGTCTTGCACTTATTGTTAGTCTCATTCAGACAGAATTTATCAGGACGTTCTGTAATTTGATAGAATCCCATCTTACATAAATCTTCAAGATTTAAATTGCAACCCCTTTAATACAATGTTTTCAATGGATAAGGCTTGTATATTTAAGGAGGTAATCCAGATTGGTAAAAAAATGTGATTAATTGCATAAAGCATTTTAAAGGGATAAATGAAGTCTCCACATAAAACTTACTTTGTCGCATTTCCTGTAAAACTTTGAAATGGAGTGGAAAAATTCTAATCCCATGGAGGATACTTGCTCGTCTTTCAACAGATGTGACAGAAGATGCGAATAAAGGAAGACATAAACTGGCTTCTCTGCGAGTTCATATGGTAGATCTGAGGCCATGTAAATGATGTAATCTCTGACTTTCTCAATGTCACACACAGCAATGAGCTGGTCCCAAACAGTATCAAATTCAATTAGTTCTGAAAAATTGAAAAATTTATGCACACCACTGAGAGAGCAGACGTTTAAAAAAGTAAAGGGCACTCAGAAAAAAAGGGGAAAAAACCCCAAATGATTGGATTGGGGTTGGAAAAACATGAATACAGAATTTCAAATGATCATGATATGGGTGCGTAAAAATTACAGGTGATTCCGTGTCTTAAAATCATACTTCATGATAAAAAATCATGAGCATAACATGTAACACCTGGTGCTAGGCGTGTCCACTAACTGTTCCACTGCATCAACCTGTCTCCTTACTTCAAGAATATAATAACAATGCTTGAAACTGAGCAACTTTGTACTGAACTTTATTTATACTGTAGACTAAAAGTAGGTTACCACTAAACTAACTACTAGACTAAAGAAGGTTATATTGAACGTATGATTTGCTAAAAAGTCATAGCAACATTCTCCCTGCAGGCAATTGAAAACTTCCATTTTGATGATCTGACATAAGTACTGAATACTGAAAATTTTGATTACTGATTACTGAGTATTGGAAATTACTGAAAATGTTAAATTTGGTCGACAATATTTTGAGGGTCAATTGTAAGTAGGCTTAGCTCCACTCTTGACGTTGTGCTGAAATTCGTTCTTAATATTGCTACTCTAGAGCATCAATTCTTTCCAATGTGGAGTCTTGTGACGCGCGCTAGCTTCCAACGATCTTGGGGAAAATCCCTCTGTTCCATCACTACCATAGTAAGGGAAGCACTGCTTCCCCTACTTAAATCGGCAAAGGGAGAAGAGGATAAAATAATTAATTTATTAATTATTGAGACTTATAAAGGTTAAAATTCAAATAAAAAGAATTCCAACAGTTGCACAGCCCCAAAATGAGAGAAAGAATGATGAAAATCTGCCAGCAGTGCTGCCTAGAACATTACCACTTCATTGAGAGCTCATAAGGAAGCTACATGGTGGCTTGATGTTGCGTTCGGATGCCCCCCCCTTTCCCCCCTCTCCGCACATAGCCTGGAGCCGTGCATTATCCGTCGCACTGTAAGCAACTAATCTATAACCTCGCGCGCATTTCTCTGACCGATCCGCAGCACACTCTACCTGCATGCACAGGCACACTTACGCACTCTACCGCTCCTTACACCAGTTCATCGCCTTGTTACGCAGTATACACATGCCTTGAGTTATTACCCCTAATTATTAATTGTGATGTCAGCGACGGGGAGGAGAGAGGGGGGTTTAAAGCTTATTCTGTACAATTTGCACTGGAAAGAGTTACTCAAAATCCTAACCACTGCTTCCCCCATGCTTTTGGTCATGCCACGCTACTGCCATAGCTCCCTTCTTCAAAGGGTATGCTTTTGTGTGTCACTTTGATAAACACTGTAGCTGTTATACAGGGTGTTCGAAAAGTCCCCTCCCCCCCCCTCTAACTTTTGACCTAATTGAGGTAGAGATTTGAAACTTGGAGGGTGTTCCTAGATCAAAGGGAGCTACTTTTTGACCCCCCAAAATTTTTGGGGGCCCCATTTTGGGGGGGTTACGGACCCTAACTTTTAATTTTCAAATGGGAAGACCCCCTTTGTGATACCTCGTTCGAAAGAGCATAAAAAAAGAAAATTTTTCGCGCAAACCGGAAGTCATTATCTCAAACCGTTTCAAAATGGCGGCCGGTCAAAGTTCCAAATGGCCGAAAATTGGCACCTCTGCTATTTGCACATGGATTTGCTTGAAACTCGGTATCTGGGGGTATTTTGGCACGAGAAAAACGAATTTAACGTTAGATTTTCAAAAAAACCCTAATTTTTCAAAATGGCGACCGGTTTAGGCTCAAAAAGGCCGAAAATTTGACAAACTCGATTTTTTTGCCAATGGATTCACCTGAAATTCGGTATCTGGGGGTATTTTGACCCGAGAATAACGAATTCAACGTTTGATTTTTAAAAAAACCCTAATTTTTCAAAATGGCCGCCGATTAAAGTTCAAAATGGTCAAGAATTGGCAACCTCGACTTTTTGCCGATAGATTCGCCTCAAACTCGGTGTTTGAGGGTATCTGGATGGGAGACAAACAAATTCGACGTTATTTCACCGAGTTTCAGGCGAATCTAATGGCAAAAAGTCGAGGTTGCCAATTCTTGACCATTTTGAACTTTAATCGGCGGCCATTTTGAAAAATTAGGGTTTTTTTAAAAATCAAACGTTGAATTCGTTATTCTCGGGTCAAAATACCCCCAGATACCGAATTTCAGGTGAATCCATTGGCAAAAAAATCGAGTTTGTCAAATTTTCGGCCTTTTTGAGCCTAAACCGGTCGCCATTTTGAAAAATTAGGGTTTTTTTGAAAATCTAACGTTAAATTCGTTTTTCTCGTGCCAAAATACCCCCAGATACCGAGTTTCAAGCAAATCCATGTGCAAATAGCAGAGGTGCCAATTTTCGGCCATTTGGAACTTTGACCGGCCGCCATTTTGAAACGGTTTGAGATAATGACTTCCGGTTTGCGCGAAAAATTTTCTTTTTTTATGCTCTTTCGAACGAGGTATCACAAAGGGGGTCTTCCCATTTGAAAATTAAAAGTTAGGGTCCGTAACCCCCCCAAAATGGGGCCCCCCAAAATTTTGGGGGGGTCAAAAAGTACCTCCCTTTGATCTAGGAACACCCTCCAAGTTTCAAATCTTTACCTCAATTAGGTCAAAAGTTAGAGGGGGGGAGGGGACTTTTCGGACACCCTGTAAGTTTTCTCCTTGCCACCTGGTCCAAAAATCTCCCATCATTTTCTTAATGTTCTTCCAGTTTTAGAATAATCACATAGAACCAGTTTGAAGGTAACGTCGTTATCAGTCTCCCTATTAGGAAGTGCCTTGGACTTATTGGTTCCTCGTCATGAAGATCGAATGATAAAGAAATTATAGGGGGAGAATTTAGAATACCCTCACTTGGATTATGAGGGTTTTGGCTTCTTGAAAGGTAAAAACTGTTGATATGTATTGTAATTATTCTAAAATGTTTCTTGAAACTTTTTATTGCAGCTTTGTATAATCCTTGGAAGGAGAGCAAAGTGGAGGAGTTTTTTCATTCGATATTATTTTTACTGAGGTAACTGGAGATGTCAAGCAATTTGATTAGGTCATTAATAGTTTTGTCTCACATATTCTTTGCTCCTGTGAATGTTCTTAAATTGTCAGAATACATAACAGATGGAATGGCTCTTTCTTGCTGTGAATTTCTTTAGGACCTGGAGAAAATCCTATGATGAAAAGCTTAAGCCATAATTCCATATGAATAAAACAAACGAATAAGAAACCATATCCTTTTATCAGCAGAGTTCCATCATTGGAGGATTTTAAATGCATTGGTCCTGTGCAGTCCAACCCACAATGGGAGAAAGTAGAAAAGAAAGATCGACTCCGCTTTTTGGCAATGGATCCATTACTCAAGATAAAAATTCTGGGTGTTGACCTCTACAACACAAGTACTTCAAATACACAAGTCTTCTGCTCAGTTTCTTGAACACAACACGATTAGTAAAGCCTGATTTGATGATTCACAGTGTAGGCGGTGTTGATTCCTTTCCTTTTTGTCTTTGTCAGCAACATCTTCTTCGGTTTTTCAGAAGTTTGATAAAAATTCAGGGAAATTCCTGGTCTCTTAGATTTATTACATAGAATAAAGTTATTCCTACTGATAAACGTTTTTGTGTCAGAGGAAATCTTTTCTAATGAATCTGTTATTCTTGTTTTCTTCTCTGAGAAACTCAAAATTCCTGGTCTTGTTGGTGGAGTTGAGAAATTAACTACTTTTTCCCACTCGGAAAGATTTATTGAATCCAATTTTGAGACCATAACATTTGTAGTAAGATCCAATGAGATTGTCTGTACTTTTGCTGCCTTTAAGCCTCTCAACGATTGAACAATCTTAATACAGATTGCTTCCAAACCTTGAGAATCCAATTTGTTCATACCATCACAGGATAAGCTAACTGTAGTATTTAAGCTTTATTATATTTTTCTGTATAAAGTCTCTTGTTATGGAACCTCTCTTTTACAGTTAAAACCACGATGTCATAATTTCCTTCAGAGAAAGTCAACCCTACTATTAGAGATTCAGCCATTCCACTCAGCACATATTTCAGATGATGGTATTTTAGTGTTTTTGGTAAATTATCATTTTCATGCACAAGCGCCTCAAACATTTACCAGAACAACAGTAAATCCTAGTACTTTCTATTAAACTCCGGCAATCGTGGCTTCTTCATGCTGTTGCTTGGGATACGGCACTTACAGTCTTTGGAGACAGACCCGCAGTGCGGTCAGTTTTACCTGAATCTGTTTCCTTCGCCATGGCATATGCTTCAGCTACCGCATTGAAGTATTTTTTCTCAAAGGAGGGTAAGTCCTTCAAGGTCAATAGAAAACGCATAACATGACACAGTAAGAAAACATGTTTTCTTTCTTTTTTTAATTTATTTTCCAACTTAAAAATCTTTTCATTGCTGATTTGTAGGGATCACCTAGGCTAACTAGTTTTACTTGAATGGCAATTTTACAATAAATCTACCATCACTGTATTTCTTAATGGTTTCAGTGAACAATATTTAAGTTCTGAGTCATGGCAACAACCCCTCCCTGCGCACTCTGCGCCTTCTCAATCCGCTTCCCTTTCTCATATTGAGCTCTTACTCTACCCCCCACTCTCCTTTAGACTTTTTGCTGTTTTCCCTTTCACCTTTTAGCCACTTTCTCTTCTGACAATCAACAGTTTCCCAATCATTTCAGACCAGTTATCTCTGCAACTTTGCAACACGTTCTTCTGTGCTGCCTTGTGATCTTGATCTTCATTAATCTCATCTATAATTTCTACTTTTGTTCACTTATTCAGGGACTTAATTGATCTTTCCAATGATTTGTTATGTACTCTTTACAAAATTGTTTTCTTTTCTATGGTAAAGCATCATTCTTGCTGACTTCCTTGATAGTGCTGAGCATATATTGTCAATTATTTTGTATATCATCTCATTTCACGGGAACTATCGAAAATGACTGATCTGCTTCACCCCACAATTATTAATATGGTAGCCGATCAAAATTGTTTGTTTACAGCTGTGTCTTTTTGCATGCTGAATTAACCCACAAGGAGTCTGTGAAGCGGACCCTTGAGGACACGCCCTGGGGGGTTGAGCAGCATAGCAGCCAAGAGTATCTTAAAAATTTATTCCAGCACACAGCTAAAAACTTACCTTCCTTGGAATAACGAAATTGGAAGAGAAGGTATAGAATTCTGACTTCAACTTGGTCAAATGCTTCAACTATAGCTTGCAATTGGTCAATTATTTCCAAATCAAGCTCATCGCACCAATCAAACCACCATTTTTCCAGCATTGACAGGAGATGTTTTGGAGTTACTATCTTGGATAAGAAGCTGGGCGAAGCTGACAACATGGCTTTCACGACTAGCACGTTATCATCAATAAGACAGTCAGCGAGTACATTTTGCAAAGATTCAATCTGCAAAAACAAGTAGGAATTTTGTCAGATATTACCCACTGTAAACTCTGCCGCACTACCGGAGAGAGCAGTAAGAGCAAAAATGAAGTTCTAAGAAAATGAACCCGGGGCCCTATTCATTATCACTAGACATTAGAAAATTTCGCTATTATTTTCCCCCGATTTTGCGGTTATTTTTCCCGAATTTCCCTGTTATTTATGCTGATTTCGCCATTATTTTTGTAACGCTTTTTGTGTTTTACAGCTAAAAATAAAGCTTTTAATTTTATTTAACGAGCCATCACTCAGTCTCTCTGTCTAATCCTATTTTACAGAAGAAGCACTTCATTCTTGATTAAAAAATATCTGTTGGTAACTTTTTAAAAGCTTTTTCTATCAACATATACTCGTTTTTTTATTCTTTATAGTGACATCAATTAAATTTTAGTGAGATGCTGATGTTAAAATTATTTGAGGTTATGTTTATGCCCTGGTTGCCTCTATTTCTTTCATCAGTATTTTGATGCCATTGGCGAACGTTGATAGCTAGTAGCCAATGACGATCAATGCTCAGAAACAACTCCGTAATTTCTTATTTTGAAAAAAAAGCGCGGCAAATTTTGCCTTACACGCATACATGCGTAACTTTAACGAAAATGTACGGATTTCGCCGATTTCGCGGAAAAATTTGGATGATTTCGCGGTGATTTCGTGGATTCTGCGCTATTTTGCGATAAATCCGGAAAAGGGCCGATTTCGCGTTATTTCACTTTGTATGTTCGTGATCAGGGGGTTGTGATTGGTGCTTCTGTCTGGTTTTCAGATTCCTGAGCACATTTTAAAAATTTCGCGGCGGATCGCGGCAGCGAAATTTTCCAATGGTTATAAAATTATCACTCATGAAACAGCTCCTTTCCCTGGGATATGATTGACGTAGTGGTTCAAGAGGGTTGAAGGAGATCTTCAACAAAGTATCCTAAATAAGACCATTTTTACAAACCTTGAGTAAAATTCAGGAGTGAAACTTTGGTAATGGAGCCTTACCAGGGATCACAACGATTCGCTATTGCAACAAGTACAAAATACAAAATAAAAAATTCTATGATTTTGACTAATCTTGAGGTAGGGGCGGGCCTGTTTTAAAATTTATACAACTTGAAATCAGGGCTGCAGAATATTCACGATCCTGCGAGAAAAATCTCGCGGGTGAACGGTGCACACAGCAAAACACGGTGTACACTCCGGCAGGCACAGCATAGGCAATTTGCACATCACCTCATCCGTGTGGCGTTTGAAGCATATCTTCGCCGTTGAAGGCGCTCCAAGCGGTGCGCGCCCGCGATAATTCGAATTCGCGGCGTCAGCTTTTTTTCAGATCGCGTCGACTTTCGGTGCCGTGCCTTATCTTGAAAAGCACACTGATTTCTTGCCTATATTACTGTAGCCGCACTGATATTTTTGTTAAAATTTCTTTAACAGGGTTGATTTTTTGTCAGATTTACTTCAATCGCCATTGCGCATAACTTTTGTCAAATTTATTTCGGCCGTACTGACTTTGGTCAAATTTACTTCAGCTGTGCTGATTTTTTTTGACAAATTTACTTCGACCGCGCTGATTTTTTGGTCAAAATTACTTCGACCACGCTGTGTGTAAGTGCGTAGGGAAAATATGTGTCTTGCTGATAAAAGCGTATACTGAAGAACTTTTTGCACCCCTGCTTGAAATACTTTTTCTTTCGTAATTTGTATTTTCAGTGGGGTCAACACATTATGATCTGTGGTAAGAATCCATTTCCTGAGTTTCACTATCGAGTTTTACTCTAGGTTTGCAAAAATTGTCTTTCTTGGTGGCTATGTTAAGGATCTACTTATATCCTCCTCAATCACAATATTGGCGATATGAGGCCTCCTAAGAAAAGGAGCTGTTTAGGAAAGATTATAAATACGGCCTTCAGTGGCGTCTATTGGACAATTGAACTAAATGTATCCTCAGTTTTTTGTAAAATTGCCTTCGATCAACCAAAAGGCTCAAAAAATTTTTAGATGATAAGAATCGAAAAATTGTATTTAAGACTCAAAAGAAAGGGCCTTTTTTCTCAAATATTAGGCAAGACAGCAGTAAGTGTTTGCACTGCATGGTTACTTTACGGACACACAATGAACAAATTTTAAGTTTAGAAATTGGTAGAGAAGGGTATCATTTTATGCAAGACAGGAACCCTCTTGTGGAACAATGAGCACTTACTGCTGTTACGTCTGAAATGACGTCATGTTTTCCTCACCTAGCTCATAAATCCTGTTTCTGTGTAAATAAGAGAATTTGGAAGGAAACTCTGTTTTGAAAATTTGTGCGTTACTGATTTCAATGGTAACACATCAGGCTGGTCGAAACACAAGTAGATTCATACACAATTATCATTTAACAAGAAAAGAAAAAATTTTTTCCTCTCAAGTTGTTGAAACCAGCGATGAGCGGGAAGTTTGCAAACATTTTTTAAAATGTAAACTACAAACGTTTATTTCTGGCTCAGGGGTTAGTTTTAAAAATTTTCAAAACGTTCGGCACTGTACCCAGACCTACTGTACCAGGCATTTTTCTCGGTTAATTTGGGTCGTACGAAGTCCAGGATCGCGGGGATGAATAGGGAATTGACCCCAAGGAATCCGAATTGCATGATCCCAGAGCCCCCTGGCGTTCTTTGGGGAGTGAAAGGGGGGTCCGCACTTCAAAAGTCAGGAATTTTGTCAAAACTTTGAAATTATTTCACCAAAATCAGAACGTACGGAAATTTTTAACTTAAATCAACACCAAGAAATCCAAAATCGGCCCATCTGTGTCCAAAATACCGACCCCTAAAGGAGCGGGACAGAGCCCCCTTTCAAAAAAATTCAAGTTCGTCAAATTGACGTGGAGACTCGGAAAAAATGTGTATTCACAGGTAATCGACCCCAAGGAATCCAAAGGACCCTCCAACAAAACGGCCAAATCGGCCTAAACACGGAATCGCACGATTTTCTCAGGGATGATAGAGGGTCTTCCCAGACACTCAAAACTGGTCATATTTTTTGCCTGACCCCCAGGGAAAAGGGGGGAGAGGGGGTCAAAGTCAAAACCTTTAAATTAGCATAACTTCTCAACGGTTTGTCGTAGAAAGAAGATCTTGGTGTCAAAATTTCCAGAAAAATGAGAGCTTTCAGAATGTATGTATGAAATTAATAAAATTTTAAAATTTGACCCACTTTTGGGGCATTTTACAAGGTCCCCCTTTCGTAAATTTTCGTTTTTTGAGATTTTCGGTTGTTCGGTTCGCACGGATTAAAACAAAAACAATTTCAAATGAAAGTAGAGCGTTTAAGCTTTAAAACAAGCCCAAGATGATCTTGGGGAAACGATTAGAAGCGGAGTTATGAGTCTTCAAAGTTGACGCGGCGCGCGGGAACCTTGTAAGTTCCGAGTCTCAAGGTCACCTGCGCGCCCCGGATTGCCTGCAGGTTGCAAGTTTTTGTGTT
Source organism: Bemisia tabaci (assembly GCF_001854935.1). NCBI lineage: Eukaryota > Metazoa > Arthropoda > Insecta > Hemiptera > Aleyrodidae > Bemisia > Bemisia tabaci. Next base: position 37,188 of record NW_017562977.1, on the reverse strand, counting down.
TATATGCTTCTGTAGGTCATTTTTAATGTAAATCATTCAATGAAGATAGAATAATCGAAATTTTTTAATTTTACGGGAGGAGCGAGAGGGGGCTTAGAGTATGAACCATAATAGCTCATTAAACATTTGCTGACGATGACGATTCTGCTCTTATAATTTAGAAGAAACCATGGACCCTCAGTTCAAATATACATATGCTCCATACAGAACTGAACCATTTAGAAATTATAACCCATTGATGCCAAATTTTGGGGTACCCCTAATTTTAAAATTTTTTAATAAATTGAGCTATAAGCTACAGCGCTTGACGGAACTCACTTGGTAAAGCCAAATAGTTTCTGGTAGAAGCAGACGAGCTTTGAGCTTCAAAACAAGTCTCAGTTATTCTTGAGGGGGCTATTTGAAACGCAGTTAAAATTTTTTGACGTTAATGTGGTGTACCTCGCCGAAGGCCCATTGTGTAAAATTAAAAAATTCTGATTAAACTATCTTCATTGAAGATTTACATTAAAAATGACCTACAGAAGCATAAAAACACAAAAACTTGCAACCTGCAGGCAATCCGGGGCGCGCAGGTGACCTTGAGACTCGGAACATACAAGGTTCCCGCGCGCCGCGTCAACTTTGAAGACTCATAACTCCGCTTCTAATCGTTTCCCCAAGATCATCTTGGGCTTGTTTTAAAGCTTAAACGCTCTACTTTCATTTGAAATTGTTTTTGTTTTAATCCGTGCGAACCGAACAACCGAAAATCTCAAAAAACGAAAATTTACGAAAGGGGGACCTTGTAAAATGCCCCAAAAGTGGGTCAAATTTAAAATTTTATTAATTTCATTCATACATTCTGAAAGCTCTCATTTTTCTGGAAATTTTGACACCAAGATCATCTTTCTACGACAAAACCGTTGAGAAGTTATGCTAATTTAAAGGTTTTGACTTTGACCCCCTCTCCCCCCTTTTCCCTGGGGGTTAGGCAAAAAATATGACCAGTTTTGAGTGTCTGGGAAGACCCTCTATCATCCCTGAGAAAATCGTACGATTCCGTGTTTAGGCCGATTTGGCCGTTTTGTTGTAGGGTCCTTTGAGGGTCCCGCTGTCCTCAGAGATTTTTCTGATGGAAACAGGGGTAACCTCCAATTCGGTCAGATTTTAGAGTTCAGAGTCCCCCTGCGCCCTATCAGAAAAGTCTCTGAGGACCCTCAAATTTGGATTCCTCGGGGTCGATTACCTATAAATACACATTTTTTCCGAGTTTCCACTGAACATTAGACGAACTTGAATTTTTTTGAAAGGGGGCTCTGTCCCCCACCTTTAGGGTTCGGTATTTAAGACACGGATGGGCCGATTTTGGATATCTTGGTGTCGATTTAAGTTAAAAATTTCCGTACGTTCTGATTCCGATGAAATAATTTCAAAATTTTGACAAAAACCCAGACTTTTAAAGTACAGACCCCCCTTTTACCCCCCAAGGACCGCCAGGGGGGCTCTGGGACCATGCAATTTGGATTCCTTGGGGTCAATTCCCTATTCATCCCCGCGATCCTGAACTTCGTGCGACCCAAATTAACCGAAAAAAATGCCTGGTACGGAAGGTCTGGGCCACCCTGTATAAATCATCAGAAACTCGGAATATGCATACATATCACACATCTGTTAAACTCATTTAAAGTTGCCCTCTCCTTGATATGCATCCTACTTTAATTATTCCACTGAGAAAGAAAAAATATCTTTCATATCATAAAAAGAATATTGAGGACCTGACGCATAAGCAATTTGTTTCCATTAACAAATTTTGGGACAAGAGAGGTTAAAATAATCCATTATTCAGAATCATAACTCCATACTTGCAGTTGCTTAGACTCACTTTGGTGTCTGATCCATGTGAAGTAAGAAATAGTACTGCTTCAAGGCGCACTCTTGGGTTAGGATGAATTAGTTTTTCAAACAAGTCAGAATCAGGCACTGTGGAGGAAATACCCATTAATTTGCGCAGCTTCGCACTCTCCATAGAATTCATCTCGGAGGCTTTGATAGCGGAATCCCATGCTGTTGGATAACTCTTCTCTAGTTTTCTCAAGAGCTTGCAGATCCATTTTTCTTGATTTTTAGCAGTGCCATGGAGATTTACTGATTTGAAAATCATGCTAAGGGGGAAAAAAATTATAATTAATAGATCAATGAGCTGGAAAACAGCATATTTGGGATCAAATTGTTTTTCCTGTAATACGTCATTCACACACAGATCAAAAAGGGGAAAGCAAGTTCCCTAAAATAGTAATGGAATTCATCTATCCGTGTAGCAAGTAAAAAAAAGTTATTTTGCAGTACTCGTTATTTTCTCGCGAATTACCTATCAACAATGTGTCGGAGAAGTATTCGTTCCCGAATATCCGCCATAAAATCTTTCGATTTTAGGAGGATATTCAACAACGCTACTCTCCATCTTTTTCCGCTTATACACACCACGAACAGCGCATGCGCGTACTAGCGAGGATTCGCGATCGGCGGACGCATCGCAGGGTTGAGAGAGTTCGGACAGAGTGTTTTGGAATTCGCGACCGAAGGGAGCTGTGGCTTCGCCTGCGTCTTCACCCCGATTTTTCTCCCTCTCAGGAGTGATCTATCCATTTCATCAAAAGGAAAAATCTGTGTTTTTCCTTTAATCACTTCTCGCTGCCACCACCTCTTCCTGAAAATTTCTTTCCTCCGTCCATATCAGAAATATCTCAGTCTACGCTACGCATTGCGGTATCGCGACAAGACTGAGTGCATTTCTGATATGTAGGGACAATAAAGGCGGATTTGCTCCCCACAAATGGACCACTAGACACAGTAAGAAAATATGAACTGCAGCATGTGCTTCTTCATCAAAATTGTACACAGAAGACGTGCAACCTATCTAAGACCTTTGAAATTAACTCAGTGAGGAAAAATACACCTTTACAGTTACATTTCAAGAAGAAAATTCTGACTTCCCGCTCGCAAAAGAAACCATAATCAAGGTAGGCATATTAGGCATTCTATCCTCTACTGATATAAGGTATCTTTAATTTTGTCATGAAAAAATTAATGCACAGGAAAATGCTTCCTGGGTAAAAACGTACGGAAATAAATTTAGTGCTCAATTCAATTTGAGTAGACTCCAATTGTTTGGTGAATGAGTGGGAAGTGTGCATAGACATAGAAAGGAACCAATGTTTTCTAACTTATGAGTTGACTTTGGAAAGTTTTGATGTACCTATTTTATTCTATGTTCAATTTCAATGAGGAAATATACAGGGTTATTCAAAAGTCACGCACCACTAGCCATGAGGGGGGGTGGCCATTTGAAATTTTTAGCTGCCCCCGCCCCCCTCCCCCTGAGAGGGTCTAAAACTGGAAAATACCTAAACAAGTTTTCCCCTCGATATGAGAAAAACGTGACAAACTGCAAGGCGATATCTTAATTAGAACTGAGGTTATGGCCAGTGGTGCGTGACGTATGAATAACCCTGTATATTGTGGTTCTCCAACTCGCTGCATACTGTGATCATACACTGTTCAGTTGTCCAATGTTGTACATTCGTTTCCTTACTTCCTCATATTGCAAACCGATCCCTTTCTTCTTTTCTTTTCATTTCTTCCTTTCCTTCTTCTTATAATTCTTTACTAACATAGCTTTTCTCTAATTAAGTAGATCCCACTAGCAATCCCTTTCGTCACCCTATTATAGATTTCAAAGACTCTAATTAAACCTTATAGTAGGGCCCATGAACGATGATCCCTGAGCCCCCGGGTATTTCTTGCAAATGCTGGCAGCAGCGACACCCTGGCCTGGGCCAAGTCTCGAGCTCGGGCGACAATGCGCGAGCCTAGCCACAATCGAACCCTAATTACTCACAGGTAATTTACAATTTCACCGTCCCACTAGAATGAACCAAATTTTTTTGAAAATTGTTTAAAATGTATTTAGCGAGTGTTTCCTTAATCTCTGTTAAAACACTTGTAAAAAGAGGCCTCGTTTATAAAAATCGGTCGGAGAGCAGAGAAGTTACAGTTCGAGATACGATGAAAGAAATAAAAATTAGACTTCATTACAAGAGGGAAAAATAAGGAAGAAATATACAATTTGAAGTACAATTATATATCATTTAATTCAGAATTTCATACGCAATTCAACCATGTAAAGGAAGAGGACATTTGGGCAAAATTACAAGAAATTGGTATTTTATGAAAGGGCTTCCATTTAAGAATTTTGACCTGAAGATAGGGGTAGAATAGCAGCGGTTCGCAGTAAATAGCTTTTTGCGTTCACAATACCTGGTCTCGTTGATGTGCGTGCTGGACCTTGCAGTGTTGTCATTTACATGGTCCAAGCATTTATTCGCCCGATTTTTCAGGGATCATCGTTCGTGGGCCCTACTATAACTCCGTACAAAGATACAAGCCTGACCACTATAGGCCACTTACTGTCTCTATAAAGAATTTCGATCCACTCCAGTTTTTAGGTTACGGAGCACTCAGTGGAAAAAAAGCCTGCACATGTTCATTTTTCAGATTTTTAGTATGCATACTCCACATACTGCAATGTTTATCCTAAAATAACTAGTTATGCATGTAACATAATTTTTTTGTGCCACATTAGTACATCTGAGAAAATTTGCAAAATCCAGAATGGAGAACCATGGATCTTGCTTGGCGTGTCAGAAGACTGTGAAAGACACACGATTCAGAACTATCAGTTGTTTCCTATATGGGACTACCTCCACTTAGAACTCACTGTGCACATGTTGAGACAAAATCCTATCTTTAAGTAGCCTTGGATCAGCACCATACAACATGGTGATGCCCAGTGGTTGCGCATTTCTCCCATCTTTTTTCCATACTTCACAAATACCATGAATTTAAACTAATAAACTTGGTGCGTGAATCAATTATGTGCTTATTTTTCTATCTTCATTTTTGTTAGGCCTGTGGATTGATAGGAGAATAGATTGGTTGCATGTAAGAGATGCAGCCAATTGAGTACATAAGCTAAAGGTAAATTCGCTTGAGAGTCACGCTGGACGCATCTGAAAAATCTGAAATCCACTCCTTAGAGCACAATCTTCATAATTTGTGACACACTTTTCCAAATTTACCGCGTTTGCAGGCAGTTTTTCTTGGTGGCCGGCTTTCAGGTTTGTCAGGGGAAAGACCAAACTCAAATAAACAATCTTGCGAACTAATGTAAACTCTCCTTGTGAAGGATTTCAATTGATTCAAAGCTTTTGTTCGTGCAAAATAAAGAAAGAAAAAGGAAACAAACGTTTGAAATCATACAATAGTAAATAATAGTGAAATCGTTAGTTTACTCAGGTTAGTTATTTTTACTCCTCTGCCTGTGCAAACCTCGTCGACAGTGACTGAAAGGAACTACCTGCAGATATGGTAAACTTGAAAGAGTGTGTTACAAACTATGAAGACTGTGTGCCAAGAAATAGATTTCAGACTTTTTAGACAAGCCAAACGAAATTTTTCTTTGAGTTTACCCTTGAAGAGTACATTTATTTGGCTGTATCTCTTTCATACAACAGACCCACTATCTCATTTCACAAGAGAATAACTTATTTGCAGCTTTTTTGGCAGTTTACTTTGGGGAAAACTTGCTCTTTTTTTTTACTTTAACACATTGTATTTAAAAATAACCTGATTAGTATAAGAAGTATATACCTAGTATCTATCTACATGAATGAAATGAAATTAGAAAATTTGGTTTGAGAAAAAGTGCATGTGAATTTAATACTCATTCTTTGAATGCAGCACTAGAAGGGAATCAGTTTTCAATCAAGGATTCGACTTGGAGAGTAATGCCCATTCCAAGATTAGACTTTTCAGGAGAACTTCTATCTATAATAGTTCATCAACTTTCTAGCCTATCAAATGTAGCTTGCAGAAGTTCTTTCATGATTCCAGACTTACATTATTATGCTTACCTGATAACAGAAGCTGCTTCCTCTGCATCGAAGACAATTGTTTTAAAGAGATTCAAAATGAATTCCTTTTTTACTCTCTCTTCAGTTGCCTCTCTAGCAGTTATGGATCGGATTAGATTTCTGATGAGAGGCAAAACAAATGGCATTGTAAGAGCACCATTTTTAATGATCCCAGACAGGCAATTCAAGAACCATCTTGAGGAGTTCATGATGTTTCCAAGGGCTTGATCAGGAATGGTCAACTCCTCAGTCGTTCGAAGGGACTGAGTTTGATAGATTAAAGTTAGCAGTAATACCGTGTCTGACTGAAGTTTTGCAAGATGGACCTACAAATATTTAAATTTCAATCACTATTAGGATAAATCAACCAAATAAGAATAAAATAGTTTCTAGGACACTTATGCCTTTTATGGAGCAACAGAGGTTATTATTTGCTATACAGGGTGATCCAAAACTAAGTCCCTTCTACCCCCTCTAACTTTTATCCTAATTGAGGTAAGATTTGAAACTTGGGGGATGTTCCTATGTCAAAAGGAGCTCCTTTTTGGCCTCCCTAAAATTTTTAGGGGGGCTCCTTGGAGGAGGGATGGACCCCACCTTTTCTTTCAAATGGGAAGACCTCATTAGTGATAACTCGTTCGAAATAGCATAAAAAAGAAAACTTTTCGCGCCGAAGTGAATACCTCAAAACAGGGCCAAAAAGTAGCACCCTTTGACCTAGGAACATCTCCCAAGTTTCAAATCTTTGCCTCAATTAGGTAAAACGTTAGAGGGGGTGGAGGGGACTTTTGGATCACCCTGTATATACATATAGCTTCAAGTAGCGAAGTGGCGTCTGTCATTTTACAAACGGTGAGTCAGTTATGCCATTTTAACGAAAAGCGTGTCAGATATCAGAGATTACACCTTTGCAATGTCAGATGTTTGTACCATAGCATTTATGCCTTTTTTAATGCAGCTGGTAGGATAGAAAATCAGTGATGTCATGATATGATTTGGCTATGCATGCTAGCATCTGATAGGATTGTTACATAAGATGTGATTTTTTTTTTTTTTTTTTTTTTGGCAAACCAGATCATATTTTCATATTACATTAAAAATCTGGTAAAAATTCTTCTTCTGGTAAAAAGGGAAATAATTCTTCAATCATAGATTTGCCTTAGGTAATTTAACTTTTTGTGTAGTGGAAAAACAGGATCAATCTGCACTTGATAGGCTATCGTCACATAAGAACCCTTCACTTACAAAAGTAAGAAATTACTAAAATCTAAAAAACAAATGCATCTTTGGTCTGAAGCAGCAAATAACCCTAGCCCCTTCCTTGAAATTAGGATAGCTGCTTTCAGGACACCAAAGACATTGAATAGAATAGACCGTGCACTCCCTATCTCCGCCGTGTCAGCTGAGCGAGGCCACTTCAGTGAGAGTCCGTGATGGGTAGGAGGGGTGGGAACTCGCGACTGAGCGCCACGCTGCACGAGCAACTTGGAAACATCAGTTGAGCGCTCGGATTTTCGCGAATTACTCGTTCCACTTCATTTTTCGGCAAAATTTACAAGAACCACATGTTAAGAGCATGAAATTTACTATTACTCTGAACAATTTTCGTTTCTCTACAGTCATGACTGACTCGGAAAATGCTTCATAATTGAAAACATGAGGAAAGTGGCCTGCGTATCAGACGAATGTTCTTATAATGCGGACAGCTTGTAAAGATGACGGCGTGGATGAGAAGTTTGCAAAGGGTACGAAAAGGATTTAAAAGAAGGTCAATCATATAAATCAAGGGTAAAAACGAGGAATAATGTTATGGATATTGTACATAAAAAGGCATATAAAAGTTACGAGAGAGTTACTTAATGCTATTTTCCATCTTGATCTAAGAGAAGGATTTGATGGAAAGCTGAAAAAGAGGGGCAACGATTTCGGCAGTTTCAAAGTACCGAGATTTAAGATTATTCCACTGAAAAAGATAATGTTCAAGCCTTATTATCAAACTAATTTGCAAGTCGCAGCTTAATGTTATTTAATCTGCTCAAAAATTTCAAAATCAATACTTCAGTCACTTGTTTATGACTGGCGATCGTGGATACTGTTTATTTTCAACAAGTATGGGTAAGTAATTGCTCTTAATTCCTTTGCATTTTTAGGCGGCTCTGTGATTAAAGTCGCTGCACACGAGAAGGGCACCTCTTTTTAACGATGATCCAGAATCTATGTCACTCATATTTGTTTAGTAGAGTGGTTTCTATCGGTAAATTTCAAGGATTTTTTTCTCAGAAAATTGCAGGATCATGAAAGATAACTCAGTAGAAATTTCAACGAAATCCATGCATTTCCTTCACTGATGAAATATTAGTAGAGATTTTGAACCACCACAACCAAGAAGTGCCATTCTTGCACCCAGTGCCTCAATTTTTCTGCACATTGCAGTGCAGTGGATTCTATGAAATGAGTTTTTATCATGTTCTTACTTTCCTCTGTAAAATTAAAAAAAACACAGCACTTTACTATGTTTTTAGAAAAATGCTGAAAGCATTTACTTAATATTATATTTATCACAAATAAATATCACAAACTGAAACAACACTATTTTGAAATTGAAGACACTAACTTTACTACAACTTTCAATGAAGAACTGCTATTTCTGGCTCATTTAGGGAAGAACAAAATGTGCCATTAGTTCATCATCCGTTGTTGTGTCGTATATTAGTTTCCTGTATAGATAAGTAATAAAACAAATGGACCAAAAATAGTAGTTCCTTAAGGCTAAATGTAGTCAAAGTTCAAAAATTATCATCGGGACATAAACATTCTTGTCTCTTGCCCAGTTCATCAATCTTCATGAATTTGCTCATGTAAGCATACCATAAATTGAGAGTTGTGTGGTGTTTAATCATGAAAACTAAAACACATCTTCACACAAAAACATTTGAATATAATTAAAGAACTCATCAGCCGAAAATATTCGCACTAATCAATTAATAATTAAAAATTTCGGAGCCGAACCATACCAACCTCGTATAAGCGCATTGTTCGTTTACCTCGAGCTGGGGACGGCTGGAGCTCACTACCTCACCGGTGCCGTTTCGGTGTTCCCGCACTCATTGGTCGGTGCGGCATGCGAATGGAAGAGAAGTGGCCACCGCTCAATTCCACAGCGCACGTCTACTCTATTCAATGTCTTTGCAGGACACCCATTGCAAATTCATAAGGTAGTCTGTAAACCGAGACCATCATGCATGGTCATTGAGCCAACCCACAACTCCTTCCCCTTCCACAAGAAAAAATCTTGAAAATACCTCATTTGTTTACCTTGCTGAGTGCTTACCTTGGATACTAAGATTATGAACTCCTCGAGTAAGTCTTGCCTGAGAGATAATGCTGTAATGAGTCTTGCAATTATGATATATGATGCACTGACATAGTCTAAAATGGAAGACTGAAGACCATCAATGAGGGATGGAATTATGGCTGTAACATGCTTCTCTGAGATTTCACTACAGTGTTCCAAAGTTCCGACAATACTACTTGCGTAGAATGCAAGTAAGGTAGTTAGCTGCTGAGTATCTTGATCGAAAACCTGCAACATAGTGAATTTCAGGCTTGCTGAACAAGATTGTCATGATACGGTGTTTCATACTTTTAATTATCTAAAAGTTTCAAGTGAGTTAAAAATAATTTGAGTATGGTGAGAAACAGCATTCCAATCCTACAGGTGCCATTGTGTCAAATACTCCTAAAAATTAGCCATGGTCATGAAAAATGAAGACCCTCGCCAAACGTAACCCCTAAGACATTATCGCGATTCTAATTTTTCTGGTTGGTAATTTTTTGTCAAATGGCACAAAAATTGCACTTGTAAAGCAAGTAGTTGCACTTTTAAGGCTGCACTTTACTTTTTATCGCCTATAACTTTTTACTAAAAGCGCCATGAAATATGGACAAAAATTCAAATTAAAAATCTTCAATAGCCCCTGTGGAATACTAAATCAAAGAAAGAGACATCGACTCCATTCCACATTCAACTAGGAGTATAATAATACTATTTTAGGAATATAACAGCTGATGAGCCAACATACTCCCCCTCCCCCCTTGAGGGTTTCTCAATAAGTCTAGCACATACAATGCATTTCAGTAATTACATTAAAAGTTTTAAGTATTAAGGTCAAAACATCCTTCTGTAGTCCCTTGGTCAGGTAACCAAATCGTTCGATCTTCTGGTTTTGCTAATACTGTTGTGATGATTTACACAACTGCTAGTTGATTAATTCCATCTATCCTTGTGTGTGTCGCTATTTCTGAGTTTTACAATAAGTATAGTTATTTAAGTTCTAAACTATTGCATCTTAATTTTTCACTTGGCTGTGATCTTGAAGCCAATGGATGTGATCAGGGTTCAAAAGCGCTACCGTTGCGCAATGAGATCTTCGGAATCATTTTGGAATTAATTGTAAAGATAGGCAAATTCCAGTTGTCGTACGCATTTGTTGACATAATAATTGATGAATTTGCAGTATCCTTCTCAATACTTCACGTGAAGTGAGACTTTGAAGTGGACTTTAGGCACAATTTCTTTGTATGAAGTTCATTATCTACAGGAATTACTGCCTCATTGAAAACCTTGACCTTATGAAAAACCATTTGATAAGAACTTTATGCACGAGAAAAAGAGTTCAGTGTATGATTAAATCGCGTTTTGATTTGTTTGATTTAGGTAAGCATTGACAGAATGATTGTTGTCGTCTTCTCCGAAGTTTTTCCAAGTTAATTTGCTCAATTCTGAAACATAACATTACTATTTTCACCTGAGTAAAGTTCTAAGTCAGTGCAGTATGAGTGGTCCAGAAGTAAAGGGATTCTGGATTGTCGCTACGTAGCTTCACACAAAGACTCAGCAAGGTACTCAGCTTTGGTGTAGTATCATTTACGGGATTCGTTGGTAATTTTGATTGTTAAGCCCTGTCAGTTCTTTGCTCAAATGGACTTGATTTATGATCAGTTCTTCATGCGCAAGATTATCGACTTTGTCCACATTTCGAACACATACGCTGTCATTTATTACCAAATGTTGACTGATATTTGGAGTATCCACTAAGATTTCCTGCTTCACGATTTCTTCGTTAGACCTTCGTTGCTCTGCCTCCAGCTCACCGAGAGATCCTTTAAAGTTGAGGGAAGCGACAGTAAGTTGAGGAGGAATGCAGTGTACGATTGAATCGCACTCTGATCATTTGATCCGGGTAGGCGATGATTATCTATATGCTTCTTGAATAATCTTTCCCGGCCAACCCAAAGTCTTGCAGTGTGTTTCTCTTCCTTTGATTCACTTAACAGTACTGTGTTGTTGTAATGGAATTATTTTAACATTAAACTTGAATTCAAGAATACTATTCATTTTGTCCGCCATTTTATTCTCCTTGGGTCTTTTTCTTCTATGTCTTCTTTTTTCTTTTTATTTTAGCAGTCTTTAAAAGTCTTCCAGTTTTTCAACTTCACATTAGATCTTTATATATTTCTTGAAATGTCTTTACTTTTCCTCCCAACGAATTCCAAAAAACTTTTATCTCTACTCAAAAGAATTATTAAAAGAATAATTTTACTATTCCTTCTGGGTGATTTCCTTCTGCACTGCACGTTAAAATAACTGTGGCGATCAAGACAGGACGATTAGTTTTACCATTTTTCTTCCCGAACTTTAGAGCTCCTCTTTTGAAATTTTAAGACTTATTTTAATTTTTTCCATTGAAATTGCTTGGTAGTTTTGTTTTCTCAGAGATGAAATGATCTTATGCTGTTCTAGTACTGTTATTTGCAGCTGAGAATCCATAACCAGTTGATTTTCTGTTCGATGCCTTGAATTTGTCTGAAAGCGGGTTTTGTACTTCTGACCTTCTCAATTGCTATTTGAGTGCCCCAAACACACACTGGCGCTTCGAAAGGAGACTGAACGATTGTTTTCTCGTTGGTACATCCTTCTCCTGACAAAAATTTCCCCATTCTGCCAAACTATCATCAAATTTTTGTATAACTGCATAACAGACCCATGGATATAATACAGGACTGTGTAGTTTCAGCAACGAAAGAACTTGTAGTGTCAGATTCGCTTCGTTATAAATGTCTTCTGCAACTTCTGAAGTTAACTTCCTTTCTTTCCGGCACGAGAAAGTAGTGAAATTTTACTATGGTCACGAGTGCAGCATTGTCATGAACTAATGTTAGTGACATTTGTGTACAAACAGTGTGTGTAAAACACTTCAGTTCAACCCCAAAATGTATAAGATCAATTTAAGTATGAACATTTAAAGATACTCGTCGATTGGTTTACATCCTTACAAAATAAAAATCGGACGGAAATGATCAAAAATGACTGAAAAAGCCGATTTTTCACACAGTAACCGATGTGTCTTACAAAAAGTCACTACTGTTTCCAGTTTTTTCCCCTCTACTTCAACCTTAAGGTACATGCTTTTGAGTAAGTAACATTTACTAACATGCATCGATTGTGTACAGATCTGAAAGGAAAGGGAAATCAACCGAAAATGCTCAAAAACGGCGGAAAAAGCCGATTTTTTGCTGGGTAACCGATGTATCTCACGAAGAGTCACTACTGTTTCCAATTTTTTTCCCCTCTACTTCAAGCTAATGGTATTTTTACGAAAAATTTATATTCTGCATTTTGCATAAGCTGGTAAAATATACGTGAGGAATTTAGAAATGGAACGGAAACTAAAAATAGCGATAAAACACATTAAACTAGGAAAATTCATCTGAATCAATGAATCAATGTCAAGAAACCGATGCTAGCATCATAAGGGTCCCCGCTTGTTAAAATGACAATGGAAACATGTGATTCACTTCATCGATCCTTCGAGGGCTTTACTGAAGGTAAAGGCAGCCTGATACTCCTTTCAAAAAGTTAGAAGCCAAGGCTAAATATCCATACAGCACCCCCAACGGCTTCTGCTTATTTTCCTGAAGGATATTTTGTTCCGACACGCAAAAAATGTTTAGGTCAACCCTCAATTTCTTACTCAAAAAAATTCAAATTCATTTACTCATTTTACTGTAACTTTTGTTGGGATAGGTAGTCAAGTCGAAGTCTTAGGGACACTGCATATATCCTTACATGGACATCGCTCGCCGATTGACACCTTCAACCTCCTCCACATAAAAAGCCATCCGTTTCCGTGTTTTCTGAGTGTTTCCAGCCTATCCCTTTCCGTTTTGATCCATAAGCAATCGATGCACGTTAGTGCGTGTCACTTACTCAAAAGTATGTACCTTAAGGTTGAAGCAGAGGGGAAAAAACTGGAAACAATATGAGGCGGGGTTATCACAGTAGGTAAAAAAAACTGAAAGATAGGCAAGAATCGATCTCGATTCAGCGTGTTCTGAGGGCGGATCTTCTAACCGCTTGGCAACCGGGGCACGCTTTTAAGGGACGGCTGAAAATAACGATATACGAAGTTGTTTGTCAGAAAGCTCTCCACACTAGAAATCGTTCACCATCCATCCGCCAGTGGCGCCGGCCGCGCCACCGACCATCGGTGCCGCATGAACCAAGATTAAAGCTCCCGTGTGTGGCTTTGGAACCCAAGTTTTTGGGTCTTTACACATCAACTCAACCAGGCCCGGTACCCGACCCCCTTCGATTTAGCTAAAAATTGGAATATGGGGTCCTTACATCATTCTCAGAAACTACTTGGAGGGGATTTCCCATCCGACGCCCCGTTTGCGAGATATCGACCATCAAAGATTGGATGAATTTTAGCGGTTTTCAAAAAAGCCCTTTTAAGCGAGTCTCATTTTCTCGACTTCCCTCTCTTTTCCTCCCCCTCCGTAGCAAGACTTGGTAACAATCCATAATACTTAAGCAGAGGGTTTCTAAAGCAGATTTTCATGTAGATTTTATAAATGCCCTCAAAATTGAGCTAAAAATTATTTAAATAGCCGTAATTTAGGGTTTTTCAAAGGACGACGGACCAGTCTTGTGGGAAAAGTGGGCCTGGTTAAAACAGCTGGTTTTTTGATAAGTTGTAGGTCTTAACCTACTGATCAAAAGTGTCAATCTGCGTATCTTCCTATCTCGAAGTTTTACTCCACATTTAGGGGGTCAAAGTATGTACCTTGAGGTTGAAGTAGAGAGGAAAAAACTGGAGACAGTAGTGACTTTTCGTGAAACACATCGGTTACCATGTGAAAAATCGGCTTTTTTTCGTCATTTTTAGCATATCTGTCCCATTTCTATTTTTTTACGGTCCTTAACCATTCGACAAGTATCTTTAAATGTTGATAAATTGATTTTAAACATTGTGAGGTTGAGCTGGAAAAAAGATGTCGATTATTGAAGTCTTAAATTTAGAGATACTAGGATTAATAGGTAAAAAATCATCTTTTTTCCCCGATTTTTGACCTATTTGAATTTATTTAGGCCCTTTTTCCTCCGATATCAATTGAAAAAAGTCACCCAAAAATATATATTTTAAGCTTAATGTATAAAAAAAAAAACCAAAAATCAGAGAGACACTTTGTAGGATGATCCAGTTTGAACATTGAGTGTCAAAATAGTAATAAAGGACGACGGACCAGTCGATGGGAAAAGTGGGCCTGGTTAAATCGGCTGGTTGTTTGATATGTTGTAGGTCTAAACCTACTGATCAAAAGTGTCAATCGGCGTTTCTTCCTATCTTGGAGTTTTACCCCCCATTTTGAGGATCAAAGTTGCCAATTCAGCGTATAATTGGTACTATTGACACCTGGGTTTGTTGGTCGCCTATAAGATTCTTTAATGATTTTTTGAGTCTATTGCATTATCTGAATAGGCCAGAGACCATCCGAACTCAAAAACTGAACAATTTCGCCTTATAGGGAAGGGGGGGGGGGTGTGTTTACGCCACCGATTTCAGCGTCGGCAAGTCGCATTAAACCGATTCTTTCCCCATGTTTTGGAGAATTTTTTGAGCAAATGATTGCGACTGCATCTTGAAGGGTCGACTAAGATGCAGCTCAAAATATACCTTAGGAGGGGAGGGGCCAATCGAACTCGAGCAGCGAAACTGGCTTGCGCGGGTCGGATCAAATCGATGCTTCTACCTTGTTTTGGAGAACTTTTTACGCAAATAACTCCCGCTGCTTCTTGAAAGGTCGACTGAGATGCAGCTCAGAATATACTTCGGAGGGGGGGGGGCCGCGACCGATGTCGGGTAGCGAAACTGGCTTCGCCAGTTGCATCACTCCGATGGTTTCGTCATGTTTTGGAGACTTTTTTATCCCAATGAGGCCGACTGCATTTCGAAAGGTCGACTGAGATGGAGCACGGAATATACTGTAAGGGAAAGGAGGCCTCTCAATCCGCACCCTTCGTCGCAATAGGATCCTCAGCATAGGTCAGTGTAGCACTGACACTAGTATAGTGGCACTTTTTATCGTCGCTAGTACGATTAAGACTTAATACCATTTAACGCATCATTCAATTTTCAGCATATCCTGATTCCTGATGCATTTCAGAATTTCGGTGAGGGGAGGGGTTATTTGCTTTTAAAAAGGAAAAAAAAATAGTAAAAAGAAGAAATATATGACCTTGTTTTTTCTTAGATTTTCTGATTACGTAAGAAAATCTCAGGGAGCTCGCCTCACTAACTGCACTGAGAGCTTCCAGGATTTTATCCATTACTAATGGAGCTCCAGTAAAAAGAATGAAAAACCCAGAACTGGTCAAAAACCTTCAGAACTTATTGCATTGCATAGCTTGCCTTTCTGCGAAAGCTTTGATTTCTTTCTTGCCTTTCTTGACATTCTGCAAAAGTGTTTAATGCTCGATAATAATTCACGATTTAATATAAAAAGTCACCTACAAGATAATTTCTGAAATCAATCGACGTCATACACTCTCAGTTGTGGGAATCATCTGCACCATTAGCTGTCGCTTAAAGAAATATTAGGCTCAGTCGGAAATGCGTGTCAGCTATTAATGACCCTTGGAATTATGTATGAGTGATGCTGGTCGTAAAAAGTGCCACTATACTGTCAGTGCCACACTGACCTGACGTGAGAGATTCTATTGCGACAGAGGGTGCGGATTGAGAGGTCTCCTTCCTCTTTCAACATATTCCGTGCTCCATCTCAGTCGACCTTTCGAAATGCAGTCGGCCTCATTGGGAAAAAAAGGCTTCAAAACATGACGAAACCATCGGTGTGATGCAACTGGCGAAGCCAGTTTCGCTGCCCGACATCGGTCGCGCACTTTTTGCCACCCNATCGGTGGCGTAAACCCCCCCCCCCTCCCCATTCCCCATAAGGCGAAATTGTTCAGTGTTTGAGTTCGGATGGTCTCTGGCCTATTCAGATGGTACAATAGACTCAAAAAACCATTAAAGAATCTTATAGGCGACCAACAAACTCGGGTGTCAAAACTACCAATTATATGCCGAATGAGGTTATTGCGTGCATTTTTTTTATTTCAGTTTTTAGAAGTTGGTGGTGTGCTGATTGTTAAGGTATTTCTTTAAAAATTTTCTAATGATCGGAACAAGGAGAAAAAGCGTCGAAAGTTAAGAAACGATTTGAAACGGGATTCCTTCCTGCGCTGTTCCTTCCCCCATTAAAACTTCTGAGGACGCTCTTTCACAAATCAAGGACTAATATACCTAAAATTTGAACTCAATTTGACCAGGGGGTTAAGGGGTTTCATGGATCACACATTGGCCTCTGCTACCATTTTACCCTTAAAAATCGAAGAATTCTAAAATTAAAAAAAAACGGCCCTACTTACGCTATTAAGGTTTTCACTTTTTCAATCTACAGACCTACCTACCTTGCCACTTTCATAAAAAAAATGGCGGGAGGTTTTCAGAGAAATTTAAACTTTTAAAACGAACTGTGCGCCAGTTAAGGTTAAAAACGGAGGAAAATTGGCAACCTCAGTTTTTTTCAAAATTTGCCTGATACCGAATATCAAGCAAATCCATCGGCAAAAAACCAAGCTGCCAATTTCGGCCATTTTGAATTATAACCGACCGCCATTTTGAAACAGTTTGAGACAATGACTTCAGGTTTGCATGAAAATTTTTCTTCCTTTATATTCTTTCAGACAAAGTATTACTAGGTAAGGGTCTTTCTATTTGAGAGGAAAACGCTGGGGTCCTCCCCCCCCCCCTTCATGAGGACCTCATCTTAAAATTTAAAGAGGGCCAAAAAGTAGCTCCCATCGACCTACAAACATCTCCAAGTTTCAATGCTTTAACTCGATTAAGTAAAAAGTTAGAAGAGGTCAAGGACTTTTCCCTCACCTTGTAGACTGACATACTTGGCAGAGAACCTTTATTTCTAAAAGACTTACTAAAAAACGGATAAATCAATTGTATGTATACTGAAAGGTCCTGTGTGATTAAGAAGCTACTGAAAACTGAAGGATTTAATTAGCAGGTGTTTTAGTTTCTCATTCCAGGTTAAGAGACTGTCTTTTTCAGAGGATTTTTCCCTTGGCGATTGGATAAAATCTGAAATTCAATAGCACTCACTTTCATGGCTTTTCTTGTGTTGTTACAAATCATCTCCAGGAACCCAAGATCAGTGGCACAACGATTGTAAATTGCGGATTTGGAGAGCGGTAAATTTTTCTTTTTCAAAGGAAAAAGCCAATGAAATGCACTTGTCTCCTTTTCAACTGGTAGAGCTTGAAGGACATCGGCAAAAGTTTTGGTTTCATGATACGGTAACACAAGAAACAGGAAGTCTTCGGTATTGTATTGATGGATGTGATACCTGAAATGTCATCAGATAAGTCAATGAGAAAGGTGTAGAAAAATTGAAACACTTAAATTCAGAACATAAACTCTAAACTCAAACAACTTAAAGCTAAACCCAAGAAGATGCACTGGTTGCTGGGACGGAATTCCAAACTGTCAGTTGATAACAAAATTCTTTTGTATAAATGTATCTTAAGGCCCGTCTGGAGTTATGCCTGCATGTTCTGGGGATGTGCTGCAGACAGTAACATCAGACGGATCCAGACGTTCCAGAATGTGACTCTGAGACATATGGTTAATGCCGAGTGGTATATCAGAAAGTCTGATATCCACAAGGACTTAGGCATTGTGTCAGTGAAGAATCACACTCGGGAACTGACGGAAAATTACGAACGCCGCTTGGGTTTTCATCCTAATGTCGAGGCCATTTCCCTCCTCGATAACTCAAACATACTTCGCAGGCTCAAAAGGCGCAAGCCTTTTGACCTGATCTCTGATTTTTTCGATGACTAATTTAGTCATCCATCACAATAAGGAATAGTAACTCTCACGAGCGAATTAAGACATTTTCTGTAAGTACACAGTTTAATTTAACTTTTCTTTTGTATGTACAGTACTAATCATGTCTGATCTTAAGTATTTGTCTAATTTTAAGTAATTAGACAATTGTCTTTGTAGATAGTTAGCTATATTTTTAATATTACATTAAGTTCTTCTCATGTTCTCATCTTCTTCACCTTTCCCTCATTTATCATTAGTAGTTAGCTATCTCTAAGATATATATGTTTTATATCCTTAAGCTAAAAGTGCTAAATTTGTACTTCCAAAGACTATAATAAATATTCAAAAAATAAATAAATAAATAAATAAATTGAGAACTTTGCCACTGCAGGCTGATTATGAACGATCGATTTCTGACAGAAATTATGATCGATTTGGGGATGCTATCGATTTAGAAAAGCATTGCCCTTATGGGCCGTTCAAATCGATAGGACACAAATCGATGCAAAAATGCAGAAATACGGCCCTAAATCGATGAGAATCCCGGAATCGATGGAAATCCAAATCGATGGGTCCGGACCCATCGATTTGGATTTCCATCGATTTCGTGAAAAACCGAGTTTTCCATCGATTTGGGTCACGCTTCACGGGATAGTTTTAAAGATGGCGAATCTCGTGCTAGTCATTGAGAACTACGAAGATGTTGTAAATGAAGAGATAGAGGAGCGAATACGAATTGAGGAGAGAAGAATATTGAGGATATTACCGTGATTTTAAAATTCATAATTAAATTGCCGTGATAAAATTTAAAAATTTCTAAAATGGAGCATACAAAATATGTAAAATTGTGAATGAAGTTAAATAAATTAAGAAATAATTTTAAAACAACATATACTTCCATCTAACGATACTACCATGATAAAATTTAAAATTCATAATTAAATTGCCGTGATAAAATTTAAAAATTTCTAAAATGAAGCATACAAAATATGTAAAATTGTGAATGAAGTTAAATAAGTTAAGAAATAATTTTAAAACAACATATACTTCCATCGAACGATAAATTGTCTATGAGCCCCATAAGAACAGAGAAGATTTCTCCATGACAGCAGTTTGAACTTTGGCCTGCTCACTATCCAATAAAGAATTTTAAATTCTGATTTCAACTACTTACACTTAAGAATTAATTAATTTGCCACTTATTTTTTCGCAAGACTATGAAGGAAGTTTGCACAAATATTATAGGGGAAAGAAGAACCCTGAAGAGTATAATATGAGAAGGATTTTAGCTTCATTGAGGCTGGCTCTACTGAAACAATGGGCTGTTGAGTAGAAAGCAACACGGAGATTTTTCATGATTTGCTTTTAAGAGGGCAAAAATATGATGGGAAATGTTCTTGATTTCAACCACCTCAGCTCTAACATGTAAAAATACATACCCAGCAAGACTGCGGTATCTAGGGAAATGAATCTGAGAGAATAAGAACTTTACACAAAGAAACAGGAAAAGGCGCATGAAAATTTGTAACTGAAACACCGACTTAGATATTTTAATTGGGATGAAAGTGCAGGTATACAAAGAAAAAATTGCATGCAGCATAAAACTGAATGTAAGAGTAAAGATTATTTTGACACCACTATTAAGATTTAAAATATGAGATCTCTTGAAGACAGAATTGTTAAACCTAGCAAACAGTGCTGAAATGAGATGTATCATTTGAAAATTGAGTTCACTGTGCATAGATGGTTATGGAGATGTCCAAGGTTCAAAATAAAAATTGTATGAAACGTATAAAACTACAGCTATATAGGTACTTACAGAAAATTTTGTTGCTCTTTGCGACATTCTAGTAGATTCAAGTGATGAAAAGGGAGTTGATGAAACTTGGTGGAATTAATGGCTGTTTACAATCAAGTTATAGTCTCCGCAAATCCTTAAAATGTGCGATAGAACAAGCAGAAGCCATAATTCTGAGTGACACAGCTATTTAGAATTGGTGAAGTCCATGGTGACTTGTTGCTCTGGCTAGCAAGTGTTTTAAAATATTTTGAGTTGAACACATAACTGAGAACAACTGATGATAAACTGACCCCTTGCTGCTGTGAGATTGGACTAGTTGAGCTTGTTAAACGCTGATTATCCTGGACTTTAGTAACTATCAGGACTCTCAGAGCCCCCTCATGATTGCACAGTTATTATTGCTTGATAAATCAATCCATAAATGGGCAGCATATCAAGATAAATAAACCTCTGGTTAGGCATGCAGTCATGTAGATATTTCTCTATAAGGCTCTCCTATGGGTTCATTGTCAATCATCACTCGGGCCCATCATGGAAACTCTTAGGGACAAAGATGAAAATCAATGACGATTCATTTAATCAGTAAGGAATGGTAAAACTTTCTTCTCAAATAGTTTATGGTATTTTAATACTACATGTGTTTTTGCACTGTTGGACCAATACGCTAGTACTGGTTAGCTACGCTAATCTAATCGCAACCAATGATCCGATGAATTATAGTTGTGATGTTATGCGCAACCAGAGGATTTTGGAAGTGAATTCCTTAAATGGAGAAGTGATATTATAAAATCTTTGACACATGGTACCTGAGGATGTGAGATTTAATTACTAATGAAATCACAGATGATAAATGATTTGGAAGCTACCCGAAGAAGGTTATCATAAGCGGCGATGTCTATGATGATCACTCAGTATCCGGCACGAACTAGTTTTCGAAAATTAGAGCACGCACTTGCGAGGGATTACACTACAAATTACGGATGAAATATTAATGACTAAATGTGAATAAGGACCTCGTGTATCACCATTGAATAGCTTTGATCGGTATTCAGAGAGCGAACCAACATCACGTAGATCCGTCACACACACCACTTTGCGGTTTGCTAACCATTTCTCCAAATGATAGAATGTGATCCAAATTGACTGCCTTATAATGGAAGTATTGTAATGATCTAATTAGTTCGATAATATCTTCAAAAAGTAAAATAACTGACAAGAAAATACTCATTCACCAAGAGACTTAGAGAGAATGCAGAGATAAGCAGTACATAAACAAACCTTTCCGAATCAACCGTTCATCGCGCGCACTTTCAAATATTTTGAATATTACCGCGAATATTTAATTTGACGGACTACAAATCATTATTTGTACACTTTTCATTGTAATTCTTTCTTAATTTTCTTGATTCTTTTCTCATTTATTGGATCTGTTGTCCAAAAAACGGCGCTTCCACTTGGAAGCCATTTTTTTTTTTTGGAAATCGATCGGAAATCGATGGGCCTTAAAATCTGTCAGAAACTCCTAAAATCGATCAGAATTCGATCGTTCATAATCGGCTTGCAGGATTGGCATTAAAACAAATTGCCCTCTTTCCAAACAAGCGCAAACCCACGTATTTCCCTCCAGATGAGTGTATAAAGGTAAAAAACGGGATGGACAATATTTTTTTTCAATTTTTCGAAGTTGGGAAAATCTTTTTCACTAAAAAGTCCTGTCCTGAACATTGCATCTTAAGAGGCAATTGCTACTAATTGTAGTACCTAATAACAATTAATTTACCATCAAAATGTTCAAAAATAATTCTCCTTCAAGAACTTCCTTCACTCCAACTAATAATTTAAAAATTATGCTATAGAAGACACTTATGAGCTCTTGAAAACTGCAAAAGGGACTTTTCAATAAGAAGAATGTATAAAACTTCATAAGAGCAGAATGAAACTTATTCTTTATGTTCTTTTTTATCAGTATCAGAATCAGAATCATCTAAAACTGAACAAGCAATCAAAGGCATTAGACGGGAAAAATTGCTCCAAAATGAAGGGTTTGTGACTAAAAAGAATTATGATCTGTCATAAATAAAAATCATTCTGATTTCCCGATATCTGCAGGCTGTCCCAAACCACCCATATCGGGCTGTTGTCTTGATTGTTTCACATCCGACAAAGTCGGAAACGGCGAGTACAAATCGGGAATCAACACGAGGGAATCGGAATTTCATAATCCCGAAGCCTCTCCGAGCGCCCCTAGGAAGATAAAAGGGAGATCCTTAGGGTCGAACGATCCCGCACTTTTTTTGAAATCGCAAAAAGAGTTGTTCGGAAAAGTGGCCTCCAGTAATTCCAAGAATAAATGTTTTTTCAGAGTTTGAAAAAGTTGATGGGTTGCGATAGCTCCGGGCTCCTAAAAAATTACATTGGTTACATGGGGGAAAAAACGGGCAAATCTACGGAAATAGTTTCTTGGCTATAGAATGGACCCAAATGTAGAATAACCGAATTTTCTGTTAGGAATGCATCTAGAGGCTTCTTTAGAGTAAGAAAAGTATACTTTTGACTCATTGGGAGGGGGGGAGGGGGGCATGGCGCAGCCGGTTATGAGTTCCCGCGCGCAGCAAATTGAGCAAAATGACAACCTCCTGTCTCCACGTGCCCATCTCCGGGCCGCATATTCCCAAACCCCGCGTGAAATGTGAAAAATCTAGCCCGTCCTCAAAATCTTTAGCCGCTGCCTTCTGAGCCCTCCCGCGGTCGGCATGAGGCTCTTCAGCAAGTGGCCTTGGGCACTGCGGCCATCCTTCCTCCTTTCTCCCGTCTGAATTGTCTCTTCAACCCTCTGAAATGAATGGAGGTGACCTCGCGGTCCACTCTTTTTGTTTTCCGGAAGACATCGTCTTCCTCCTCAAAACAAGCCCTTTGCAGAGTTATCACATGATGAGCGCATTTTTAAATGCACTATTGACTAGTTCAAGAAAAACCGTGATTATTCGATCCACTTGGAATGATTTTTTCAGGTCAGAGTCAAGTCATACCCTGTCTCTTCCGAAATGGATTTCAAATAACGAACATCGATGATATTGATGCAAGCGGCGTATTGCCTCCTAATTTATCAGTGTCCAAGGGATGTTCGTGCCTGATTTGATTCATTGCAATGTTTCCAAACACCGCGAAAAAATTGATCAACCTTGCTTTAAAACATCATTTTCATTTGAAATTTCAGTATTTATAGGTTTCTGCCTTCATTCATTGAATATTAATAATGTCCAGTCTCTTAAACGGCGAAGTTGAATGATGAACTTTTTTGGGGAACATTTTTATTTTTCATGTAAATTTCTATTCCTCTTTAATGGGGTTTTAATATCTCTCTTATTGGTTCAGGTGAGACACAAAGTGCATATTCATCCTCGCAAATGCAGAGACTTTTTTTTTACTCTTCTTCACCACCTATTCATTGCTTATCCTTTCAAGCAAGGTGATAGGTTCTGCGCAGAGCTATAAGTGAAAGAAAGGAAATATTTGAAAGAAAGAAAGAAAAAAAAAATTACTTAAATTTTTCGTCAAGAATACTGCTCTTGAATCAAGAATAAGATCACTTGGATAAAGCGGATACTGCTTGATATGAGCGGCTTTCTTCTCAAAGTACGCATTTTGCAGCTTAAGTCAAGAGAAATCTCCTCTTAGCGGGAGGGTGATTTCACGATAACAGGAATAGTTAAAATGTGAAATACCTTATAAATAAAAGTGCACCAATTTTAACAGGATTTCATTACCTCATTTTAAAGGTATTAAACTTCCTTTTTCCAGCTTTTGCACGTTTTATTTTGATTCAGTGCAAAGTTAAAGTGATTGATAAACCATTGAATCAGGTATCAGCGCTTCCCGCGGGACTGCTGGAGGTCCACGCAAACATGGCGGCCCTGCCAAATTATGTCGGTTGCGTAACAGACACAGCGTAACCGACACTTGGAAATGTGAGATAAAAGATGATACAAAAGATGAAACTTGGCAATTCCTGAGTTATGAGGTGGAATTAACGCTGCCTTAAAAGTTTTCTAAACGTTGGAGACTTCCTTTTAGTTTAATAATATTAAATTGAGGTTTTTGCATAGTGAGGAATTACTGCTACACACCTAAAAATCACTGGTTTTCATAATAATTAAAATTTTCATTATAAAAAAAACTGACTTATCAGTAATGGTTTAGTCGAGAAGACTTCAGCGAACAATTTGATGGCAGTTTTGAAACTCCTGACTCCATCTGGCGAGATAAACAGTGCACTTAATACAACTGCAAAAATTTGTCGCCAATGTGGCGACACCTCTTATTTCTAATGACTTTTCTCGCTCAATAATAAACATTTCAGTTCAAACTTGCAATTTTCTTGAACAGAGTCTCTTTTCAGCAAATATTGTCCAAGAGTTCATGATCAGTACTGATTTGTTACCGCAAATTGCTCTTTTGCTTCAAAATCGGGGTTGGCGAGGCGTAACCGACCGGACATTTTCGGCCTTTAAAGTCTCATATTATTAAATATAATAATAATTTATCATATTTTTAGCATGGATAGGTTCAGGGACATCATTGCTATTGATTTATTCATTTGGTTTTCAATCGTTTTGCCCTATGTCGTTCATAACCCACGGCGACACGACTATTCCTCTTCTCGTGATATCACCCGGGAAATTCAAGAATATTTCTTCTTACATGATAATTTTTTTTTTCCAGTGCAGAAGCTCCGCAAATTCCACTAATTAAAGAGGCTTGTGAGATGCATATGCATTGCACTGCTCTAAAAATGTTCCGAGAATTTTCCATCAGAAATGTTTTTTACAAAGAACAAAACGGCAGGCATAGTCAATAGACAAGTTTATTCATCATGTGATCAACGAAGGTGACGGCATGACTCTGCATTGCGAAATTTTCTGCGTTAAAAAATATTTTCACTGCACATAATTGACGCATTTTTCGGTAAAAGGGCGTATGAGACGTCCAATGCTGCTAAGATTGTGTAAGTAGTTCTCTATCCGACTGTTTTGCTATTAATTTTTCGTTGAATCTGCTCCGAGTTTTTCCTGGCGATTGTAAGAACGTACATTCACTTTGAATGAATTTCATTTGCCGCGAACGCTATGAGACTTGTGCAATCATACCAGCATAGCAAGCTCCATTCGCCATTTTGCCGAAAAAGTCCTCAAATTCTGCTTTTAAAAATATTTTCACTGCATAGAAAAAAGCCAAAATTGGAACCTTTTTGTTCGAAAGAAGAGGGACCAGCCTGAGCCGAGCCGCGGCGCGGCCGGTGCGGAGGAGTCTCAGACCCGCACAAGGGGCTGCGGTTGGGGTCTAAACTGGATTTCACATTCAACGCAGGGTTTGGGAATATGCCTCAGGGCCTCTGGATGTAGAGAAGAGTCGATTATTCCCAACTCGGGTTATCTCCGCAAACCGGCACATCATAAGAAATTCAACAGCTTTAATTGTGTCGGCCTTGCCTCACTTTTTGACGGAGTCTCCACCTCTGTCTTGAAATTTCTTGTATCGTTGTATCAGCTTCTTGATGCCTTCCGCAAAGAGGCTACTGCAAGCACCAAAACCAGTCATTGACTGGTTACTGCATCCACTCTCGAATCAGTTACAAACCACTTTCCATGGGACAATTTCCTCCTTTTGCAAAATTTTCTTTTGATTTAGCCCCAAGTGACTTACTGCTCTTCCCCGAGTTGAAAAACTTCCTCAGTGGAAAGTGCTTTGCAACTGATTCGGAAGTGCAGTGCACTGTCAATGCCTTAAGAGCCATTTAACCGATTTGATTTATTTCTTTTTGTTTGGGAGATACAGAGTAGGGAACCTTCCTTTTTGGAGGACTCTCGTATTGTGTACTATTTTCTAACTATTTGCAAGATATATTTAGCCTCTTCGATTTCGGAGTACCTGTTTTGAATTTGATGAGAGTGAGTTAAAATGCAGTCATTTTGCTCCATTTGCTGCGCCTGGGGCCTCAAAACTGGCTGCGCCGTGCCCCCCTCCCCCTCCCAATGAGTCAAAAGTATGAGAGGTAAGTGTGACAGGTTCCGTTAGCTCTGAGCTCCTAAAAAGTTACATTGGTTGAATGCAGGGGAAAACGGATAAATCCACGGAAATAATTTCTTGGCTATAGAATGTGCCGAAATGAAGAAAAACCTCCCAATGAGTAAAAGGGCGCTTTACTTACTCTGAATAAGCGTCGAGATGCATCCCTAGGAGAAAATTCGGTATTCCTACATTTGGGCGCATTCTAGGGCCAAGAAACCATTTCCGTGGATTTGCCCGTTTTTTCCCCCATTTAAGTAACCAATGTAATTTATTAGGAGCCGGGAGCTATCCGAACCCGTCAACTTTTTCAATCTCTGAAAAAACATGTATTCTTAGAATTACTGGAGGGGAATTTTCCAAACTTCACTTTTTGCGATTTCAAAAAAAAATACGTATTCGGCCCACCCTAAGCTTAGGGGTCCTGGGGTCCTCATTTCAAAAGTCGAGGTTTGTCAAAATTTTGAAATTATTCCATAGGAATCAGGGAGTACGAAAAATGCCTTGTAATAATGTCTCAAGTCAACTTACCGTAAGGGCGGGAAACAAGTTTAAAGTCAGTTAGAATTTTTTGTTGAAATTCAAGGCAAAATACATTGGTTAAATTCATACTGTTTGAAATTGACCTTTAACAGTCCAAAAAAAAATGGTAAATTGTACGAACGTCAGCAACAAAAATTTTTCTACATTGCTTCTCAGTAACAGTGGGCTACTTGGAATCAAGAAACGACCTCGATTCTTTTCCATCATACCTACACCAGTTTTCCAGGAAATCCAGTTTTTGGGGGAAACCCCTTCAAGAGTTAGTACACAATTTTTACTAGAGGAATTTTTTCAACTTCTTTCCCAATTTGGCTTAAAATATTTTAAGGAATCAACGATAAGGCTTTAGAATTTAGGACATGACCAAGTTTTGGCAAGGCTGCATTGGCAAAGGCTCCGAGAAAATTGGTCCCAAAGTGTCAAAAACGGCAAAAAATCGATAAATCGCCGCGCCTAAGGTTCAAGAAAGGGGAGTACAACTTTCATATGGTACCAGGTAACAGCTCTTATCCATCCATACAACATATTAAAATATCATAGTTGTACCTGGATTCCCACGATGTGAAAATTCACCGAGATGTCGATTTTAGCGGCCTTTTTATACTTGAAGGCAGCTCTTTTGAATGTTTCTCGACCTTAGTCACCCTCTATGGGTGTGTACTATATGTATTTTTCTACGTACTTTTCATATCTGGCCATAAAAATGGCTTCCTGTGAATTTTAGAAGGCCTTACGGTCCATTGTTGCCAATTTTCACCAATTTTTAGGGGTTTTTTCAAGTTTATGTGTGTGAAACTTAATTTAATCTAGAAACCGTGTACAATTTCGGAAAGAACGTAAAAAAATTTATAAAAATGTGATGTGTACCTTTTCCCTACGTTGCCAAATTTTCGAGAAAAATCGTCCTGAAGTGCCAAAAATGCCAAAAATTGGATTAATCATCACGTCCAAGATTCCAGGAAGTGAATTTCAAGTTTTCTTTCACTACAAATAACGTATCGAAAACGGAAAATTGCAATGCATCTCAAGGAACATGTAATGGCGCAGATGAACGTGACAAAACGGGCCCTCAAGGTGCTTTTAGTTTATCCTTCACTCCAGTTCACCTCTTTATTCCTGTAACCTCGAGATAATCCTTGGTTCTCAAGATGCTTGCTACAGGCCAAATATACCGAACAATAGAAAATGCGTGGAGAAAGTGTCCCATGAATGTCATAATTCACTTCCTGGAACCTCCGACGTGATGATTAATCCAATTTCCGGCATTTTTGGCGCTTCAGGACGATTTTTCTCGAAAACTTGGCAACGTAGGGTAAAGGTACACATCACACATTTTTATGTATTTTTTTACGTTTTTTCCGAAATCGTACACGGTTTCTAGATTAAATTAAGTTTCACACACGTAAACTTGAAAAAACCCCTAAAAATTGGTGAAAATTGGCAACAATGGACCGTTAGGCCTTCTAAAATTCACAGGTAGCCATTTTTATGGCCAGATATGAAAAGTACGTAGAAAAATACATATAGTACACACCCATAGAGGGTGACTAAGGTCGAGAAACATTCAAAAGAGCTGCCTTCAAGTATAAAAAGGCCGCTAAAATCGACATCTTGGTGAATTTTCACATCGTGGGAATCCAGGTACATGATACTATGATACTATGATACTATGATACTATGATACTATGATATTTTAATATGTTGTATGGATGGATAAGAGCTGTTACCTGGTACCATATGAAAGTTGTACTCCCCTTTCTTGAATCTTAGGCGCGGCGATTTATCGATTTTTTGCCGTTTTTGAAACTTTGGGACCAATTTTCTCGGAAATTTGGCAACGTAGGAAAAAATTCTACTGAACATTTTTTATTCATTTGTTTACGTACTTTTCAAAAGTGTACACAGTTTTTGGATTAAATTAAGTTTTGAATGTGTTAAATGGAAAAAAACTCTAAAAATGGGCCAAAAATGGCAACAATGGGCCATAAGGTCCCTTAAAATTTATTGGAGGCCTTTGAAAAGGCTAGAAACGGAAAGTACGCAAAAAAAATACATAGAAATCGTCTGCTGGAAGAGTGATAACAGTCGAAAAAGTCGACGAAAATAATTATTTTTCGATTCCAGGATTTTGTGTTTGAGGCGCTGCTGCGCCCTTGCATGGGCTCCGTTCGGTCTAATATTTGGCACAGAGTCTATAGACCGTGGGCCAGCAAGTGGTAACCCCCCCCCCCCCCCCCCCCC
>NW_017562892.1:783259-865531 GCF_001854935.1 Bemisia tabaci | reverse complement strand
CATCGGAAAACTACTCAGCGTAATTTCTTGAAATCCTCCTCGATTTTTCTGCTCTGTTAGCAGAGTATTCTGTTTTAAGTTCAAGCTATAAATTTGGCTTGTATCTCGTCGAGAAAATAGAATAGGTACGGAAATTTTTAAAGACCGCAATGGAGATATGTGGTTCCGCATTCCGACCATCGAAATTATGACTCGTGAATTTCAGTGTTAGAACTCAGCTTAGAGAGCATCTGAAAATTAGTATAGGATTGATAAACCAATCATTCAAATATTTTGTCATCAGTTGGGTGTTGTGGTTTTATCATCAGGCAAATCCGAGTGTTGACTTCTGAATGTAATTTTTACGCGTGAGGTCTCTGTCACTGTCTATGAGGGCGAAATCGCACTATACATCGAGAAATCCAGGTCGTAACTTGTGAAAAAATGCCATAAACCAAGCATTTGAAATCCTCCTTTGTCAATTTCTGGTAATGGAGTATGGATACTTCGAGAGAAAGGTTATGGATATTAACATGCGGTTAGGGCAAGAATCCCCTATGTATACGTGGGAATTATCTTAAGGGGAGCCTTAAACTCCCCGCGTTTCGAGCCCTCGAGGGTGAAAGGGGGGCACAACTTAAGAAAATTGCAAATTGGAACTATCCTATTTGATCCCTATCCTGAGGTATTTTATCGGACAGACCTGCAAACCAGCTCAATAATTAGTAAAATTACGAAATGGGTATTGTTTTTTACGGCCAGATTGAACATGACAGAGATGTAATTCGGCGTTTATCAGCCGATATTTTCAGAGGAAATTGCGCTCGAAATAAGACATTGGCTCCTGAGAGTCCCGGGTCTAACTAGACTCTCTGAATGTGGCATTTATATGCATTTTTATTCATTTTGGAAAATTAAGTAATTTTTAACTCTAAATTTGTTCCTTCTTTTCTCAAACAATAGGGAGAAGAAAAAAAATCAGTTTGTAAGGAATAAGAAAACGGAGGGCCAAAATTATTCAAATTAGGGATGAGTGAGGGAAGAGAAATTTGCAAGACACTGTCCATTCAACGCTGGCGAAAGACATTGCCAGGCTGGCAGTTTAAATGATAGAGGAGATAAGTATTACGGCACTTTGAATGTATTCTGGCCTACTCCTAGAATGAAGGCGCAGAGGCAAGAAACATGTGTATATGTAGCATAACTAGCATTGAAACTTTTAAACTTCTTGTCGGGTATTAATGTACACTGAGAATATGTCAAAATTATGATTACTTTAGTGAACATATTAAATAGAAATTCAGCCAAGAATTTTTTTGATAAAAAATAAGTTTTATTCAGTAAAAAAGGTGTAGGAAATTAACTAATGAAACTGACTGTATGATTATCAAAACAAATATTAAACCTAAATTCTAAACTCAAATTATGTTTGCATTTTTTGCTCATCAAGCGGATTGTAAATTAACTTCTATAAACCGATTAACAAATAACGTGGTTAACAACTAAAAAAACTTAACGAATTGACGAATCAATTGAGCATGGTAAATCTGCTTTACCATTTTTAGCGTCAATAGATGTGAAACATTGAATAAAAATCGAAAAAAAACTAAACTGCAGCTTTATCCCGGTAACAAGCTACGGAAACCTTTAAATTTTCTTTATAGCTTGTTGCCATGTTCGAGGTTCCCTGTTTAACTGCTGCGTCTCAGTAGTGAAAATATCAGAGGATAAAGACGTTAGTAAAGATGAAAAAACAAAAAATAAAAATAAAAAATAATTGCGAGAAATTTCATGAGAATAAAATCAAACGAAAACCATAAAAGGGTGTACAAGAAGCTCATCACCATGCATTTTTGCGAATTCTGTGATGTGTTTCGTGAGCAATATAAATGATAATAGTTAAAATTAAATCCCTAACCAATTTAAATTTAAATGATTATTATCATATAGCAACAAAGCTGTGTTTTATGGGCAGATATTTATCGAATTTTGTAAGAAAGAAAAAAAAGAAAAAGAAAAATTGCCAAGAGAGGGTGGGATGTCGTAATGAGCCAAAATTAGCGCAACCTTGGAGCCGAAGTTGGGTCCGCCCTGGATTCGTGTAAATCGACTTGTTTTCTTACAACAAATGTATATTTAACTGAGATTATTGACGATCAAATCCGATCATAAACCTAGATTAAACCCGCATGAATCATGAAAAACAACGATTTATTCACTGAAAGGATTCCAGACTTGCCAAAACCAATGATCTCCGTGACTTGTAGTTTTTTATCGTCAGAAAGGTAGAGTTTAAGGAGTCCAGGGTGGGTTCAACTTCTGTACGGAATTAGGCCTTTTATGACCCTCAAAATATGAGAGGTCCTTTAAAAAAGCTACGATTAGATTATTCGGAGAGACATTAGGAAATACTAGGTACTTGTTATTCGTAAACTTAGGATTGAATGGAGCAGGCAGTTTCTCAATCGTCGTCACGCGATCGTGAGATACAAAAAAAAATAAAAAAAAAAGAGGAAATGGATACTTTCACACAGAAGACTAAAGCCAAGTCTGCGAAAGGAAGAATCTTTCTCGAGAAATTAAATTAAACTAAGTATAAACCTAAATTTTAAAAATTTAACTAATGTGCATGTGTTGCGTGGACAACTCGGATTAATATATCATCACCAAGACAATTGGTATTCAGTAAAAATAAATTGAAGTAAAAAAAAATATATTATATTTTATACAAAAAATCTACGAAAAAACTAACGAAACCTTAGGACTAGACTTTGGTATTTACAAGGAGGATGGTGGAGAGAGAAGTTGTGTTTAGACAACGGGGCACTTGTAAGGGGCGTTGTCCTTGCAGCAGTACTCCCTGCCGGCCGAGAGGTTTGTGTTGGTCCAATGGGTTGTGTTGCAGTGTTTCACCCAAAGGTAGGCGCGTTCTTTGTAGACCTCGCGGTCGATGGCTCCGCAGATTATCGTCGGACTGTTCGGCAAGTGTTTCACGAGCTGGTACAGAAAGAAAAGAGTGTTAAATAGGCAACCAATTTTCTTGGCTGCCTATTGCCAGCATTGGTTTGCAGAATTTCACTTCAGTTTTTTACAAAATAAATACATTATATTAAAGAAGGAGGTTGTTGCGCGCTCTCAGGCCAGGCGAGCATTACCATGCTGAGTCCTAATTGGCTGGCTGTTCCAAAATCGCAGCCGCGATTCATGAAAGTTGGCAACACTTTTTTTCTCCATTTAAATGTATGTTAAACAATCGATTCTTGGTGAGGAAAGCTATATTTTCAATGGATTTAAATGGAGGAAAAACAGTGTTGCCAACTTTAAAGAATCGCCACTACTGCAAAAGCGTCGAAGTGCGTCAGCTTGATAATGCACTGTGCTTATGCAAGTAAGTAATTTAATTTGTTTCTCAATTTTACGTGTCATCTTAACAGTGACTGATATAAGTAACACAAGTTAATGGCCTAGGAATCCGAAAAATCAGTATAATATCGGCAATGGAGCTTTTACATGCGTGAGGGACTTGCGATTTAAGTACACAAAATCGCGTAAAATTTCGCGAGAAATACGATGATGCCATTGGTTTTCTCTGGAATCAACTCTAAAGCTCAAAAAAAGCTCCTAAAGTTGAGGCCGTTATCANAGTGGTACCATCGTGTTTCTCGCGAAATTTTACATATGAATCACTAATTAGATCGCAAATTTCTGACACATGCAAGAGCTCCATTATTAGGGAAATGTTTATATATAATGATAATGAGACACATGGAATAACACCCTGAAAATTGCGAAAGACGTGTTAATCGTGGAATTTTACAGTCGAAACATCAATTTTCCACCGTTGTTATCAGATTCGATCCATTCAGAATCATTGGTTTTCGATAGGTCGAACCTTTTTTAGAACCACCTCGCGAGGAGGTACCAAAATCAAGCACCAACGTTGAGATTCGTTAGTCACCGAATTGGAACTCAAATAGAATAGCAGCACGGAGGCTTGGGCACAAAAGTAGTACCGAACCTCTAAATATACGGAGAAAAAAACTTCGTGCGTGGGACCCGAAGGTTAGGTCATATGGGCCTCTGAAGTTTTCGGATTGAGCATCTGACCACTTTACATCTAGCTGTCGAGGTTTGGATCACACATCTGAAACTTCAATTCTTACATCTGAAGTACTTCGGTTTTCACATCCGAAACCTTCGGTTCTCACATCCGAAAAACTTCGGTTCTCACATCTGAAGTACTTCAGATGTAAGAACTGAAGTTTCAGATGTGTGATCCAAACCTCGACAGCTAGATCTAAAGTGTTCAGATGCTCAATCTTTAGACTTGCTAAGACTTCAGACATCCATATGACCTAAACTTTGGGTCCCACGCATGAGGTTTTTTTCTCCGTGTAAAATTCGCTTTTTGTATCATACAAAAAACTAAATGAGGAAGAAACTGACCACATCAAGGCACTTGTTGGTGCACTGCTTGAGTCCGATGGCGTTGCAGGCGGTCTCCTCGGGGCACTCGTGCTCGAGGGCGGGGTTCTCGGTGGGCTGCTTGCTGGATCCCTTGGTGAAGGAACCGGTGAGGAAGACGCCACAGTCGCAGTTCCCGCCGCCGAGCCCCAGGGCGCCAAAAGCCCCCAGACCCCCGAACGTGGGCGCTGTCGGTGCCTCCGGCTTCGGCCCCACCTCGTTCGCCACAGAGGCCGCCGCCTCCTCGCTCTCCTCCACTGCTCCTTCCGCCTCCTCAACCATGTCTTCCGGCACCTCGTAGTCGTCGTCCGCCATGCTGAAACACCCACACGCACAAATTTGTTACAATTTACAATGTAGAGTAATATTAGCAAGTATAAAGTCTTAAGATAATGCGATGGACGCAATATTTGAATCAGTGCGAGTTCGAAAACACACCAACTCAGGTTTTTTTTTCGATTTTCACTTTTTTACGGTTTAGTAACACTTATGGATAGAAGCATCTGCACGTAAAAGGAAATTTCGAAATTGCAATCGGAAGTGCTCGAAACAGCGACAAGAAGAGGGAAGAATCGAAGTATTTTATTGGAAAAATCAATTTTTGGCCATTTCAAGGGAAACGGGTGACCATCCGATTTCGCGGTTTTCTTTTTTTGGTTCAGTATACCTTGTACCAACAAGTTATATAAATATTCAAGCGTTATTCAGGTCGAAAAATATAAATTTTTCAGGGCAGACTATGAAAAATCAGTATCTGAAATTCGGTGAGAACGAAAACATACCAACTCGGAAATTTTTAAACGCTTAATTCTCTGTCATTAAGCATGGTGTATCAATTTCAACCTGGTGCTTTACAAAGTCTCTAAGTACTTGTCCTTTGGCACCAAAAAGGTTTTTCTTAAACTAACTTCTTCGCCCGCTGCACAGTTTTAGGTGTTTCCTAAACAATTTTTTTTCCGAGTTATAGTGTGTTTTCGAACTCACTGATTCATTTTGTGTCACACAAAGAAAAAAACTTCGTGCATGGGACCCGAAATGAGGTCATATGGATCTCTGAAGTTTTCTGATCACGCATCCGAAAACTTGAGGTCGAGCTGCCGAAGTTCGGGTCAGACATTGAGGCACTTCCGTACGTACCGGAGTACTTCAGATGTGTGGCCCGAACCCTTCGGTATACATCGAAGTACATCAGATGTCTGACCCGAACTTCGGCAGCTCGACCTCAAGTTTTTAGATGCGTGATCCGAAAACTTCAGAGATCCATATGACCTCAACTTCGGGTCCCACGCACGAAGTTTTTTTCTCCGTGCAGAGGGACATGCAATATATCGCATCGATTGGTTCCATTTTCCCAGCTAATTTTGAGATCGCAATTCTGCTGTCGGGAGACTGAAGGATTCACATACCAATTTTGACAAACAAATTCAATGTAGTAAAGGCGTGGTTGTTTTAGAGGGAAAATATAGCATTCGATACTGATATTAAAACTGCATTCGAAAAAAATAATTCTTAAAACACAAGGGGAAACGTGTAAATATAAGTGAAAAACTGTATTTAGTTAGAGGGATCCTATTTTTTTGCTAATCTTTAATTTTCAACCGTCTAACACCAGCCAACACAAAAATAAAGAAGGACTCCGCGGCCCTCTTTAGACTTGTTAATACTTTTTCTTTTTTCTCGCTTGTCCTTTTTGGAGAGTGGAAGGATCAGAGAAAAATGGAAGAGAGAGAAACTCACCTGAAGGCGAGAAGGCCTAATAGGCTCAACAAGAGGAAACTGCGCATGTTGCCTGCAAGTGCACTTCCTGAAAAAAGAAAAATAATAAACTTTTATTAGTTCTGTCACTCGGAAACCACAAACGCGAGCCCCGACTGAATGTTACCGACTTTTTACTAATATTGAATAATAATAATACTAATAATTATTGTCAGTTCTTACACGAATCAAGATACAACGAGACTCACACTCTTTATGGTAATCTCTTGAGCACTCGACTTTTCCGATGCGTAGGTATTTTTGCCTGACTATCGGAATGAAGGCGCAAAAGTATCTTCACCACAGAATGAGCCCTACCAGGTACTTATGAAGATTTCCTCCGCAGAAATGACGGAAAACTTTTAGTCTCTAGTTCCGAATTCAAAATTTTCTACTCCACAGCAAAATTCGTCTTCTCTAATTATGTATTGTTGAGAAATAGTGTTGATCAGTATGCTCGTATTACAAGATTACTAGACAACGCCTTCTTTTTCAAATGAATTGCACACATATATTACAACATAGCAATAGTAAAAGACTAGTTGTAAAGGTCGAGTGGTAATGCCCCGAAGTAAATGTGCATGACTACTATATCCGCCTGATTTAAACGAACAATTTTAGATTCACTTTTAACAGGAACAATTTTGAGACTATTGAACTAGATTTTAAAAATCCAAAAAATTAAAGAGTGGCCTATCTTTAGACACAAATTGAACCTTTGAAATTCATGAAAAATCCTATCATGACGGTTAATCGTATCCTTCAATAATACTTCAGCCGTATACGAGCCGAAAGGTAACTTTATCTATACATAAATCGAATAAAAAAAACTTAATTCGCATAAATTAAATCAAAGGAAACTATGAAGCAGTGGCGTGGTGTGCGTTGCGATACATTGATTGATCTGCCATTTGAACCTATGAAAAAGGATCGATATACAGGGTGTTCGCAACGAACACCTTAATAATCGATCATTTACTAAAGTTTCAAATGGGGAAATATCGATAGTCGATTATTCACGCCTCGCCACTGCTGTGAAGCACGCAAATCCCATTTACAAGGTTCTATTTATTTACTTATTTCGAGTTCTTTTTCCCTCCAGCATAAATACGTCCAATTTTATCGGAGAAGACATGGGTTTTTTGGCTAGCCGAACTTTTGAAGCGGCTGATTTAGGGAACATTAACAGGAAGGATGAGAACCGGAGGGGCTTAATTGCATTACAATTTTGCAAAGTTTCATTCGACACTTCATTTATTTACTTAAGAACAGTTGCACCTCTTTTAAATTTTTTTTATGAATTTTCTCAGTGATTTGATGAAAATTTCCGAGGTTTTTAATGTATAACATGCGATCGTTATTGAATAACAGAATGAAGTATGAAGTGAAACTTCAGAACATTTTTGCTGCATATGAATGCAAATTATGGATTGAAATTTTGACCCAATGTTCTTAAAAGTATTACGTAGGCAAATTTTAGTACTGAAAACTGGAAATTTGTATTTCTGATCCAAAATCGGATTGCTGACTCCATTACAATTGTTGTTGAGCACACTGATAAAATTATCTCATCGAAAAGCACGTACACAGAAATTAGTTAAGTTTTAGGTTGGATCCAAGTGGACAAATTGCAAGTGGAAATTTCCAGTACTTATTCGTCCATTCTGAACACCGTGAAATACTGATTTTAAAAAAAGAAGAAAAAAACCATATTTGGAAGTATGTGGTTCTGGGCCTTTGCTAGTGGTTTATGAGTAAGCACAAGTGAACGAATAATCATATTTCTGTTTCAAAGAGAGATAAAATGAGACTTACTTCCAAGAGCGAGGAAAATCCTTTGCGAATCACTACACAAGTGAAGCCCCGGCGAGATGAATTTGACTTTAAAGAGTGAAGTTGTAACCTCGGCCAGAGTAGCTCCGAGGTCAAAACTCAAAATTGCAGATGCATAAACATTCCGGCTGTTTACAAACACTCAACGTATCAAGATGGAAAGCCTCTTGTTCCTATCTCATGGTGCCATGTTGTCAGCACTGATTGAGATTAGACAGCTGATCGGTGACGAAATAGTCAGAACCCGCATAGCAGAAATATAAAGTCTAAGGGAGTTTGGGGGATTCCGACCTCCAAACTCCCTTGGAAATATATTCGGCCTATCCCCGAAAATTAGAGGGATTTTCATAAGTAACAAGGCTGTGACATAGTTTTCTTCTTCACGGAAAAAAATTATCACAATCCCAACTTTACTCCTGGCTGATTTTGACGCCAGATATAAGAGTAGTTGAACCTGTCAGAGTTACGGTTGAGTCTACCACCGAAAGTGTGGTCGGATCAACCATACCTTTGGCGGCTACTGCAACTACTCTTGTATCTGGCGCCAAAATCAGCCAGGGGTAAAGTTGGGTTTGTGATATTTTTTATTCAGTTTTTGAAATTGTATTTTACAATGAATTTTTCGGTAATGGTACAGCTCAAAATTACTTCTAGGACGACTTGATTCTTCAACATATTCTTGACGAAGCGTCTCGGACTCCTTATGTACCAGTGGCGTGGCATGCTTTGCGATATATCGATTTTTATGCCATTTAAACCCATGGAAAAGGATCGATAGACAGGTGTTCGCAGCGAACACCTTAATAACTGATTCTTTACCATAGGTTTAAATGGCATTACAATCGATAGATCGCAATTCACGCCACGCCACTGTTGTGTACGTAAGAAAGCCCTCCCCCTCCCCCTCCGGGCCATGTTTTTGAGCTGCATGTGTTCCCCAGATCCTCCCATTGGTAAGGCTTCACCAAGAAAATTCTCTAAAAAATGACGCTCTTCTTGAAAAATGTTGACCTATTTTTCTTATTTTTTTTGGCAGCTTGACTGATACAAGAAAACAGGAAAACGTTCTGAAATCACTCATCCTCCAAAATGTTATCCTCAAACTGCCATGAGTTACCTTCTCGTAAATGTGGGTAGAACCCTCCTCACTGGAAAAAAAACACATTGGATCTAGAGTCCAGACTCTTAAAAACATCGACAAGAAAAAGTACTCTTGATTCAATCAGAATCTAGCTAAAATCAAGAACCAAGCCCTTAATTTAAGTGGATTTCGTTTTGATTCAAGCAAAAATCCGATTGAATCAAGAGTATTTGTTCTTGTCAATGTTTCCAAGAGTCTGGACTCTAGATCCAATGTGTTTTTTTTCCAGTGCTTAGTGGTTTATTTTGGAGAAACATTCTGAATATAGTAGATGATAGAGAATTGCCCGAATATTTTGCGTGCGGAAGCGAGTTCCGACATGCCACCATCGCTTCTCGTCGAATTTGCGGCTCATCAAGTCATTAGTTTATATACGCAATATAATGTTATCTCAAGCCAAATCCGTTCCCCGCCGCAACCCATTTTCGATCCTTCACTCATTCAGATAAATCATTTCCCTCGTGAGTATTTGAGTGATATGAATGATTTTACACCACTTTTGTATTGTATATTTATCACATTTTCATCTATTCCTCCTCCGTTGATTTTATTAATCATTTAATATTACATTATGATTCATCGGTTTTTAATATTCATACCGCAGATGCAGTGAGCATACTCACCAAACCGAATCCCTACCTGGACCCTAAACCAGCAGTTATGCTACGCAAAATAATACGCCTTCGTTTTAGAAAGTATGCAATCCACGACGCATATGCGCGGATAGTTGCCTATTGCGCCTGCCTCAGCAAAAACCACTCAACTCCAAACACAGCCCTTCTTGGATTCGTAGTTCCTGCTACGCACAACAAAATGCCTGCATTTAACGAAGTATGCAATTTACGACACTGATGAGCAAATAGTAGTCCATTATATTTTCCAGAGCAAAAATCACTCAATTCCAAATATAGCCCTACTTGGATTAGTAGTTCTTGCTACGCACAACAAAATGCCTTCATTTACCAACGTATTTAATTTACCTCACTGATGCGTGAATAGTTGCCCAGTCTGCCGTGCTGAGGAAGAACGCCGTATGAACATTCTAGAGTTGCCAAATTTCATTCGATAAAATATTTATTTTTCAGGAAAGTTATAAATATTTTCCCTTCATATTTTCAGAATCTTTAGGTAAAATTGCGAACTAAAGTATCTGAAAAATTGGGAGGAAAATATTCGTAAATTTACCAGGAAATTCGCGTGTTATCAAAGCAAATTTGGCAACGGCTGAAGGTTCATACGGCGTTTTTCCTTAGCACGGCAGCATTGTGTCTGCCTTAACAAAAACCGCTCAAGCTACGCGAACCCAGTTAGATTGGCGGTAATCACGGAAGTTTGACACCCTCGCACGAGCAGAGGATTTCCTCTTATTATTTCCGAGTTTCCTGCCGTCATTTGCCGCGGCGGCGGTCAGGTTTTCCAGAGAGTAAATGAGTAAACATTGGTTTGTCTTCGGTTTCGGCGCAACGAACTTGGGAGGTCAATGCCACCGCATCCTCGGACGCGTCATGACGCGACGCAGACGGCGCACGCTACAGCTACGTCGTCACGTCTCGGACGTCAGCGAAAATTATGTAATTTTCCGGCTAAGCTGTTTGAGGCGAGAAGTTTTCATCCATGCGTCAAAGACCTTTTAAGTGCCCTCGGGTATAAAATTCGCTGATTTAGTTTTCCGCCGATGAATCGAGTGACTAGAAATCAGCGTTGCCGATGTGTGCAAGAATACAGTAGGTTCTCGATCAGGCAATCTTGCATGACGTCATAACGATCTGCAAACGAGTGATTTCCAGTGGAGGGGGGCCAAGTAATTTCAAAGACAGGAGCCTTGCTCTTTATATCAATATTTCTGTAAATACTTCGAAGTCGCGCAGTCAGTATATAAACCGGAAATGACGTAATGACCAGTCTATCGATATTCAGCGGGCTGCCGAATATTGCCGGAAAAGGAATGATGCGTCGTCATTTCCGGTTTTCATTGACTGAATGACCAAGATATTGATGAAAATATTGACGGTCTGATCAAAAATGAGAATTCCAAAAATTTATTTAGTTTGCGGAGCTCTCCATGACACGAACACCAATTCGCACCTGATTTCTTTTCATGGAGTGAGTCTCCTTCTTCTTGCGAAGACAAAAGCACCGTGACTGATAACGGTTTCCTTCTGCAGTTTAATCTAACTCTCTGGTGGAAATCGACTAACTGACGAGACATACAAAATGAATAGTCATTCAGTGACCAAATTTGAAATCCTTCCTATCAAATACAAGAATAGTTACCTAATCTATGAGGCATTCATAATTTAAATTGTTGATACCATGAAAGTGATTTTTATGAGCGCTAATGTAGCATCTTCCACAGAACTACATATATTTTTGACAAGCTAATCATTAAACTTTCGAGAAAGCTAAGCTAATTCTTTTTGCTAAACACGACCATTCGCTCACCCTTCGAATTCCGAGGTATGCAGAAATTCCCTCGCATTTTCCTGACAGAGCTCCAGGAGTAAATTTTTCCGATGGCACGAGGGATAAAACAGGTGAGTTTTCTTTCACGACATCGGAGGTATCATGACATGAGCTCATGAGGTTCATACATATGAAGGGGTCCTTTCCATCTGGGTTGCCCTCCCGGACAACAACTGACACCCATGCTGAGATAATCGGCTTATATTTGGACGAAATTGCACAGAAATGTGAACAGTTCGTTAGCGCGGTCACCAAAAAAAGTGCTACGGGTCGATTGAATCGTTATCGAATGAGCTTGATCATAATAAATCTCTATCTTCGCAATATATCGATCGAGGATATTCGATATCTAACGATTCAACAATGCAATTGGAGTTTTAGAACTTGTGGTAGTATGAATAATTGAAGAATCAATTCAATTTCCTTTAAAACAACTATTATTATTATCTCCATAAAGACCAAACCCCAAAAAGAGATTAAAAATGTTGAAATTTTGAAGGAAAACATTTTCTGTAAAATCATTATTTTTGCCACTTATAGGAATCGGTTTATTGGGCAAAACAATTTGTTTCGCTTGGCTCTGCCTCAATACTTTCGATTCTACATGAAAATACAACCCACCATGGACATGGACATTTTCATAGAATTAATTGGATTTTCTTCATCAAAACTGGAGGATTCCTCTGGCTTAAAATTGTATCCCATAGTCGTGACAAAATGGCTACCGAACCGGTATTTATGAAATAAGGGACTTGAAACACAAGTGGGATCAATGCAGTTTCTGCTATTTCAAGAGATACCTAAGTGTTGAGGTTTTAAAATTATGTGAAGTCTTATGGCGGAACGGAAGTTAAAGCTCACTTTTTCATGCTTAACAATTGGATTTCAGCAGTGAATTTTTCACAGAATTTATTTTAAGACTGGTCTCACTTGCAATCATTATAATAATCTTTCTTTTCAAAAACTCCATTTATCCCATTTGACTTTCAAGCCCCTTAATTAAATACTGCTGCTATCAGGTTTTCCACCATCCATGTTAGAAATCTTAATCGGTTGAGAGAAAAACGATTAAAATTGTTTCTCACGGAACTTTGATCCCCTGCGGCGGGGAGAGGTTAAATTTTCTGGCAAAAAGTCACAGGAGGATATTTTTTTTTACCCGAGAGATAAGACCTAGACTTATTTTGTAAACCTCCGAGATGATCCTAAACATAGATGTCTGGAAGAACGATTCCAAAAAGAGTTTTAACTCAAGATAAAACCTCTAGAGACGAAAGCCCCATTTCATCAGCGATGAGACCGTAATGTGACTCTGCCATTGGTTTGTTGACAATTTTCAGAACCGTTGCCTTCACAAGATTTCCAACCGGCGGCGAGAGAATCGTCAATTCTGCTTATAATTCGTCCAGTTTCTTGACCTCCGCTGCCACGGCCAGCGAAAACATCTTGCACTGTTGCACAACAAAGCACCGAGTGCATTCGCTCTTGCCTTATGGAACTCATGGATAAGCTAGAATTACCTACCTATAGTGATTAAGAACAAAACATAAGATTCACCTGAAGAAAGCTAAAGAAGGTTCACTACATCGCAACAATACAGATTTTCTCCTGACATTTTACTTTTTTCATTGGATCAATAATGTTTGTTTTTGATCGAGAAATTTCACACGAAATTTCAAAAAGAAATCTTGCAACACCTGTTAGGATAATGACTAAATCGTTAATTGATACTGTACTACAGGGTGGGCCGAAAAAAATTATCGGAATCGTTTGTGGCTAGAAGGGATATTTTTTGGAGCTAAAAATTATGAGTATTCGTTAAAGTCGCATGAAAGGTTTTCCATAGGTGGATCCAGACACTTCGAAAGTGAGGGAGGTGGGGGAGGGGGACTAGTTTCCCCGAGAAAATCGTATTGTCAGTCTGTATATGCAAAGGCAAATCGCGTTTTTCGCCGATCGAAGTGGCACGCGAAGCACAAAGGCATGCCACTTCAGAGACTTTAACGCCAGCACAGAAAAGTATGTGTGCCGTAAACGGCAGTTGCTCGACGCCTGGAGACATTATTACTGAAGATTCTGCACCTTAAAAGATCATGCTGAACCACACGAGGGATCGCCAAAACAGCAAAATCCAGAAATCACTTCAGAGACTTTAACGCAGCGCAGAAAAGAAGGCGTGCCGACAAATCGACGGCGTATAAGTCCGAAATCACATATCTCGTTTGCGGTGTCTGAAAATCTCCGCCTTTATGTTATTTTTTTAAAGGAGAACAAATTGACATCATTCCTTGGAGTTTTTTCAGAACTTCCTTCGCACAG
Organism: Bemisia tabaci; assembly: GCF_001854935.1. NCBI lineage: Eukaryota > Metazoa > Arthropoda > Insecta > Hemiptera > Aleyrodidae > Bemisia > Bemisia tabaci. Next base: position 851,577 of record NW_017562892.1, on the reverse strand, counting down.
AGAGGAAAAATCACGGCAGTTTCAAAGAATTGCCGTTGAGCAGTTTTCCGTTTAAAAAATAAAGTATGACAGGAAGTCTGCGACGTCGCAAACCGAGTTATGTGATTGCCGACTTACACCGTCGAAATGCGATTGACGCATTCTTATTTGGAAAATTGCTCTTGTTCAACCACACTATAGATTTTTAGATCTTTAGTGGCACACATTTTCTCTATGTCTGTAACTTTGATCGGCGAAAAACGCGATTTGAAATGAGTGCGATTGGGGGGTCCCTACTCCCTACTGGTTAAATTTACAAGATCAGGGTCCCTCCTGTTCCGCATTGAAGAAAAATTTGGGGGCCACGGGGCTCTCAAATTCGGATACCTTGGGGTCGATTACTCATGAAAATGCCTTTTTTCCCAGCCCTTTCGCTGTAGCAAACTGGATTTTAGTGAGTAATGTGAATACTTTAAATGACTGGTTGATGAAGAGTGATGACACGTAAGTGCCCCCTGGTAAAAATTGGCAGTAGAATCTGTGTTCCAAAATACCATAGACCTACGGCCGGCTGTGAGATTTCCAATAGGTATAGCTTCTATATAGCCGGCTACACAATTTCTCATAGCCTTTTATAGCCGATGGCGACTAAACAACTCACAGCCAGGCGATGAAGTGTATGCTTCACGTCACTAATTACGGATGCTAGAACTTAGTGAGTTTTTGGACCACTGCTCTCTTTTTGGGCCGTAGTATCTTAATTTATCTTGCGAAGGAAGCTCCGTACTTTTGAAGGATGCCTGTCATTCCTAATATATTAGAGCGCCTTCAGTTTCGTATGATACTGTGCAATACCTCTGGTGTGAAATAGTTGCTTCAAGCACCGTGGCACGCTGCGGTGCGGCAGGCGGGTAGCCAGCGTGAAACGCGCATTGGCGCCTACAAACCTAACAGGGATACTTCACGCGTTGCGCAATGCGTGAAGTATCCCTGTTAGGTTTGTAGGCGCCAGTGCGTCGCCGCTCCGCTTTGGTGTTAGGCTCTAATATTTAATCTGGCGGAGTCAGCGTTTTTCAACTCATGATTTTGAAATGTTTGCACATCCTTTATGGATTATTCTCGTTTTAATTGATGAAAAAAATATGTAGGTATTAAAGGAAAATATAACGTGTGTTTTGTAAATATTAAGGTGGTTCCGTATCAAACTTAATGATTTCCAAAGCACACGAATTTCTACACAATTTCTTATAGCCTTTTATAATCGATGGCCGCGCCGAGGGCTTCTCCATTTCATCTCAAGTCCTTTTCATCATTTCTCTCTAAGTCGCGCCGTTCCGGGCCAAATTGCGTGTTATAACTATTTGGTTTCTCTCTTAACTTGAATAATTAAAGGTGCTGTCTCTTGCATTCCTGAAAGACGACAAAATTAGAAATTATTATACTCTCAGGAAATGAGAGATAATGCCGCCTTCTCTCGTTTGTGATTTTTTTTCTAAATACGATTTTTTTTATACCTACATTTAAAAAAATTGCAAAATTTGCCGCCCTCTGTAGATTTGCCGCCATGGGCCGCGGCCCATGTGGCCACCCCCTTAATCCGACCCTGGTAACCACAGTGGTAACCACTGGTAACCGACCAAGTGGTAACCACTTGGTTTTTACGTGTTGAAGTAAGGGTACTTACGTCACAAAATCGCTACAAGAGGGGGGGAGAAGAGGTCGAAAATGCCAAATTTAGGGTCACGTATTTTATGAACGGTCCCGCAAAACAAAGCATTATGTGGATTTTTGACGAAAATCGTAAAAGCGGCATCGATTACCCCCCCCCTTCCCCCGGGCACCTTTGAAATTAAAAAAAAATCGGTGTTTTTTGACTTGCACTTATGCCTTGGACCCGCCTTTAGGACTAGGGAAACTCCCGAATCCTCCTTTGAAGACAGGAAGCTTTGAGAGTCCCAAATATCCCCTCGGCGATTGTTTTTTGAACCATCTCTCCTGAAAATCTATTTTTGACGTTTTCGACTCATGCAATTTGCTTCGTTTTTTAGTTTTCGCAAAAGAATAAAACTTACATAAATGTTATCCATTGGGATAAAACATCTGGGCACCAACCAATCGAAGACATTGGCGGAAGCCGTCAGCCAATAAGAGACGATTTGCTTCATCACCATAAGAAAGAGGTGCCACGCAGCCTGTAATGCGAATCATGGCTCTGGTTTTCTCTTTGATCGACCATTGCCCGCGAGAAGTTTGTTTATAACCTCAAAACTTTGTGATAAGGTAATAATATCTGCGATTATCGTCTGCAAAAATCTAGTTTTACTTAGTTTTCTAAATTGTACGGTGGCCGGCAAGTGAATCAATAAAAAATTACATAATTTCCAAGTCCAAACTGCATCAATGCTTGCTCACAGCTTGTATTGATACTTTAAATTTTATCGGTCATCACCATGGCCTCAGGGAACGAAGATGAGAGGTACGCTACATTTTTTTATTTCTTATACTATAGTTAGCACCTCACACCAGCAGATGCAATGCCATTTGAACTCCATCCAAGAGTTTCTCATGAGCTTGGTATCAGTTATTTTATTGATACGGAAAAAGCAGATCAAATACGGCACATGAACGCAGGTGAAAGGGCTTTGCGTTTTCTGTACTGAGGGCTGTTTGGCCCTTTGTATCTGTGGAATGAAAGGTGTATNCATCACCAAGAAAGAGGTGCCACGCAGCCTGTAATGCGAATCATGGCTCTGGTTTTCTCTTTGATCGACCATTGCCCGCGAGAAGTTTGTTTATAACCTCAAAACTTTGTTGTGATAAGGTAATAATATCTGCGATTATCGTCTGCAAAAATCTAGTTTTACTTAGTTTTCTAAATTGTACGGTGGCCGGCAAGTGAATCAATAAAAAATTACATAATTTCTAAGTCCAAACTGCATCAATGCTTGCTCACAGCTTGTATTGATACTTTAAATTTTATCGGTCATCACCATGGCCTCAGGGAACGAAGATGAGAGGTACGCTACATTTTTTTATTTCTTACACTATAGTTAGCACCTCACACCAGCAGATGCAATGCCATTTGAACTCCGTCCAAGAGTTTCTCATGAGCTTGGTATCAGTTATTTTATTGATACGGAGAAAGCAGATCAAATACGGCACATGAACGCAGGTGAAAGGGCTTTGCGCTTTCTGTACTGAGGGCTGTTTGGCCCTTTGTATCTGTGGAATGAAAGGCGTATTATGACTTCTGCTTTCTGGTGTATTTTTCCTAGTGATCAATCTTTGACAATGTTTTTCCTCTGTTTCGTCGGATGGGATAAAATTTGTGCGGATCTGTTCTCTTAAGGATGAAAGCCGAAGTCTTCTGTCTCACCTCCTGTTAAAGTTCACCCCTTATTTGCTGCCTGTATTTAATCTGCTTTCATAAAATTCAACGCAAAACCCTGAAATGTAAAGGCAATTATCACTAGACAAATGATGTTTTTATTGTGAGGGTTTTAAGGAGCTCAGTTTTTTCCTTAAATCTATTCCAATTTATGTCAGCAATAATTTTAAGGTTGCTCACATACCGACGGTGAAAATACCAGACCATGTATCTGGTTTGCAGTGTTCAAAAATCTCCACTCGCATTTAGTTTTTTGACGTAGAACAAATTAATTCTATTCCTTGAAGTTTTCACAGAGTTTTATTTACACTGCGAAGAGTAATCATGGAAGTTTTCAAGAATTGACGTTAAGAAGTTTCCCATTACAAAATAAAATATGGCAGGAAGTTTGCTACATTGCAAGTGGAGGTACTTGGTCTGGTAGTTTCACTGTCAGTATGTATGATAGATTCTGTGCCGCAATCGAATGGGTTTTTTTAAGACGGGCATGAAATGGGGGAACGAATGATGGGGAGTCAATCTTGATTTCTTTGACAATTATTCACAATTCTGTTGCTCTGTTAATTTAACTTGGAATTTTGCTGCCTTTGTGTCCTGAATATCCAAACAATATTTGTTAATTTCTTATTCTTTTTTTTGCAGTAGTCAGAAGAAAACAGAAAAATCAGCATCCAAGGCTGAAAATGAGAATCCAGCAGTAACTAAATCAGACTCAGAAAAATCTAGTGAAAGTGCAGCTGCTAAAGGCTCCTCTGGGATTGAATCATCAATGACTGCCTCTCAAGAAGAAAAAGACAGTGTAGAAAAAAAGTCCTCCGGTTGCAACACTTCAGAAGATGCAAAGACTGAAGAGCGGGACGGTAACTGCTACTGGTAATGAATTCTTTAACTTCAAAATTTTTTTCTCCCTCTTCCTGTTGTTTGGCATTTTATGTGCAATTTATCCAAAAATTTTTAGCTTATAGATGGCTCTCAGCTTTGACAGTATTTCACCCATTCAGATTTTTCTCAGATGCTGGACTTATTTCAAGTTACAGTTTAATGATTTTTCAGAAACTACTACGGTAGCAGATTACTTAGAACTCTGCGACAAACCCTGACCTTAAAATGTATCCACGGTTTGTGGTTCTGCATGTCACCACCATTTAGATGGATTATTAATAGCTAGTTTTATTCAGGTTATTTTTCAGAAAAGGGATCCGATAGAAATATTCAATGCAATTTATTCAAATTTCGAGTCACTCAACAAACAAACAAAATATAAACAAAAGAAAAACTGGATACTACTTAAAAGCATAAACTTGAGTGAATAGCCCAAAAAAAACTTAGTAAAAAGGAGAAAATTTAAAAACAAAAATGCAGTAACTTTGCTTTTTGCCAAAAATATTATTTCATCAAACAATCAAATATCCATTTATTTAAAGTTCTTGGGACGTAACTAATTGCCCAACTTTTTCACCAGTGTCAAAACTCGGCTGGTTCTTTTCTCAATTGACGAATCACAATATTTAAACTTTCAACACTGGAACAAATCAAGTCACCTTTCAATTCCTATCTAGAAATGTTTCAATGAATAAGGGTAGATCCCATGGCTTTTGATGATTTTCTTGTCTTCCTTAATCAACGCATTCTATTCTTCATATGATTGTCTCTTTGCTTTTCCTCTTTGAAGTTTCCAGTTTGGTTCTTTATCGGCATGTTCTCTTTATGTTTCAGTGGCAAGGAGCGAAATTTAAACATTATCGAGCTGTTGTGTGTCCATTGTAACAGATGGTACCATGAATCTTGTATTGGATATCAGCTAGGAAAAATTGTTCCTTTTATGATGAATTACACGTTTGTGTGCAAAAACTGTTCTCCTACAGGGCTTGAAAGCTTCAGAAAAACACAAGCTTGTAAGTATTACTATAAATTTCGTGTGATTTCTCGCCATGTTTTTCACTTGAAGCTAATTTTCAATCGATTTCTTGCACTGTCGCCAGCTATCATTTACTCTAAAATTCAATATAAAGCTGAATTCAGGTGTAAAAAGGAATCCGTCCTTTGGAGGTCAGGAGGACTTGCAGCATTCAAACCAGCGGGATCGTACTATTTAAAGGCACAACTTACAATTTAGCACCAAGTCTCTAAGCGTATCCCATTGATTACCTCAAGATTTCAATGCTGATACATTTTGTGTACCACAACCTAAACTTTTTGAACCTTCATTATTCCATCTTTATTTTCAGTGTTTCCACAAATGTGTGTCACCGCTATAGCAAATATGATGCAAGCTAGTGTTAAAGAAGGAAACCCTCGGGTAAAATTCTCAAAAGACCGAGATATTATACCTTTCATCGAAGCTCATTGGGAAGGCATGACCACCATTGCTCGTCGAGTTACACAGTCTTGGCATTCAACGGTATTGTAAAATTTTTAATTTTTCTCTGTATTTACTGCAATTTGCATCGCATGATCCACGACAGTTGCGTAATATATTGATGGCGAAGAAAAGATATCCAAAAAATTCTTGGATTTACGAACTTTCTACAGTCGCCGTAATACAACCCTGCCAGTTGCATATTAAATTGATAGTAAGAAAATTAAAAAAAGGAGGTGCGAAGAATTTTTGCAAATTAGAATCTATTCAAATGCAAATAATGCTTTTTTGCAAATTTTATAAGCTCAATTAATATTAGTTCATACTGAATTTATTCTAACCAAACTCGTTGTGTTCATGATTGCATTGAATTGTTCCATACCACTGACAATGACAATACAAAGAACAATAAGCAGGGCAACAATATGGAGTAAATCAATGGGTCACCATGAAAAAGATAATGTCAGTCGTTTGCTAGTGACATTAACAACAGTTAAAAATGAGGAACAGGGTGCTTGAATACAACGATCTGATTTTAATGTAATTTTTTAATAATGCTACACTGACAGTGCGTGTTTGAATGCTGTTTTCATTTTATACATTTTTTTTACGGTTTTTTTTTTTTTTTGTCTCTATTTTCAAAAGTTCCTTTTCCGGTTGATGATCATATTCCACATTTTCAGAGGATCGAAAAGATTAAATTTGTAATTACCTAGAGCCTGCAAAAGTTACTTGCCAAGTTTACTTGCCTTAATCTAATTTTTCTCTTCCTTATTTCTGTAGATTTTGAAATGTCTTATGAAAGAAACAAAGCTACTTTTTAACGCTGAAGAGGACTCATCAGAGGACGGCCCTCTGTACAGTCTAGTTGTGCCAGATTTAACCCAAATCAGACCCAGCTATGATGAAATCAAAACGAAAGGCGGAGGTGTCACCCCAGGTGTGTTTCAGTCATATACGCAGGTTTTTCTTCTATTATTTTGTTAAGTATGTTGAAAAAATCAAATGTAATTTTGAATGTAATTGCGTCATGGGCTCCTTCTCATGATTAAGTGCAAGCTGATATTCAAGCAATTACTTTATTTGACCTTTTCCTCCAGGTTTCTGAAAAAACTCACCAAGAAAGCGCAAAAATGTTTAGATTCGAAAATGAGAAATTAATATTAGTTCAGAGTGTAATAAAAAAGCAAATCAAAGTGTGACTGATTTGGGGAACAGAGAAGAGAAAAATAAGAATTATCAACTTATCTTTTATAAATTATGAAAAATAAGAGGAAGTCAAGTCTGTTTAATGAAAAATGGAAACGTACTTGTTTTGTAGCATTCTCTTGCATGATCTGGAGACAAAAAGCAGGCAGCGACCGAAATAATTACTGCGATGCAGTCGGAGACTCATGACATTTTGAAAAATGAAAGCCTTGGAGGAGGAAGGATGGATTGCATTTGTTTTTATTTTTCATTGATTGATTAAATTGAATCCATGAAATCACAGTTTATCAAAATTTCATTTCTTTCAGAGTTTTCATGTGCCCATTAATTCCTTTTATCAAAAGTTAAGTGATCACTATTTGATAAGTGTCTAATCTTATCTAGAATTTGAAACAAACTTCTTTATCTCAATTGGACTGAAAGGTCCCCACTCCTCTCACATTTTTCCCTCCCCTTAGTTTTTGACTAACATTGTAAGGTTTGTTTTGTGTGATGTAATTACTAATTTTGACTCTTTTAGATATTTGAATGTAGGTGTTATTCTGAGTGAAATTCCATTACAGTGATTCATCTTTTTTTCTTGATGCCCTTCAGGTGGAGGTGGCATGAAAGGCAGAGGTGGCAAACGGAAACTAGCAGACACTGGACAGGGTGGGGGGAAAAAAGGTAGACTCGCTGGAGACGTCAATGCTCCCAAATTACCTGCTCACGGTTACCCTCTGGAACACCCGTACAATAAAGATGGCTACAGATATATTCTTGCAGAGCCAGATCCTCACGCACCGTTTCGTCAAGTAAGCCCCAAAACTAATTAGCTGTATTTCCTCATATTTCTCCAGTTGCTCAGTGATGCAAAGTAAGATACAATCAACTTGCAGCAGAATACAAACATGACTTAATTAGAATATGCAATAATATGCATCTCAAGTCCAAAAGACCCTACATGTGAAACCATCAACATATGACTCAATCTAGATAGTGTATACAGCTCTTTTGATGAGACGATAGGTAAGTAATCTGGATTGCATGTAGTTCTGGAAAATTTGGGGAATCAGCAACAACCTTAAGGAAAACAGATGCAGAGCCTACTTGAAGTTTACTAGGTTGAAGCGGTTTACGTGGAAGAGCGTTTAGATCTTCCTAGCTGTCTTACTCTTACGTTACCAGCCAGAAGGCAAGGTTAATGCACGGTCTAGATTGTATTAGATGCCTATGTGTTTTTTACTATCTCCTTAGCTCAATACGGTTTTAAAAATAAAATTTTATTAATTCCAATTTTGAGGAGCGCAAGACCGAGAATTGAAAAATGTAGCATTTTTAAACATGTTTTCCTACAGAGATGCAGTACTGTCCCTATGTCAGATCTGTAGAGCCTTTGTTATTTCTTTAATAGTTGATTTTATGGTATTTTACATGAAATTTTGATGAGAAACATGTATTGATATGGTGCGAGACCACATATCTATGTTTGTGACATTGTAGACCACCAGTCATGCTTTATTTTTTCCTCGGAAAACCAGTCAACCTAATTTCTTCAAAACTTTCTTGATTTTTAGCCTGTAATCTTTCTAGTGGTCTTTTCTTAACTTTTTCCTGTCATCTTTTTCCATAGGAGTTCGATGAATCAAGCGAATCAGCTGGGAAGCCAATTCCTGGTTGGCTGTACCGTACTTTAGCTCCAAATAAAGTATTCTTGGCATTGCACGATCGTGCACCACAATTACGAGTGGCTGACAACCGATTAAAGGTCACTGGTGAAAAAGGATACTGTATGATTAGAGCAACTCATTGTGAGTACAACAGACTAACCATTGTCAAAACTTTTCTCTCAAAAATCCGTCACTAGAATAAGACTCTACCATGTAGATTTATTTTCTCCGTTTATCATGCTGAATTCAATGGCTGGATTATTTTTAAAGGAAAAAATACAAATCTTTGTTTAACAAGACCTTTTAATCACAAAAAAGTAAAGAATCCGAGAACTTCTCGCCATCTTGATCACATATTTTATTTTTTTTTACGTTTAGTAAAATGTAAATTTGAAAACATTCAACAGTTTCATCGTTTGCACCGGTTCATTTGGCTTTTGGAATCAAATAAACTGGCATGGAATACGTACGGAAAATAAAATAATGCCGGTTTTTTTCCCCTTTTATATTCAGTAGGGAGGAAAGAGTAAAAGAACTAAAAAAATTAAAGAGGAAAAAAACAGAAGCATGATATGTATTTTTAAAACAATAACTCATTATTTTTGTAGGTGTGAACAGAGGCGTATGGTATTATGAAGCGACCATCCAAGAAATGCCAGAAGGTTCGGCTACCAGGATTGGATGGGGACAAGAATATGCCAATCTACAAGCTCCGCTAGGTTACGATAAATTTGGTTACTCGTGGCGATCAAGGTAAGTACTGTTATCTTTTAGTTCTGATTGAGTAAGGAAAACAATGTTCTTGGTACCTTATAACTTACCAAAGAATCATGCAATTCATCTTTAAATATCATTTAATCTTGACGAAAAGAACTTAATTTTTGTTTGGTTTAAGTTGTGACATATTTTTGAGGGGAAATGCAACAGTATGGATGGAAAATATCCGTAAAATCTCAATTAATCGCTACCAAAAGGCAAGGATTATTTATAGTTTGTGCTCATTTACTCTAGTATAATTTCTAAGTCAATGCCATTTGTCATTACATGTTTAGGAAAGGCACCAGGTTTCATGAAGGACGCGGAAAACATTATAGTCCAGGATATGGAGTGAACGATGTACTAGGTTTTCTAATTATACTTCCAGAAGAAGAAAGCACGAGTTATTTGCCTCCCACCTATAAAGACAGGGTAAGTATTTATTTGAATCAATTTAGTTTTTATCTTTTTTTTTTTTTTTTTTAAATTTAAAATTTGTCCATTACTAAAGGGAAAACAGGACTGCCCATACTCCAAATTGAAGGTTGGCAAATCCTATTCATACCTTTTCAAATTATTACTGCTTTTCTTTTTGTATTAATAATAACAAATACTCTCTATTTTTAGTACTCTTAAAATAATTCCTCAGACTCATGCGTAGGGATTGGTAACAGTGTCTTTATTTTTGTTTCATTTGTGGAGCAAAGAACTCAAAATCTAACTGCATTTTTGACCTGACTGATGTGATTTACATACAATCTGATTGTCAGTCTATTCATATTCAGTCTTTGAGACAAATTAATTGATTAGTTTTGGCAACTGGCTTATTTTTTCACTTAAAAATTCGAGTCCACCATGCAAGAGAGATTTCTACTGCAATCGTATCTTTTTCTTTTGTTTTTATTATTAGCATGTTTATTTATGTACGTAAAGATTGAGAAATATCAGAAATAGTAAAAGTATGTATCCCGAAAACATGACAGGATAAAAACAGCAATGAAAATATGGAAAACGAGGCTCAAACGACAAATCAACACAGGACATCTCAGTTGGTGACCGTAACCATTATCAACTGCGGAAAAAAATTTAAAAAAGTAAAAAGTAAGAGAAACAATTAAATATTAAAATAAATTCGTGTGTTCAGTCCCAAAGAAAAATAGGATAGATAAAAATATATTCATATTAGTTAATAAGTATTAAAGTAAAATACTTTTTTTTTAACTCATTTCATTTAGATGCCAACAGCACCGCCCTCTCGGGCATTTTCCGGGTCTATGTATCTTTTCCTGAAATTTTCCTTTTTGCCAAGTTATTCTAAATATATGTTGTGTCAACATTTTTTTTTCAGCCTCTTGTAAAGTTCCGAAGTCATCTGTACTATGAAGAGAAAGACCAAGTAGCCGAAACTTTAAAACAACTACATCCCCTGCAAGGCAGCAAAATTGTGTTCTTTAAAAATGGACAGTGTCAAGGGGATGCATTTTTAGATATTTATGCAGGAGCGTACTATCCAGCCGTATCACTGTACAAGTCATGCTCAGTCGTAGTAAATTTTGGTCCTGATTTTGAACATCCTCCTCCCAAAGAACAGTACAGCTATCGAGGGGTAAGTACTTGTTTCTGTTGCTCTCTAATAATAATGGTTCTGTTTAAGAAAAAATACTACTAAGTGACGTTTTCACTAAATGCCTGTCTGATATGGTGCTTGTGTATCATGCAGTTATGTAATACGCATAACTTGTATTCTATCGGTCACCTAGATAGCAAAGAGTCTAATATGTAACTCTTTACAACATTTATCAAGAAAGAACAATCTTGTCATGGCTTTTCTCAGAAATGATCTTTGAGGGGCTTGGAGGACAAGGCATACGAGTGAGTTTTTGCTATTTCAAGAAATACATGTTTAAAATTTCAAAATTGCAAAAACAGAAGAAAAGTTCAAACTCAGATTTTAATGCTAAAAAAATTAGATTTTTCCAGTGAATTATTTTTCAAAGAATATATTTTTTAGATTAGTTTTAGTTGATATCACTTTTTGAATGTTGCTGGACCAACATTCTCCTGCTCGCAAAAGCAAGCGAAAACCTCAGGATTCTTCTACAGATTTCTGAAGTTACAGAAGTAACTAATTATACAGACATAAAATATATTTGCATTGTTCTGGGATAACATATCTGAGAATAGCTTTCTTGCCTAGCAGGCAGGCCCGCCACATCTCATCTCGGGCTCGGGTTCCAGTTTTAAGGCCTGGGCCCCAAGCACGGGGGAAAGGGGGTCCAAGGGGCATCCCCCGAGAAATTTTTGAATTTATAAATCTATTGGGACGCATTTTGAAGCTTCCATGACGAATTTTTCCAACAATTCCTGCGGAATAGTTACGCTTTTTTTTTCTACTTTCAGCACAAAATACTTGCGAATTGTTGCATTCAAAACATCTGGAAAATTTTTATTTTTTTTAGAGGGGGGCATACGATACGATTTTCAATTCTAAGGGGGCCAGGCCCCCCTGGACTCCCCCTTCATTTTTCTACGGCAAGGGAGTTAAGCCATGAGCCATTGAAATCGAGGATGCCCAGACAACGGAAGAAAATGAAACACAGTTACTAAAATATTCTTCTGTACTGAAAATCTTGAAAAGAGATAGAATTTTTCCAAGAGGTATACTTCTTTGAAAATTAAAGAAGAATTCTACAGTGCCCCTGCGAGTTTTTGAAAATTTATTCACCTTTTGCGAAATTTTTAGGGTACATTTTTCACTTTTCCTTACGAAACAAGGGTTACATTTGAATTCGAGTGGTTTTTCACGGGCAGCACGGGGCCCCGGTACCAGGGACCCAGTACTCCCCCCCCCCTTGTGGCGGGCCTGGTTGCTGCAAAACAATAGTTTCCCGCAACCTCCTACACAATGCTCCAGTGACGGCATAAGTTGGCCCGAGCACAAACTTTTCGGGAAGAAAGGCTTTCCTCTTCCTGGTTTTTCACTTAATACCCGCCCGAGTTTCGCATATCTTCCGTTTCTCCTCATCGCAGCTGCCATCAAATCGCAATTGCCCGGAAACTAGGACCGCACATCTTATCTAATAAAATCGATCGCCCTTTAGACCGATTCTGGGGGATTAGGCTTGACTAGTCGATGAGTCAACTGTTGGTCTAATTTCATTACGTGAACGCAGAAGAAAAACGGGGTAAAAAAACACTAATGTGTGATCAATTTTCAAGGACAATTCTGTAATTTCTCCTACGATTTCAAATAGATTAAAACGCGTAATATCCAAAATCTAAGCTCAGATTCGGATTCCTCGTGAAAAACTAATGCGGTTTCATGCATCATATGTTAGAATAGCGTGAAGGAAAGAGGTTTAATGACGTAAAAAAACACTAATGTGTGATCAATTTTCAAGGACAATTCTGTAATTTCTTCTACGAATTTAAATAGATTAAAACGCGTAATATCCAAAATCTAAGCTCAGATTCGGATTTCTCGTGAAAAATTGATGAAATTTCATGTATCATATGTTTGAATAGCGTGAAGGAAAGAGGTTTAATGACGTAAAAATAACACTAATGTGTGATCAATTTTCAAGGACAATTCTGTAATTTCTTCTACGATTTTTAATAGATTAAAACGCGTAATATCCAAAATCTAAGCTCAGATTCGGATTCCTCGTGAAAAATTGATGAGATTTCATGTATCAAATGTTAGAATAGCGTGAAGGAAAAAGGTTCAACGACACGTATAGATTCTGTCGTACTTCCTCTTTGAACTACGCCGCCGCCGCCTGTCGCCCGAGTGAAACCGAACGGGGAGGCGCCACTTAAGCGCCGGCTAAGCGTTCGGTTTCGTCGCGAGGAATTCCTCACGATAAATTCTTCTTCCTCCTCCGCTGACCCACTGAGCACTACCCATGTTGCCACGTTGCATTCATATGCTCGAATCAGTATGCCTACGTTACGTCTCTTTCCTTCACGCTATGCTCGAGTATGATACATGAAATTGCATCGATTTTTAACGAGGAATCCGAATCTGAGCTTCGATTTTGGGTACCACGCGTTTTAAGTCAGATTTTCCACTTTCGAAAATCCCAAATGACGGACGTGGCTTAAAATGCTATCTCGGCTCCTGTTCGATAGATTTTTCTGAAATTCGGTGTCAGATGGTATTTTTCAACGGGAAACTCGAATTTTTAGTCCATTTTTGAAAATTCTCAAATCCAAGATGACAGACGTGGCTTGAAATGCTATCTCGGCTCCTGTTCGATGGATTTTTCTGAAATTCGGTGTCGCGGAGTAGTTTTCGACGGGAAACTCGAATAATTAGTCGATTTTTGAAAATTCGTGGCCTAAAATGATATCTCGGTTTCTGTTCGTTCGAGTTTCGTGAAACTCGGTACTATTGATCTGAATAAATTCTTTATTTCAAATTTGGGTAGTTTCAGCCTTGTTACTTTAGCACGTCAATGGGAAATTTTCGGTGACAGACAGGGAAAATGTACCTCTGGGCGTAACGGTTCTCAAATTGAAAAATTAAAATGAAGAAAACTTCGGTATCTGAAGTTGGTTTCATTGTGGTATACTGAGTATCGCAACGAGATAACTCACAATACAAAATGAAGAAGAGACTTTCAAAGATACCTACTTCAACGTCGGCTCGATTACATGGTATCTTGTGGAGGCTCACGTTTATCATCTTTCTTTAACACGAAGCAGGGCAGTATTGCCTGGCAATTACCCCATGCAAAATCATCTTCTACCTATTTTTAGGGTAGGAACTCTCCACATTTCAACCAAATAATGTTTTAATTCTTCCTGAATTTTCTTTTTTTTTCTATTCTAATCAATTCTCTTAAATCATTCATTTTCTTTCTTATTTCAGATGCATGAAAAATCAGAAGAATCGATTTGTGAACAAGTTCTAAGTGATCTAATGTACTTGGTTCAGAATGAAGGAAAGTTAAGACTGGATAGCTTTTAAAAATTTAAATCAGTTGCCTCCATGATATGGTTAAAATGACATCTTAATCACTGTTTACCTAATTTACGACAGAATTCAGTCCAGCTGTTCATGTTAACTTTTCTACTTTATGAGTTGGATAGTCTCTGTGTTCATGCTAAGGACACAACAACAAAAAAGTCATCTATATGCTTTAAATCACTGAAAAAGTATTTTGGGAGTGTTGTTTTCATTTTTTACAATTACTCCCATTTCATGTATCATGAAGAAATTTTCAAATAATCAAGTTGTATATTCCCTCCCAGGTTTCTCATTGCACTGAACGTTTGATAAAACCTACTTCAATCTTAGTCAAGTGTTAACATGATTGCATATTTTAGAGTTTGTGATATTTTTCTTTACCAATCATGAGTAAGAAACTGAAAGCAAGCGGCTCATGCAACAAAAAAAGTCAGTAATTTTGAATTTTAATTATATGAGTAATTTTTTTCAGATTCTGTTGTTCTCTGACATAAGGAGGGGGATGCTAGTATCCTTGTTTTATTTTAGGCCCCTAGGAACGAGCTTGATGAGTTTGGAAGTCATTTTTTTTCGTTAGAATTTGAATTTCACAGTGACTAAACGTAAATTAATAAAATTGAATCCTTGGTAAGCCAGAGCAAAGTTGAAGGGAGCAAACATCAAATATAAGGTTTGAGTGCATCAATATGCGTATTCAATGAAAAAAACCTGGTGCATTCTGCAAAATGAAAGAGGGGGGGGGGGTAAGAAAAAAACAAAAATTAAATTTTCACTTTTGGTCTCAAATTATACTTGTAACCTTGATTTTGTACAAATGGAAACAGTGCCCCCATGTCCAGTGAGCCTCACTCGCTCCCTTGTAATTTTGAATGTAAATGTAAGATTTTTTCTTTTTTTTAAGAATGATAAATTTTTTCTTTTTTATAAAATAGTTTTTTATTTTCTTTTTCTCCCAATATTGAAAATGAAGATATGACATATAATAAAATGTGTCATTTATTATGGGTATTAATTAGGTTTTCATGTAGATCTAAATGATGGGTATTTTTGCAGAACTCAAATGGGGAAGACATGAAATACATTTGATTTCCTTCATGCTTATGTCCATCATATGGACCGAGACCAACTGAAAGCGACCATGTTGTATCAATTGTGAGAAGGGAAAAAGACGTCTGATGTTCCATTCCTCCATTAGTATTGTAAATAACAAGCGATACTATGTACTTGATTTTCAATAAAATCTGAACTTTATTCTCACAGAGTGAATGGAAGCGTTACATGAGCTGAGATTAAAACAGTTTTAGCACCAAGCGATACAATTTACAAGAACAGACATTTGTCAACTAAACTCAACAGCGTATAAACAGCATTGATTTTCAAGGCACTCGATGAATGAAATTAGTTGACAGATAAATGAACAAAAAAATACAAGAATTGACAAGCATACATTGCCTGAGGCACTAGATATCACATAGAGAGGACAAAAAAGTTAAACTAGGCAAGTAATTTAACTTGAGATGACTAGTTCTGAGGAGAAAGAGAGAAACAATAATGCTGGACAAAATTAGCCTACAGTTACTGACAACTGCTGCAAGTTGCTGTTACTGTGAGCTTATCAAGGAAGCCTATCAGTACTGCTGTCAGCAAAAAGCTACAAGCTTGCATATCGATGGCCGATTTTGAAAAATTAGTAACTCCATTGCAACAATTAAAAATCTCCATTATGTTTAACTTTTTTTTAAAAAAATTAACCAAAACATGTGCTTAAAATTTTTTACAAATATTAAATCAGGGAGAAAAATTCACAGAAAATTTCAAGAAAACTGCTAGTCAGTATTCTACTAAAACATAAAGGCATAAAGGGACATTTGCCATGGTACAGATCGAGTTATACATTTTTTAATCATGACCTATTGATATATAATAACAACGATTATGAATGGCACTTCATATTTCTAAAAAGTATTAAAAGTAGGAATCGCTAAGAAACTACGTAAAACTGACGGATACCTTCCTCTTCTTTTCGAAATTTTTTTTTCATATACACATCAGCAGTTCTGAGAGAAGGTTATTTTAACAAATATCGCATTCTTTCTAATATGGAAAAGAAAGAAACTCTACTAAATAGAAAGTTTTTGAGTATGACCCCATTAAGGAAATAAGCTGTGAAAGAAATATTAGTACCCATTTGATTTCTAGAGATAAAAAATCCTGAAAAAAGAAAACATAACTCAGGTCCACTGATACTGTAACTCATTTGTTTGTTCCTCTTATCTCCTCGCACTAAGGTAACCAGGTACACTGACCAAACAAAGAAGAGGCATAACGCTATGCATCTTAAAACATTAAAATAAAAATAATATTTCATCTCGAAATTTACTTGAAAACAATGAGAAAATCTGAAAAAAGGCTTTGGAAGAGGCTACTTATTCCTAAGTGTTGGTTTCTTGATATATTTCTGCAGATATTGTTTTTATACAATGAATTTTTTTAGCCAAACATTGCGGGAACATTATGAATCCGATGGAACATACTGATACTTAACAGTTTACAGCAAAATTGACAGTTTGTATGAACCAAATTCGGGAGTAATATTTGGATCAATATTTATATTTGAACCGAGGTTGATGAAGGTTACTGATCTATAGAGATATAATTAAACAACTTAACTTAATAAAAATAGAGGTCTTCATATAATTTGTGTTTAAATGGTTTGACATTATTGGAAAACTTTGATTCCTGATTGAAGCTTCAATGATGTAGTCCTTTACTATTTCGTCCATTTTACTAGTATTTGTTGAATCCAACTTTCAACGATGTAAATAGAGTATTTTCTTTTTTGCTTTGGACGAGAGGGGCTGAATGGAGCTCTGGTTCTCGTGAATTAGTGGTATTTTCGAGCCAAGACTAAAAACGAAGAGGACACTGGTGGAGAAGGGGCTTACTGAGAAATGAGCTCACCTAGTAGAGAGGAGGAAATTAAAATAAGGAGAATTTTGAAAAATCTTTAAAGGTTTCCAATAAAATTACACTTGATATTTTGTAGATCCATAATGGTTGTTAAAACAATATAATATAGATTTCATGATGTTAGTGCGCCAGAGTTTATTTTCAATGTCTAATGAACTTGCTCTCTGACCTCCTCTTCCGCTGGTGTTCTCCAGATGTAAAATAACTATTGTTAACGATAATAGAGAATAACAAGCTTTGACATTACTTCTACTCTACAACAAAATTGGTCAACAAAAAACAGCTTTATCAAAATAAGGGTTCATGGAAAACAGCTTCAAGGTAACTGATGGTTCATTAAAGGTTTTCCCAAGTGCAAAACAAAGGTGATTATACCAAAAGAGAAAAAAATCAAAAATTTGATTTTTTTAAAAAAAAAGGCAAACAAATCCTAGTATTCCTTTTTTTAAAAATGGCCTAAATATTTTTAGTGCAAATTTTAAACGGAAAACTTAAAATTGATAGAAATTCAAAACTTAGGTATAATCAGATCTATTTCAGGCAGAATATGACAATAAGAACATTTGGTAAGTTATGAAAAAATTGATGAGTGGAAATTTTACAAACAATTTTCCGAGAAAAGGCACACTTTTTCATGCTTGAGTTATAGAATCCTAGAAAAGCAATGAAAAAATATTTAAAAAAGTATTAATAAAGTTCAAAATAAAAAATGTTTTACAAAAATAGTTGATTGTTTGATTGATAAAAAAAAAACCGTGTTATTGATTTAGATTAATTAACAAAAATAGAATTGAACACAGATAACGATTATTTTAGATTAAAGCTATACGTACAGCTATCAAGCAATTTCTTGAGTGAAATCGTAAAAACTAATAAGGCACGAGGAAATAGAAATGGATCATTTCAGTGTTTTCACTTCTCAGTAAGACGGTTCAAGTTAAAGAACTTACTGGCTACGATAATAATAGATGGTTATAGGTGGTAATATTAAATGGTTGTTACAATAAAAAGCATTGGTAAGGGCTAATTTGGCACTAGATACAATTTTACAAAAAAAAAAACAATGGACAATTTTAAAAAAAATTACTCTTCCTCACAAAATATTTGAGAAAAGTAATTGGAGTATTCTAATGTTCGTTCTGTTGTATTTTATTCATCAATAGCAAAATATTTTAAAATGCTCCGAGAAATTGTGTGTGTTTTAGATGTAAGACATTGCTTGAATTTATTTTTAAGACCTTGGGTTGGAGAAATTTGAGATTGGACCATCATGCTCTTGCAGACTCAGGGATGAAGATGCCGACCTCCTTTCCAGACGAAATTTCATTATAGCTCTCCACACACGTAATTCTTCACCTCCTCTGGAAATTCAATAAAAAAAAAATGAGAAACAGATCTGAGAAAGAAAATGAAATATAACTCAACTGCAAAAATTTTGATTTTCAAGAGAGAGGCTTATCCAACATATTATGCTAGCCAATCAAATTCTTATAGATAATTTAATTTGTTCTTTTATTTTCTCTAATGAAGGTTCTGCCATTACTCTCCGCAAAATTATTCATAGTTGGTCCTTCTGACTCTGAATTGGACGTATTTCTGTCAAACGGAACTATGTGCATTATGACGTGAGCCCTGTTATGCATATATTCTTATGGGTCTCAGGGCTCATGTTTTAATGCACTTAGTTCTGTTTGGTAGAAATATGTCCAATTATTCTTAGAAAAGAGTGGATGTAGAATTATTCCAGGTGTACACAAACTTTTCGATTACGCAACAGGCAGGTCTCAGTTGGTCTTGTGCAAAAATGGAAAGGCAAGTGCGCGATGCCGCAATGGCTTAAAATTGCGTAATTACCGAAAAACAAAGGTGAAAAAAGCATATTTTTCTTGAAGTAGCTATATGCATGTTGCGAGAAAAACAAAGATTCTTTCTTGAAATTTTTCAGGGCAAAGGGATTTATAAAATGAGGAGGCCTAATTGAAAAATGGCATTCTTAAGAACTTTCTGCATTTTTGTGTTACTCTACAATTCTGTTCCTTCCATCAAATTTAGAACATATGCCAACAAACTAGATAAAACTCTCAAATCCAGTGTTGAAATTTGCAAAACTGACTAAGATGCTGGCAAAAGAACCTTCCTATACTTGAGTCACTATAAGCAGTTGCCCCATCACACTGCACCCCATGCCACTGACTGTTAAGCCAAACAAAAAGAAAAACAAGATAGTGCAGAATACAGAGGGATGCCTCAAACACGGTAAAGAAACCTACACTGGTGCAGCATCCACTTCTAAAAACCATCGCAGCTGCTCTGCGGTTCGGCCAACTGTGCAACAGATTCCACCTCCATTCATCATTTAATTCCATCCATCAATATCACCCGACTAGTTTTTGACATATTCGTCCCCTTTAAACAAGGTGATTCAAACTTAAAATTGAAACATCTGACTACCCGTTTAAATACTTGATGACATATCTTTATGCTAATGTCACAGATGAAATGAAAATTTGAATTTTGCTTTACCTTAAATTGAGTCTCCGGATGTCTTCACGAGTTGCAATACAAAGAATATCCTCTAGTATAAATTTTTCCCTTAAAAACTGAAAAGAAATTGAAAAATATTTGATATAAATGAAATAATAAATTAGAGACGGATGATTAATTTCATAAATGGCTAGAAGAAAAACACATTTTTTGAAAATTATTATTCTTAAACATGACTTTAGTCTGCTCAAGTTGTCAAAAATACACATGAAGTAATAAGTGCATTAATTTAAAAAATAAAACAGAAACATTAATGTGCTAAAGCACGACTTAAACTGCGTACGCATTTTCTTTTCCTAGGGTTTTAGCACTAGTAGGAAAAACTAGTGGGAATTATTCATTTTTTTTGGTCGGTCTTAATAATTTTTCCTCAAAAAAATCCTCATATTCTTGGAAATAATCTCTCTCCTATTTGTGACAAGAATATTTTCACTATAATTAGAAAATGACTTAAGTTAGCTGGGTCAGTAAAGAGAGGGCAAAACTATGTACAAACAAAAACAGTTTATGTCAAACGATAATACATGATTTTTTACGCACCTTGTTAATGGACTCTTCCTCAATACTAAGAGATTCTAACCATTGAACTAAATTTTCCTTTGCAGAATCATTGAAAACAGTTTCATGAGTGTCAGAAATCCAGATGGGATCAAAAGGGTCTGATTTCACACTCGCAGAATGACTGCACGAGGCTTGCTCCTCTCTCATCTGTTTCAGGAGTTTAAAATGAAGTTGTTGGTCATCCAAAAGCCTTTCCAAAAGCTTATTCCCCAGCCTTAAGTTTTCCAATACCTCTTCTGTTAACCTGAGATAAAAAAATTTAGTTAAACTATCATTAAAATCAAATTGAGGAAAATTGATGAAATTCTTTGAGATGTTCCGTTAACTTTAAGCAGAGGCAAATAAGAGTTTTCCATGACTGAGCATTTCAGTGATGGTGGAGACTTTTCTTTTCAGGGATTCAACATCGAGACATATTACTACTGATTATTAGACCTACTGATTAGTAAACTATTTATAAGATTTTTAATGAAAAGGAAATCCTTAATCGTCTCAGTTTTCACCCTGAATTTTTACAATAACAACAATGGAATTTCCAACACATAACCCGAAATGCGAGGACAAAATTTCTAAATTATGCTGATTTCAGTCAATGTTGATATAAGTGACAGCCAATTATGGAATTCTGAAACACTGATCCATTACAAAAGTTCTGAAATATTGTGCGTAGACAGCATAGAAGCACAGGATACATAAATACAAGTATCATTTATAGATGACATCGGCACCTTCCGACCAAAGTATCACAAGCGCCTTACGACGTTTAAAAATTTCTGACATGATTTTTTTCTTCACAGAGAAATTGTTCAGTGAAGCTGTCCGAAAATTTCACTAAATTTCCTGTGAGCTGCCAATAATATTCAGTGAAATTTTCGAACAGATTCAACCAACAAATTATCTGCAAAAAAATAAAATGGCGGCGGAAATTTTGAAACGTTGCATAAATGAGAGTTTATCACAATTACAGTGTGTGCAATAATGATTTTACAACATTTTGGAAAAGCCTCTCTTTTCAAACATTGAAGGGAAAAACGTGATGAAAAATAAAATCCATACCTATTATTTTCTAACTTCAATATGTTAATTTGATCGCGGTCTTCGTGCCTTGATTTTAGAGAGCCTGCAAAGCTGTCTTCGTTGGTTTTGGTTGATTTGATGGAATTCACAGAAACAAGAGACGGAGATCCTGTACTTTGCGGTATTCCGCTCACTACTTCAGCTTCCCTTTGATCATGCCCGACTAGATTGGCTCCTAATTCTGTACTCAAAAATAAATTTGAATTAATTAAGTTTCCCCACTTAATTTCCCAATCAATACATCAAAATTCATCATGTTTTGCAGAGAATGTAAGTTTTTAGACTACAAGAATTTGATACCTCTCATATGAGTAAATTTGTTTAATTTCATAAAGAGTATTGCAGAAGCTGAAATAAATTTTTTAGTTATTTACAAAACCTTTCAAATTCAAAATGAAACTTAAAACTCGATAACTTATATACTACAATAAAGACAACTTCTGATTGGATTTTTGATAAACATAGCTTTTAATATATTTCTTACGATGAAAACATAATTGAGACATTTAGGTTTAATATTGTGAAAAAAAAAATTTGATAAATTTTCAAACGGCAGAAATACTTTTAAAAAATCAACAAGTTAGAAATAGGTATGCTATCCAAATCAAATTAAGTATATTGAAAAATATAATTGAATTACCTGGCGATAAAACAGTTATGGCAGCTTGAACTGCACTCCGTACTAAATTGTCTAAAGCAAACATCCAATGAGGTTTTACACTATGCAATTTCAGAACTACTTTCACCTAAAACAACAGAATATTAAAATAAAGCTTAAAGAAAGGGAGAGAAAAGGAGAAAATAATGATGGTAAATAATTTAATGGTTGCGAGGTTTAGAAACTAGGCCAAGCTTTAACTCACTCATTTATTGCACCACATTAAGCAACTAAAAAAAAACTAATGTTCTCAACAAAAGAATTAATTTCACTGAAAAATTTGATGACAAACCAAAATCACTGATTACTTACGGACAAATGAACCAGTTATAAGGCACATATTCAAGGAACCAGTCCAGCTAGTGGGAATTCCTTGAAAATTGGACTTCTTGCACTGAAATGCTCCCAGGTCAGCATTTTCTTGAATTATCACACAGACTATTATGAAAAAATGTTCATGATTTTTGGCTTATTTGTGAAATACTGGTGAACTTTGCACGAGCCATTTACCATAGATTCGAAACTAATATTCTAATTTACCATCACTTTACGGTAATTTTTCAATTTTAAATCCCATGCTACCACTTTTGAAAATAACCATATTTCTACCCATAATCAACTGTTAAGAACCATGACCTTCAGGCTCATAAATAGAAAAAACAAAAATACTTACAGCTTCCTGAAATAAGTAGATAGCAAATTGCAGCTGATTTATCGCCAAAGAATCAAACTCCAATTCCTCTTTCAGAACATGGAGGGCAGATTCAACTTCAGATTGATCTTGATCGGTGATATAAGTTCTCAGACCCCTTAATAAAATCTTCAAGTGACTCTGAAATCAAATGTGGAGAAGGGCTTCATGAAACTATGAATGGAAAAGGTATATGAAAACTGATCACTCTAACTACGAACTAACAGAGCATATAATTTTCTCAGTGCTGTGTGCAAATCCTTGATTCAATTAAATAATGGGATCGTGAAAGTGTGAGAATTTTAAGTTACTTCTGGGTCTCTTCACAAAAAGTCTGGAAAGAACTCATCTTTTACACAAGTATGTACTTGATGTAGTTGACATTTCTTAATAAACTGTAACGCTTTAGTAAAGAAATAAAGTTATGTTTATCTGATGACAGCATGGATGATCTTAGCTTTGGTCTTTCTTTTGTTCATCTTAAAATTGATTTTGCAATAAATGATGATCCAAAATTTTGAGTTGCAAGCATCGTCAGATAAAAACTTTAGATAAGTTAATTCAAAACTGCTTTTGAAGGCAAACCTCAGTCTGCTGTAGCTATGGTTTGATTTCAGTTTTGGATGTTTTCTGCACCAAAAGTTTTGCAAAATGCTCTGGTAAGAGGCTAGGCAAAAACCTCAATTTACAGTGTTTTTGGCACTAGGATTCATACCCTCAAAGGAGAAAATAAATACCAAAAAATACCTCTTGCAAATACCAATGTTATGTGAACCACTGAAGAGTGGGCAATTATTGTTTCAAATCAGTTTGAATAAAACAAATCAGTGTTATGGTAAACGCTGTCCATATGCTGAAAGACATAATGATCCATTCTAGGTTTTTATTTGCTTTTGATACTGGTTTTTGCTTTATCTCCGTGTTCCTCACACACATGTGCTCCGACTACATAAATGTAGATTTAAGTTTAGATTTCGGGCCGTCTTCCAGCATTCCTTTAGAGCATTAGTAGAAAAATAGCAACAACAATGCCAATGATGGATATCAGATGTACTTACCACAGTAAGTACGGTGTTTCCCAGATCTCCACGGACACACTTTAACCACTCATGACAAATATTTTCTTCATCTTGTGTTAAAATTCTAGACAGAGTCATGCGTCTTTGCGAATCCTTTTTTAAGAGGTAAAACCCATCTTGTTCAGGTACATTATTTGGACCTCCGATATCAACGTCTGGGGACAGGAGACCACCAGAGGAGCTGCGTCTTGTAATGTTGCTTCCATCAGTTTCAGTATCACAAGTAACTGTTGCCAAACTGAAAAAAAAATAATTCATTAATCATTCAATTAAAAAAGCTTCGAATTGGGGAACCAACTGTTTCAAGTCTCAAACTATTAGATGCCAATGATTCTACTTGAAATTAATCGATACAAAATTGGAGGCAAATCTTGATGGTGTTTTTTTAAATAATAATGGAGGTAGGATAAAATATGAGACGAAAAATGAAAGTTGATAGGCTAAGTCAAACTATACTTGGTATATTTCATAAATTTGATAAAATTTATATTATGCGTAATTTCATAATCTCGTTCTTTCAGAAGTGCTGAGAGGAGTCAACGCCTCGTCAAAGTTCACACAAAGTATTGTTTGGGAGATTGAGAATGAACAAAGCTAGTAAACATGGTTTAGAGATTCAAATTTTTAATGGATATTATCGTAAAAGCCCCACCAAGAATTTTGTAAGATTTTCAGGAACTGGAAATAACTCAGGAATCAATTTTTCAATCATTTTTAATCTTGCTATAAAATAGTGTTTCTCAAAGGAAAGAAACGGTGAAAAAATCTAAAGAAAATAAAGTGCAAGGTGATTCTAAATGTCAGAAGTGCCGATGAAACTAGATGAGTTATTAGGATATTATTACATTTCTAAGAATTAATTACAGTATATCACTCCTGTGTAAAAATTTAGAAAACATTGTGTCTATGGATTGTTTTGAAGCATTGATAGGTTAAAGTACCTCCAAACAATATGAAATTTGTATATATTATTCTGAATAAAATCGATAAGGCGTGTTTGCTAATCAAGAGTAGCCTTGAGGAGCTTATCTTTGAATAACTATTGAATAATTTGGGTTATATTTTAGGTTGGAGGTAATATCTGGTCAGAATGTAAGAAAAAAAAATGAATTTCTATTTGCAGAGTAACAAAGCTTTCAAGATTCTGCAATTGGGAGCATTTCTATTAGTAACTGAACAAAATGATTTTGATTCTGTAACTGAGCAAAATGATTTTGATTCTATTTCTTGGTGAAGTAAATTCTTACAGATATTGGAAGAAAGAAAAATAAATAATTGAAAAGTTACCTGTTGTATGACTGCCAAGCAGGAGGCATGGTTATCGGCGCAAGAAATGGAGAAGTTGAGGAGCGATTTTTGTGAGTTGAGATCGGATGTGATTTAGTGCTAGGCCAGCAACTGTTAAATCAACCACACACCTTGCTTAAGTTAGTTTTTGTTAGTAACAGCAAGCAATTACAGTAAAAAACACTCAAATTAACTGTCCTATTTCTGCAAAGAAATGCCTTAGGTGATAGAGCTTATTAAAAAATGCCTACAATCCAAGTATTTTAATAACACCGGTAAATAAAAAAGATTTACCTTGATTTGCTAAAAAGCTAAAAATTGGCGCTGGGAAGATTGTTTAGCGCTGACTCTGGAAATATCCTCTTGCTTTTCTAAAGCAGTTAAAGTTTGCCAGAAAAAATGAGGATTATTCCCAAAAAGTCCAATATTAGAGACAATAATTAGAATAAGCACTAAAAATCTAACCGGGCTCAACTCCTAACATGGAGGCAGACCAACGTGTGTTGACTAGTTTAACTTTTAACAGAAGATACATGAACACGATTGAAAAGGTATCTAGTGAAGAATGAAAATTCAAAAATTATCTGAAAGAGCCATCATGCATTGTGCGATTCAAAATCATCGATGCGGGCCGATTTTTTCATTAAGCACAAACATTATGGCTTCTTCATATCAAAAATAATTAGTGAGGGACTTGAATGAACACCCATTAAGTTGCCAAAACATGTCAAAGTAGACAAAAACTGCAGCTCCAAACTTGGAGGAAGTAAAAAATGAAAATTTTGATAAGCATTTTGACAAGAAAATGATGGTAAAATGGTCTAGGAATTTCGAAAAGTAAAGTTTGTTAAAACTAATGGACACAAATTAACCAATTAACAGAGGATCACTCTCTCTAAAAAAATGTTTAGAAAGTAAAGAGCTGATGTCAAACGATCAAATCGAGCCATCAAATCTTCAAGGTCAGATATTATGATTGGCTGATTCGATCACAATGACCAATTACAGCACTTGACCTTAATATATTGATGGCATGGTTTGATCATGTGACAAGAGCTAGGCATAAATAAAAAAATTGATGGATTTCTTCCCTTATGTTTAAAATAAACTAGTGCAGGCAACATTAAATGAAAATGCTCATGAAAATATTCCCGGTGGAAGAGGGAAGGGGGTGGACGGATCTCTAGACATAACTTTGATGCAGAAAATAGGGCTCTGAAAAAACCAATACAAAAATTAGTTACATGAGTGCAAGTTATAAATCATACTTGCATTAACGCTCCTATACATAGAGTGATGCAAACAACTTCTACATATTTTTGAAAAACTTCAGAAATAATAAGCATGTAGTTGATGTATAGAAATAAATATTTAGTGGTGATAGTTAAAGTTGTACATAAGTATTTTTTTTACTTTACTCATTGTGGAAATGATTTCTTGACATGCTAAGCTGACGGTAAAAAATAAAAAATTACAAGCCAAAATATTAGGGGATGCACACACTAAAAACAGATGAAAATTATTATTTTCCAATGAAAAAAAGAAAACAGGAAATAATTTGTGCAAACTTAAAACTCTTTCCAACTTCAGTCCATAATTTAATTATTATAGTATCAGCATTTTTGCACAGCAGCGACAACTTGAAAGAAGATAATTATAACTACGGAGAGAGGAGTTGATTAGAATCGCAGGAAATGATGACGAATTGTGTGCAAAATCTAGGATAAAATAATGATAGACTATGATTTTTTTAGGTCCAATTTTCATTGGATAGTTGCCACCTTAGCCACAATAATGCAGAAAGGATAAATTTGCACACATCTCAGCATTAGAGAAAAATTATTCCTGTGATTGTACGCTCTTGTACGGATGAGTAACGTTAAATTCTAGTTTTTTCTAAAAGTGATTTAGTAGGTTACTCACAAAAGTAAACTTTTTTATGCAAAGATGGGAAAAAGATTGTCTATGAGACCACAGACTGAGAACAGCGTATGGCCAGGGCAAAGATTAATTACCATTGAATATTTCATTTTATAATTATCAAACACTACATTTTCTGAGCAGAAAATCGTTCATTTGATCCTTAAAAGACAAGCATGCAATATTCTTGCAATGTGCAAAGAGCTTTTTGCACTACATACAAACTTGAAAATAAAATTAACAAGAGGGGCAAAAATATCTGTGCTGCGATTTTTCGCTCTTCAGATTCATGAAACTATCTCAGAATGAGTAAATGAGAAAAAATAGATAACTAAAGAATAAGAATGGCATTAGCTTGAACGAGGTTTATGTGTGATATTTAGTAAGTCTTCACTCAAAAACGGATGTACGGATGAAATTTTAGATGCATCAAGAATATACTAGCAGAGCTACACAATATACAAAACTAAAGAGATCAAGATATGTATTTAAAATTAACAACCTGTACATTTCTTTTTGTTTCTAGGAATCTGTGTTGTTCAGGAAGGAAAATTGTTTGCCCAATTCCAATGGAGCTTCTTTTATAAAATTACTTTCTAATTGAAATAAAACTTTATTTAAAATTATTTAGTTTGAATACAGCTATTGTTTCTGTTTTTTGAAAGGAGAAAAAATGCTAATTTTTAGGCACTGGCCCATGTTTATTCTGTGACGGTGATAAAAATTGCTTGGTGGATCGGATGAAAAGTTGTTGACACAAAAAATTATTGACCCCAAAAATTTTACGCTAGTTAGAATTTTGACATTATGCTCAATTTCTCACAGATTTCTAGTATGACAACATTATTAATGTGGATAGAAAATCAAGATGTACCTATGGTATCGTAATAATGAAATGTGAATAATCAGGATCAACTAATAAAACAAACAATTAAGTTAACACGAAAGAGTGACATTAAGAGTTAAAAACATACCTCTCATCATTGATGTGATTTGCCAATTTGACAGAGTTGGTTAGTGTTGGAGTGTTGAAGGAGACATGGGATGCATTATTAAAATGGCCAGTGTTGATTCTGACATTCACTCCACGTGAAGGTCTTTCTCCCGGAACCGAGGCACTTCTATTGAACTCTTGTGGAATTACCAGAGCTCTGGATGTTTTCTTCTTTCTGTAACATAAGTTTGACATATTGGAGTTATATTTTTTTCTTTTTTGGTAGATTCTCAGAGTCACAAAAATTAACACAAGGTTTATGTAATTTCTTTATTTTCCCATGCCTTGACTTTCCCCAACTCCAAAATTTCCGATTTCTCTGCTATATGTAACTGACCTAGTGACCTCTGAACAAAACTTGAACTTAGATATTTTTTCGTATCATTATGCTGGATATTGCTAAACTTTGGACAAATTCTCCACTTCTAAACATTCCAATTACAAAAAAAGGCACTTTCAAGTTGATTGTGCTCTCCCAAATGACATCAGCTGAAGTTACTGAGCAATGTGCTACTCGCAAAATTCAAAAACTTAACATACAAATTCCCTAACTTTTTAGATTATTCAGAACACTGAAGACCCTGTAAACATGGACATTTGATGCTCATGTAAATAAAAACTGGATGAGAGAGATGGTACCAACTAGGTTTAAAAAAAGGTAAAATTTTACTCACTCTACAAGAAAAGGATCCTCCAATAAATCTGCGGCTGTTGCACGATTGTCAGGGTCAGGTTCAAAACAACGTAGAAGAAACGATTTCGCCCTTTCAGAGAGCTCTGGTGGAATATCAGGATGCATTTTATAGTATCCTACTTTGAAAACAGCTGCTTGAGGAGATCCTAGTTCAATAAAAGGTGGTTTACCAGTTGCCATTTCAATAATGGTACAACCCAGAGACCAAATGTCCGCCTGAAACATGAAAGCGATGATGCAGGATAATTTTCTGCTTCCTTTCGGACGACGTTTTAGATCACCCAATACAACACACATGAGAGATGGAGAGGAACAGGGAGGGATTTTGAACTTATGGTAAAGTAGATTACAAACTGCAAGAGAAAAATCAAAAAAGGAGTAACACTCAGCCACGTCTTGCCCAATTACATGCAGTAACAAGTCGCGAAAAAAAATCTTATTTGCAATTCATGGGAAAGAAATAACGCACATAGAATAAGGATCGAAATACAAGGCTCATCAGCTACTAGGCCTGGTGGTTGTGGCAATGGAATTTGAACAGGGTGTCTAGTTTTTTATCACTTTCGGAAATCCTGATTTTTCCTGATTTTTGACTGCTAAATCCTGATTTCATAATTTTTCAAATCATGATCAAATCCTGATTTTTGCAGAGAAAAATTAGGCAGATGCAACTTCACAAAAATAGCTCGATAAAAAAATCCGATAGGACAGCCGACTTTTCTCAAATCGACCGATTTTTCCTCAAATCCTGATTAAATCGGGATTAAATCCTGATTGACCTCAAATCCTGATAGAATCGGGAAAATCGTGATGCTAGACACCCTGTTGAATACATAAAAATGATATTAATGATTTGTTCGCATGATAAGTTGAGGTGGTTATCTTTAAGAAAATGGCTCATGGTGTGAGATTATAATACACCCTGAAAAGAACCTTTCTCAATGTATGAATGTTTAAAAACTTGAGATACATAATTGAAAAAAATACTGTAAGCTCTTGTTACAATATAGGAAATTTTTAAGGAGAGTCACTATTGCTCGCTATGTCTGGAAACAAATACCTGCCGTTAATTTCAAAACAAAACAAGCAGCTGAAAAAAAGGCATGATTGATAGGCAGAGCTGGTGACTTGGGCAAAATTTGAATACTTACAGGAGCACCGTATCCTCTTTGTCCTTTGTCGATGACCTCTGGTGCCATGTATTGCAATGTTCCGGTAAACGTTTTGGTACTTGGACACAATCCAGCAAGGCGTTTTGATGTGCCAAAATCCGATATTTTGACCACACCACTGAATGTATTTATAAGAACGTTATCTCCTTTGATATCACGATGAACAATCTTTTGATCATGCAAATATTTCAAACCTTCAAGTATTTGTTTTGTGTAGTAAATAATGGTTGATTCGTTTCCCTTTAGAGGACCCCACTTGGAACGCAATAGAGCAGATAAACTACCTGAAAAATTGGAAACAAGAAAATGAGCAAACTTTCAAAGTGTTGAGCCACACCTTCCTCAGAAAAATCAAATTAAAAAGTATAAAAAGTTAATTCTTAAATTTGATTTATAACCAAGTAGTGAATCAAGTTGGTGGCAGTCACAATATGCATGGACATATTTTATAGGGTAGTATTCACCATATTTTTCAAAATTAATATTATAACAAGAAAAGTCGCATTTGAGAACTTCTTTCTGATTTTTTGCTAATCAGAAGTAGTGAAAATTGATTTGCAAACATCAATAACTGATTTCAAGACAGTTCAGACCCATGTGGGATAAATTAATTTTGTTTTTATCAATTTATCAGTGCATTTAATGAAATTCAGAGAGAGTTCTTATTTCAATTCCAGTTTTTAAAACGTTAAAATTGGTTGAAAAATGTAAAAATTACGATGGGAAAATTAACTTATTAATTCTGGTGTGTTCCATCTCTCTAGCTCTAGTTTTTAAAGGAATTATTTTCATCTCTGAATGTATTTCTACCATCTGGAAAGTCATCTAATTATATATATTTGCTACTCTATACTATCATCCACTTTACATGATCTTGGGTCAACCAAAAATTAAGTAAATAAAAGCAAAAAACATCAAATTACCTCCAGGTACCTGCTCCATGAATATTTTGAAATAGTCATTTTCAGAGACTGAGCCAAGATATTGAACAATATTGCGATGCCGTAGCTGTGAATGAAGCTTGATTTCTTCGTGTAGAGGCTGCACATCACCTAGATTTCTCTCAGGTATTTCTTTCACAGCAACTTTCACTTGCGTGTTCAGGTCTCTTGCAGCATAGACTACACCATAAGTTCCTTTACCAAGGATAATTCTTTTTTCTTGATCATCTAACTCATATTCAAATTTAAACTGATCCAGAACGTTTTCGAGATCAGTTATCATGCCTTCTTGATCACGAGTCATTTCAAGGATGAGATCATAAAATCGTTGGCGAAAGAGAGCCGAAGGAAAAAACATTTGGAAATCGTCTGAGTTTTCGTGGACATACAGAAACAGGCATCGCTCATCTCTTTTGTACAAACTAGAACAAAAACAAAGTATGGAATTAACGACCAACAAACCAAGATAAAACAAGAAATAGAATTAGACATAGTTTGCAGTGAGAGCAAGACACACTGGAAAATCAAACATACTTAATTTTTTGTATACACCCTATACCACAAAATGGAACACACAAGAGCCTTCTATAAATTACTTAACTTGTTTTTTCCCCCCTTTATAACACCCACCCACTCTTTACATTTTGATCATAATGCTGGTCCTGATACCCCTAAAATAACATTTCCCTTGACACTCCTCTCCTCTTTTTCACATAAAAAAAACTCGAGAAAGATATTTTCTCACTTTCTCACATTAAATTTACTGGAATGTTGCTATCTGGACAGTAAAATTTTGTGATTATTGCCAAGGGATCAGAAATTAGATCTCAACAAAAAATAGAATGTGAATGGATAAATGCCACATTGCTGGAAGAAACAAAATATAATTTAATTATCAATGATCAATACCTGACACTCCTAATTTGGCTTTCAGTGAAGAGCCAGTCATGAACTTGTCGACATTGGCCCCTCATTGACTGAATACAGAGATTCCACATTTGAATATTTTTCACTTCAGCTCCGAGATTCACTGTTACGTAGCTTGGCATGTAAATTTTGGTGGGCTCTAAAATAAGAATCTGGAAACAGAATTTTAATGAATGAAAAGCTTAAATAGTACCAAGAAAAACTAGAAATATTTGATTTTTCAAAGGATTTTTGCACTAGGTAAATATTGTATCATTTGTGCAATTGCAAAGTGGTGGAAAGCTAGAGCAAAAAATCTGTGTAAGTTGAAAATACTAAGGCTGTGCATTAAATTTTGAATTTGAATCAAACTCAAACAAGACCTCAGAAGAGGCTCTTGAAATCAAACCTTGAGCTTAACCATCATGGGTCAATGAAAGCACAACTGACAACTCAAGTAAAAGAAAAATATGTAGAAGAAGTTAAAAGCAAAAAAGAAACTCACGGGAAAGCGGATGGTGTCTCCCACTTCTGTTTTGGTAGCTTCTACAAAATAGTCCATCCAGAATTGAAAAATTTGTTCCTCTGGTGATTTCTCAGCATCTTCATTCTTCTTACGAAATCGATCAATCATCGTTATGTTTCCGACTGTTGATTTTAGGAACCTGCGTTTAATTGTAACGATTAAAAGAATGAATGAATGAAAACTCAAGACCTTACCAAAAAATAAGTGTGATACAGTGGTATGAATAAATTTGGAAGCAGGAGAAAGTTTTCCCCTTAAAACTCTGCATTGATAATTTATAGTTCTCACAACCACGAGATTATTTTAACATATGGAATTGGATCCTTAAATTAGAGTATGTTCGTTTTGGAAAATTCTGAATATATAAGATTATAGAAAAAGTTCACAAAAGCATGAGGAAATAGAAAATACCGATCAACAAGAGCAAAAACTCAACAACAGAAGACTTTGTAGAAAGGAGGGTCTGAGAATATAAAGCAAGTACTTCTGACATTGATAGATTAAAGAAAATGCAACCACTTCAGTAGATATGTACATCATGTAAATGTTTCCTAGCAGGTTATAATGTATCTACCTGACAAATGCTTTACAAGAATCAAAGAAAAAACTAAGATAGAGAAACACTCATGCATGTGCATTGATAAAAAGTATTTTCTTAGAATTTGAATAACCTTTGAGGACTTTCCTGATGAGTTCCTATTCCCATCCCCAGCACATAAATTGGGAAGGAGACTTGTATATTTAATCAAACATCATCTTGAGAAACAATGATGCCAAGTAAAACTTTTATCATTCACTTTTTCGTGTTTTTCACTTCTGTTGGCATGGTGCATGCTGGATTTAATTATTCATGATAAAAATAAAAAAAAAGCGTCCGATTGAATTGGCAATTGTTTGCGATTCTACTGATAGGAAAAGCAAAGAGTCACTCTATATAATCTAAAAAACTTACCAATTAGGTGGTTTCAATTTAAACATGTATTCAGATGCTTGCACAGCCTTTGCATAGTTTTCTGCTAAAACACTGATTTCAAAATATGTCGCTACATCCCAATAATCCTTTAAAGAAGACAAGCTACCCTTCTTTCCGATTAGATTGTTTAGCACAACCCCTGCAAAAAAAGTTCGAGTGACTTTAAAATATAATATGACAAAGAACTGAAAGAGATAAATAAAATGTGGACGGGTCAAACTGATTTCGTAGTATTTGAGAGACTAGGCTGATCAGCTATTCTAGTATGTACTGGACGACGCTACCTACTGGATATGCTAAATATTTGGATGATTTCTGTAGATTGTCTTTGAAAAATATGAGGACTTCCAAAAAGTTCTTGCGAGTTTTTCGAGAATTTTGAATATAAATTGGACGTAGTTCTACCAAACAGACCTATGTGGAAGTGAGAAATATGGGGTGTGCTCGTTAGTCTCTGGCCGTAAGAACGAGTGAGAATAATAAAGCGCCAGTGACGTCAGCGGCAATGATGACGCCCGCGAGCGAGGGGGAGATGGTCGTCGGGGCGCTTTAACTCATGAGCCCTGTCCACAACGCTTTCTTGCCATGCCCGCGGCTCATGAGTTCCGCACTCAGCTGCACATAGGTCTCTTTGATAGAATGCAATATCCCGCTTTTCCAATTCTTCAAAAGGAACCACGCCCACTTTTACATTGCTTCTTATGCAGATTTCTAGAGCACACCCCACATTTCTCATCGCCACATAGGTCTGTTTGGTAGAAATACGTCCAAATATAATATGACAAAGAACTGAAAGAGATAAATAAAATGTGGACGGGTCAAACTGATTTCGTAGTATTTGAGAGACTAGGCTGATCAGCTATTCTAGTATGTACTGGACGACGCTACCTACTGGATTTGCTAAATATTTGGATGATTTCTGTAGATTGTCTTTGAAAAATATGAGGACTTCCAAAAAGTTCTTGCGAGTTTTTCGAGAATTTTGAATATAAATTCAGACCTCTGCAACTGCTCAGAATTTTGAGCCAGGTTAACTCGAATATTTCAATGAAGTGTATTTGACTCAAAGTTTGTTCACGACTCATCATGACTTTTAGCCTGCATAAAGTTACATTTAGTCTGATTAACTTACAATGCGGTTTTGTTTTGTTGACTAAGCACCTTCATAAACATTTTGAGTTTAAGATCATGAATGTTGTTCTATTTTCATGGATTTCAGATTACGTAGTTCAGGGAGGGCAATCAACTTGGAAAACTGTAATACGCCTAGTCATGAGTTTTGCAGAATTGAAACACAGTGACAAGCTGTCTCTTACCTATGTGTTGTAGTTCGTCAGACTTTGAAAATTCATTTCCTGCAATAACTAAAAGTGTAGCTAAGTTGATACCAGCATACTCATTCGGTTGCACTTCAAAGCTTTTCCTGTACCAATGAATTGCATCTTGTAAACTACTCATATCTTGATAGTGAGATTCAACGAATTTGTCTTTGTTTATGCGGCCACAGAGACACAGCATATCAGGAATATGGTTTTCTTTCTTCTCCAAAGCTTTTTCAATGACTTGTAAAGCTTTTTCTCTGTCTCCTGGTTTGTTTCGTCTGGTAAAAAGAAAGAACAATTATTTTAAAATAGGGGATTGTTCTAATGGTCTTCTTCCCATTTTCAACTATTTGGAATTGAAAATTCCATTTTTAGGTGGTCTTTCACTAGCAACAGTATTTGAGAACCTCCCTCCTTTTTTTCTTAACAATGCATCCAAATAACATATTCGACATTAAAAACTCGACCACTTACACAAAAATCCACATCCACTTTAAAATAAAGGCCACTTGTAACCAGATATTGCTTACACTCCAATATAAATACCTGAAAAAAGGCGTATGGAAGGACAATCATTATAACATACCTATTTAATGCAAATGGGTACAGAAATCTTAACACTGGAGTCTGCACATAATTTTTTTTGTTGGGGATTGTTTTTAAATCTTCGACTAATCGTACCATAGCATCGTAATCCTGAAAGTTTGAAATGAAGCTTTATTAAGTATACAAATTAATCATACTGACATATGTGGAATAATAATGGATTTGCTAATATTGACACTGCTGTCATTTGATAAACATTTTAGTATGTATTTATTTCAATGACTATTTTGATGAGGAAATTGTTATTTGCAATGAAAAAAACTTACTTCCTTGAACCATTAAATATGTGGTGATAAATAAAAATTGAAAAATACATTTTACATAAGAACTTATGGAACTCATGGGTCCAAAGGCAAAGGTATCAAGGTCAGCTATTTTCAAAAT
The DNA here is from genome assembly GCF_001854935.1 of Bemisia tabaci. Classification (NCBI taxonomy): domain Eukaryota; kingdom Metazoa; phylum Arthropoda; class Insecta; order Hemiptera; family Aleyrodidae; genus Bemisia; species Bemisia tabaci. Next base: position 815,960 of record NW_017562892.1, on the reverse strand, counting down.
TATATACTTGAGGAACAAATATCAACCAACTTGAAAATCAATTGCAAGCTTAGTTTTTCAAGGCAAAGTTGCAGAAAAGAAACAAAAGGAAAATCTTTTGGAGAACACTTAGGAAACAGTAATTAACTTTGTTGTTCTCTCGCTTAATATGAGGGAAGAAAAAGCGTCCTGTATCAAAGCCAAAAAAAAAATCCAAAACAACTTTACCTGTATATCACGGAAAGATATTAAAATATTCAAAACCACTTCTCCAGACAGTACATGAGGGTCATCTAATCTTTTTCTTAAATTATACAAAGCTGTCCTAAGTTCCTCTCCAGTGTAGGCTTCACGCGCTTTGCGGAGATCTACAAGAAATTTTTCCTTGATGTGTTTCCTGGTATGGAGAGAGAAAAAATCAATTAACAAATGACTTTACTCCTACGATATGTATTCCAGAAAGCATTTTGCAACAGCATCTTATTAGTAGATAACGTAAGAGAATTTTTCTTGTCGATTTTCAAAGATATACATGTTTCAAAGTATTACCTTCCTTATTCTAGAGAAAAAAAAGAGGGACAAAAATCCTTGTGTGAATATCACATTACACAGAATTATGATAAAATTAAAATTGATTAACAATATCAACAATCAAAATTTCATTTAATACACTGCAGTTTACTCAGGAAGGTAAACCAACGATACGAGTGTGTGAGAAGATGACCTATTTTCCAGGGCCAATTATTTTTTTGAGAGGTATATTAGGAATTTTTGAATGAGCAGGGTCTTGGGAAAAATCAGTAGTTCTGTCTGTTCATGAAAATTATTCTCAATAATATTTCAAGTAATTATGATGCTTGGTTTTCCTATGAGAAATGAATTACCAGAAATATTTGGACAGTAAAAAGTTTCTTTCCTCACTACAAAATAAAATTATATAAATACAATTCACTGAATCAGCTAGCATGCCCAGGAAATACAACATTGGACTCTTTTATAATCTTCAATATGTATTCACAGTTTTACAAAGACTATTTATGGATACCTACATACATGCATAACTATAAAAGTAACATTGCAGGGGGTTTTCCAGAGGTTAGAAGCAGCGATCAGAAGTAGTTTTAATGATGTATCCGTCACATAAGTTGGTCACTTTTTTAATGAGATAGAAGATGTGCCATCCTGATTCTTCTGTTAGGCTCTGATATGTAAACAGCGAATCCTCTTATAAACTTGAAAAGTTAGCCAGCCACTTTGACCTCAACTCCATCAATTATGTTTCTGACAAAAATAAAAAATGAAAAAATAAAGTAATGAAAACAATTACTTTGATTGGATTTCCACATTTTCCAAGAGTTTTTTTAACTTCACAGTTATTGGTACACGAGGTTCTACTTGATCACTAGCATCACATAAGACATTGGGATTTGTTGTTAAACAGACTCCGCTATCATTTAGGCGATAAGAGAGGAAGGTGTAAGATCCACAAGAGAGCTGAAAAAAAGAAAGAAAAAGAGACTTTAACCTGAGTATCAAATAAGAATGGAAAAATGAACGTAGTTGAACAATCTTGTTCATCAATGTATCAAATTGTTGTTAATTGAAGAAGGTACACAAAATATTCACCCTGAGTGTATGACGGCATAAAAATCCTTACGGCAAAAGGCACTTTATGTTTGTATGAAATACAGTTAAACTTTATAATAAACTTACTTTCTAATTTCTTTTGATTAAATTAAAAGTCAAAGAAAATTAGTTTTCTTCGGTAAAATTCACGTAAATAAGAAACCAATATCTCCCCAGTTTACTCCCGTGTATGATTTTACGCGTTTTTTTAATATGTGGTATGATACAGTACCTTCACAAGGCGCTATTATTATGGGAAAAAGAACCTTTTGCTTCAATATTTTTTTAAAAATTATTATTCAGATTTTCGGGATCCATTTTTAATTTTTTTTATTTCTTTCGATGCAAGAACTAAAATGATCATAATTGCCTTCGGAATTTAGAATTAATCCTCACATTTTACAGTTACAAATTAAATTTTTCTCCAATTTATGTTTCTTTTATCATAATGTTGATAATGCCCATACTGAATCTTGGGTGATTTTACCATCATAAAAATCTACAACATTACTGTCGCTAATAAGATTATCCAGGATACCACCAAAGAAAAGATCATTGAGATCACTGTCAGACTCTTAGATAATCATGATTCTGTTCATTTAAAAAAAAACCATTCTTACGATGATTCTTTGCTGGTAGAGTGATTCAAAGTCTCGGGTGCCCATTTTTAATCCAATGGTAAATAAAGTTCAGATAGAATCAGGGGCATTTCCTTTGTGTCACATCGATGAAGTTCAAGCCCTCTGTACACTGACAGCAAAGTACCTCCTCCAAAAAATGCAAGGAAAGTTAGATAGGAAAAGTAATTTAGTATGATGAGAGCATGGCCCAAAACTTTATTGACGCTTCAGGATCTAGTTGCTTGCTTACTTCTATTATGACTCAGATCGCTCTATGCTTATAGCATGAAAGCCAATGTTTCCTTTCATTCAGTTTATATAAAATAATATCCATCAAAGGACACATCAATGAGTGCTCACTTTGAGCTACAAAACGTCCATTTACCTTTAACTTTATTGTTGTTTCCGAATCATGGTCAACGTACAATAAGATATTTTGTTTCATTCCAAAACTTTCTCTGACTCCAAGGTGGTAGAATAGTGAACTCAACTGAGATTGGATGGTTAAGTCTACAACAGCAACATCCGCATTATAAAAGGAGTCCAAAACATTGGTTTCACCAAAATCAAGCTTTTCAAACTGAAAGTAAAATATAATAAAAAATAAATAGATAAATAAATAAATAAAAAAAGATTAAATTCAACGAACTTTGGAAATAAAACTACCTATTGCTACAAAGAATAATATAATATAAATTTTACATTTGTCAGGCAAAGCCAATCATTCAAAATTTTTAAATTTTTCAGGTTTTTTCGGGTTGAAAAATAATGAAGGCTTGTCAGAAACTTTGATCAGATATGGCAAAATGTTATACTTAAAAAGGAAATATCATACATACAGATACTTATGGATAAAGATGGTTGCTTTTCACTTGCATCTTAAATAATGTATAATATGTATTTATTATTCTCTAAATTTTCTTTTGCTTCTTGGACTTATTTTTGGACACCCAAAAATAGACTTTACATTCTGTTATAGTCTTGGTTTAAGTTATGATTAGTAAATTGCTGCTTTAAGAAAAATACCACATTAACGCTTGTTTTCCTTTTGCTTTGTGCTGCACTCATCTAAAGGATCCATTGGAGGGAAAGGGGCGGCCCAATAAATGTTGTGTTTCACTAAGATATTGAAGGGAAGCATACATAATATTCACCTGCACATGTTGTAAATCAGCCTTTACTAGACTACAAGCCTGCTTCACTTCTTCAAATGCTCTTTTCCGAGCTGGTAAATGTTCCAATTGTGTTAGGTCAATGACACAAACAACATCCATTTTTGGACGCCCTTGTGTGACATTTGTACTGTTTGTAACATCACTTTGACTGCTACCACTATCACTTTTAGCATCTGCTGATGTTGCACCTGCAACAAAACAATTCCAATGCATTATTGATATTACTGCCTGCAAAAAGCAGTGACATCCAACACAATATGCTGATATGGTACATTATTGATTCATGGATCAAACCGATTGTTTTGAATTTACAGGGATCTTTATGAGGTAAAGAGCGCACAAGGAGAATGTACAGCTACAATCTGCAATGGTTCAAACGAAACTTACAATTTTTTTAATTTTTAATGCTTACAACTTTAAGAAATTATTGCCTTGCAGTTTCACATTATGTGTGCATAGTAGGATGAAGTCTAGGCTGCACAGCGGGCCTATTGAAAGTTTAGAGCAGCCCGATAAGACATTGAAATACAACATATTGCATGATAAAGATAGGGCTATGTCTTGTCTTGTCCAGCTGACATAGTATCAATAATCGGCCCGCAGGAACAGTCAATGTATTATAATATTATCTTACATGTTAATTTTCATTTGAATGATTTTACTGATAGTTGGTCATAAGGTGAAACACAATCACATACAATATTNGGGGGGGGGGGGGTGTTAGAGAGAGATTCGAACCTACAACCATCGAATAGGTAAAGCAATCGTCTAGAGTTTGGCCATTATCGGGTACCATGCTACCTCACTAGGATGCTTTGGCATCCAATTACGATTAATAATACCACAGCCAATTTTAAAAATTAGAATAGTCCTGAGAAAAAATCTAAAGACTTAGATAACAAAGGGTCAAAGTATTGATGCCAGCCAGCAATACTATCTCTTGACACTGGAATCCTATATTCACACCAGCCCATAATTAAAGTGATATTAGCTATGGTTACCTGCAGCATCAGGGTCCGCTGATGAAGCGATGAGGGTGGTTGGCATATTTCTAGCTTCTTATTCAATGTGCATTATAAGTGTAACACTCAGTAAAAGTGACTATATCTCTGGAAATGGATCTGAAAAAAATAAAGTTGTGAATTTTTATCAAACAGTTCATGAAGACAAAAGACAACACATGAATGTCATCAATAACTCATGATCGGTCTCTATATTTTAATTCCTGAAAAAAAAAACTTCTCCTGGGTAGTAGGCCAGTCATACTCATATTTTTTTATTCAATTTCTCAAGGTAAGGGCGGATTGAACTAAGCTTCTAGGAATTTCTACAGATTTTTTTTAACCCACAATGACAAAATAACCAGGTTTTGAAAATGCCAAAAATGGGACCGGTTTGAGACGATACTCTTGGTAAGCCCGGATGGCGTAATCAGGCGGAAAGAACTCGACTGTCAGCTTTTGATTAGGTTTTGCTCCCCTAAAAAAAGTCTCAATTCTTAATGTTCCAGATTAGTTCCAAATAATCCTCATACTTAATCCAAAATAATGAGGTGATATCTGACAGGCAGCGCACAGCAGTCTCAAAGTTTATCAGTTTTATGACAATCAAGTTTATGACAACACCTCTGTTACAACTCTATGAGCAATGTCATGGTAATATTTTCTGACTTCTCCTTTAATTTGTATCAGCAATGACCTAGGATAGTGACATAACAAAGAATCAAGTGTTTTCTCTCTTGAAGGGTTATAATATTAACAGATATTTTACTTTAAAATATTTTCTGAACTGAACTTCGATCCAGGAGAGTTGAGTTTGCCACTGCTTTAACAATCGCTTGAAACAATCGTGGAATCTAGGGTTTGCACAAAATATGAACTTGAACATTAGTCCTGGGACTAAGCTTGCTTGAGCAGAAGAGAGATGGCTGACATTAGGGCACACTTTAGCGCAGGTCCTGCATTCAATGACAGTATGTAGATAAATGCTTCAGCAAAATAATTATCCATGATTGATACTCAAAAGTTAGAATAATAAAATATAGTGACAACAGTGTAATCAAATAAGAATATATCTCGAATAAGAGACAGTGGACTTTGATGTTTGAAGCTCATGCACAGTTCTATCACTTACATTGTCTCTGACGCCCACACACTAATCTCATTGCAGATCCTCACCTGGTTTATAAGCTCCTGATAAGAAGTTACAAAGGGACGAGACTTATGAAACTCAAAGGAGAAGAGCTTTGCATGAGAGAAATTGAAGTCATTGAATGGAGCAAACTGCCCAAAACACAGAGACAAAATTTTTGTTCGGCATGCAATCCAAGTTGAACCTCACATGATCACAAACATCATGGAACGACCATAAACAGGGAAAACCGTTACTATGGAATAGAATTTAAGTTTACACAAGTATTGACTGTAAAATCACAATCTGAAAGTAAATCAATTTTGACATGCGGAAACAAAATTGGTTTTGTGAAGTGCAAACTCTGCATAATTATACCTTACCTTGCATAATAAAGTGCAGGTATAAAAACGTTCGATGACAGGGACTTGTATGGAACTGCACCAGTTTGAACACATGTGACTAACTGCAAGGGATTAATTAGAAATAAAAAAATGTCATTGCTGAATATATTTCAAGAAAAACTGACTTATTTATCAGTTTTTCAGTGCTGTTTCACATCTTCTGACACTGAACAAATAACCTCAAAAGTTGTGTTGTTGACATTACGCCTTGCTTTTACAGCGCTGCCAAATTTCAGAAATATCGAAAATAAAAACAATACGAAAAATTACGCTAATAAGTCGCAGCACTGCATTGGGAGCTAGCTGGGAGCGGCGAAGCGAAGGTCAGTAATACTTTTTTTTTTTTTTTTTTTTTTTTTTTTTAAATTTTCACAATTTTTACCATTTTGGCGCTCTCACATCATCGACGTCACCTCCTCCTCAAGAGACTGTCGGCGCGCCGGGTCAACTTGACTCTGCCTGGGATTTCTTAGGGATAAGGTATCTAGTCGTCAAAAAACGAGCGTTGATGACGGATGGACGGCGCAGAGATACAACTATTCGTGCTTGATAGATGTCCATGTTTCATCTGCTGAATCGAAGGCGCCATGACGCGAGCATGAACTCGCGATGCTCCGTCTTCTGATGCAAACGAAGGGTCGTCGCGTCGCTCAGATTCGGCAGAAAAGTCAAAAAACGGGGTCCGATTACCACGTCCCTCCTTCTTACGGCTGCAATTCTCACGTTGCCCTTGAAGCACCACCACAAATAAGTCAAATGGAAACAACGCAGCATGTAAGTGAAGCAGGGAAAAGGTTGCAGGTTGATGACGGCGCAGGGATACAACTATTCGTACTTGATGGATGTCCGTGTTGCGTCTGCGAAATTGAAGGCGCGATGGCGCGAGGCGTAAACTCGCAATGTTCCTCTTTTTTCTGCCAAGGAAGAAAAGTTTAAAAAAACGTGGCGCAATTCCTGTTTTCGGCGGTATTGACACTGGATTTTCTCTTTCTGTTCCGTCACATTCTCTCTTTGAGATGTATTTGTAGACTTATAACTCAAGCTTGTACATAAATACTAGCACCATAAAACCTGCGGGGCACAATTTTTTTTTTAGCAAGCCTCGGGTCCATCTATTTGACTCGGCTTGGAAGTTTAAGTATCTTAAGGATTAATTTTTTACTGTGTAATTATAACCACTTATTCATTTAAAGCACGAAATTCATTATCTACATGCGAACAATTTTCATCAGTTAACTAGTTGCCAGATGGCAGACCTCTGGTCGAGGGAAATGATGCACGCAACCTAAAGTAAAAAAATAAATCCGAAACTTTTGATGCTTTCTGCAGGAAAATGAAATCATAATTTATTTTTATACCCCCCCCCCTCCTTCATGGAATAAAATAGTATGGATGGGGTTTGCTTGAATTCTAAAAAAGATGAGTGCGTGAATTACATAAATATTGCATTTTGAATGAATATGTTACATCTAAGAAGTTGAGGGCGATTAATAATGTATTTTAGTTATTATAGCAAGGGAGCGCAACAGCTATATGATAAATTATCTTTTTTGAGATCAAAGTGTCTCCTGAAAGCATTATACCTACGTAACGGACACAACGCCTATCCAAGTAACATTTCTCAATGGAAAAATCGCTATACATCTCGATTGGCGATAAAATCGGCAGGACCATCAACATCTGAGCGGTTATCCTCGATCTTGTCGCGATAAAATCGCGGTTCTATCGCCCGACAATTAATCGCGATCAATGGCGATTTTATCTCGATTTTATTGACGAAAATTTATCACGATTTTATCGAACCAAAAATTGCGATGTGTAGCATCGCAATTTTTAATGCGATAATATCTCGATATATTGCCACCGATATAATTGCGATAACCAACCGATAAAGTCGCTAATCGCAATCACTGCTACTTGGGTAACTTGGGTATAACAATTCAGACGCAGTGCGGGTGGAGTTGCATATTTATTATTTGAAGGCGATCTTTGCACTTGGGTCAGGAAATGCGTTCACTGGATTTGTTACCCATTTTGTGTGGGTGTTTCAAAAAATAGAGCCTCGTTAAGTTTTGCCAAGTTCAACTTCTTCATATCGAAGAAAATGCTGAACTACTCTTAAATTTTTTTGTTTACTTAACTGCGATTTATGTCGGGCAAAAAGTGGCTGATAATGAGCCGCGTCATTTATTCACGCGTGCTTTGTTCTCAAAACTTCCTTACCTAGAAAATAAGGTTTTCGGGGTTCTTTTTAGAAAAATTAATTATATTTTCACAACTAAACATGAAAAATTAGGAAAATTCTTTGCTTTCCCCGTTTTGTCGCAAAAAATCAACCTACAGTTCTGATGTGGAACATCATCATGAAGAAATGAAGGAACTAAAAAAGAGGCTATCTCATGGCCCTTTCTTGCTCAAGCTCGGATATAAATTTTAAGAGCACATCACGCGTGAATGAACGGAGTGTATTTGTCAATTTTTGTTCAATGAAATTTTGCTGTTTACAAAAAAAAATTTAAGCAGTTTTCAGATCTCTTCAAGTCTAAACTAATTCAAAATCGGTTCAAAACTAACGAAACTATAGTGTGGGAAAACTTACTCATTGAACCTCCTTAGCATTCATCTTCCAAAAACGCAAAGGCACATGTAGGAAATCTGCAACGTTGCAAACCGAGACTAGTGATTTCGTAGTTGCGACATCGTTGTAAATATTGACCTAAATATTTATATTTCTGAATGATAGAGGAAAAAGACGAACAACTTGAAAAAAATTATTTCTTATATTTTATTGAATGTTTGATTCACAATCTATTTCATTCGTTTTAATTCAATTCGCAACAAGTTTGGTTCCGCGACAGTGGAATAGCTATACTGTAGTGTTCGTTTTGGCTCGTATTTTATCTGCTGAGATTTCATTGGAAAAACATGTGGTAAAATCTGAAAAGCACTGGTGGCCTAACCATCAGGCGTCGTGGCCAAATTCGTTGCGAGGCAGGTGGGCCTCGGAGAGAAAAAACTAATTTTATTATCAAAAACCATACGTCGATGACCAAATGCGAAAAAAGTGTATCTTATAATTGCCTCGTTCGAAAATCTCCGATTATGTTTTATTTTCCCTCAGGAAAGCTGATCGGAAAATCTACTTGCGATTTTATGCGATAATTTTAGAATAAGTGCGGAAAATTTTCAAAAAATTTAAAAAAAAAATTATTGGCTGGTGTTTCTTCAAAAAAATTGAACATCAGCGTGGACTTTATAACATTGCAATCTGAGATACGCTATTTTTCACCTTTAGCCATCGGCATATATATTTTACCAGGAGGTAGGAAATCAAGTCATGATTATGAATCATGGCTAAATCATCAAAATTTGAGAATGGAAGACTCTTAGGCCCCTGCTTTATGGCGCTAATTTGTTGAATCAGCCACGGTCAGTTCTGATTCAGGATCCCCAATCACCTCTGGTGCATCGAGGACTTTGCTCTTTTAGTTGTCGGCATGGTGAGACAATGTGACATTGACGGTTTCATTCTGAAATCGCTTAAAATGCAACGCCTAACTTTGCGATTCAGAATTTAAGCGATGACCTTCACTAAGCCAAGAACCAAGAACTTCTGAAATCTCTACGCGAGCCTGCTTCAACTCTTGCGAGTCATTTTCAGATGGTGCATACATGTTCGCGCAATGAGCAGTACCTGGAAAACAGAAAGATAGTACTGGGTCATTATTTTGTATTTGCTACAAATGTAACGAATAAAATGAGTGAAATTATGCTTTCCGGTAAATTGATTGGTGTTCAAAGCTCGCTACTTACAGTTGTGATTCTTGAGAGCTTGCAACATTGTTTTTCCTCCATTTAAACGTATGTAAAACAAGGGTATACAATGTATGTTCAGGAGCGGCATATCCAGTATCCGCGTATCCAGGCCGCGTGGCGTGAATTGCGATACATCGATTGTTACGCCATTTAAACCTATGGTAAAGAATCGATCATTTAGGTGTTCGCTGCGAACACCCTGTTTATCGATCCTTTTCCATAGGTTTAAATGGCATAACAATCGATATATCGCAAAGCACGCCACGCCACTGGCATATCGTGGGATTGGTGGGACTCTACACGATGGATAGCATCACCGGTCAATTTACATATTCTGGTGCGCCTTCATTTTCGCCTGATACTGTGCAACACTTCCGTGGCGGAATAGTTGCGCAGAGCGCCTTCAACAGTGACAGTGTCGCTTCGACTTGGTGACGGGAGATCACGCATTATGATTACCGCTGAACTTACGCTTGTCACGCGTGCGCAGTTGCACATTTTCTCATCACCGATGGCGAGATTACATTCATACCTCAATTTGCGACGTTGCAACTTTTTCACTGCCTGTTTTATATGGATTATCTTATATTAACACTTTGAAATCTGTCGTGATTTTTCCGAGCTAAGATAAGAATTATCATTTTAATGTTTCATTTAAGTCTATTCTATGCTTTCGTTAAAAGAGGAAAAATAAGTACGAGGAACCTTCGAACGGAAAAAAGCGGATCTGAAATTTATGGCTCTTGAAGTAAACGGGCTCAAAGAGTTGAAAATGCGCCGAAAACAAAGGGACTGGCAATCAGTATAACTATCAGCTCGCTTTTGCGTCTATAATGTGAAGATTATGAACTTTGATTATGTTCCTCCGAATGTTCAAATGAGAAAATAAAAAACTAAATGCATGAATAACGAAGCATGCAGTTTCAACACAAAAGTTGAAGAGCGCGCCGATACAACAACGATAGCTCAATGCTCGACTTTCGATGCTGTACAGATTCATTTATCACGCACATTGTCTGCTAAAATCTTGACTGGGTCTATTTTGACCGATTACTATCTCATCTTCGTCCTGTCCTAGGATTTGTGACTATAACAAACTCACTATAAATCCCTACAAGGTTGCCAGATTAAAGAATGAAATGTAAATGTCTTACATTGATTTAAATGGAGAAAAGTTCAAATTTTTTAGCACTATCTGGTAGCAGTGAATCCACATAAGTAATCTTACCTTTGATCACTATTACTTTGGCCCCAGGGTAACTCTTTTTCATCATGCCGAGGGCATGCCATGGATCCACAGTTCCGTGGACGAAAACAACGTGATCCACAATCAGCGAGAGAGCACCGTACATGGTGTTCGTTTCGTCGATGGCTTCGTGCAAGAGATGTTCATTAAACCTGATAGAAATTAAAAATAAATTAGGTACTCGTGAAAATCTATCGTCAAGTCGTAAATCGAGAAATTCTCGCAGAAATTTCGTAAAATCAGAGTAGTAACCTGTATCATGGCAAGAAATTTTTTCTTCGGAGATATGTAAATGATCATAAATTTNGGGGGGGGGGGGGTTCAGGGATAGGAAAGTATCCTTAAATTCGCAGCGAATGACCTTTCAAGAGAATATTTAAGTCAAATGAAGGAAAGGGGAAGAGTTTAAGAACTCCCTGACCACCGCCTCTTCAGGAGTATCCTTGTATGATTGAGTTCAATGGCTATAAATTCGAAACGGTAAATAATTTCTGCACAATAAAACTCATCAGAATGCGTGACATGAAATGCATCCGCCTAAAAGAAAAGAAATGGATCCGCCTAAAAGAAAAGAAATGGATCCCTCACTTCAACACGAAGGAACGAACGGTCAATTTTGATAAATTATAAACTCAACTTGAATTGCGAAGAATTAAACAGAGCAGAGATGTATGTAATCTCTTTGCAGAAAGTGAAATTTTTTCAATCAGAAAAATTCCTGAAGTGCCTGGTTGTTTTTTGGGAATTCATTTCATTAGGATCTTCTTAAACTGCTTATAAAGAAATGAGAGAGAGGAAGGGGAAAGGGAAAGGGGGAGAGAGAGGGATGCAGGGAGAGAAGCAGTTTGTGAAAAATAAAAACACCTACTCAGATCCATAAATGTCGGTGCACATCTTTTGGTAGAATTCGAGTGGCAGACTACTTCCCAACAGATTTTGAGGATTTTCGGACGTTTGGTAGAAACCAAATTCGGTGCATGTCTGATAATACCATGACCTTGCTGCAGTGCCTGTAAAGGTATGAAAAAAACGAATCAATACCAATTTTACGTAAACCAAAAAAGTACGGGGTCACTCCAAATTACGTGAACTATTCGTATTTTGGTCTGCAACAATTTTGGGTTTTGAAGAGATACTTGAAATGAAATCATTCTCCAAAGATGCCATCTTATTTCATAAGATTTTGCATTTCTGATATTTTATATGGCTTGATGATATGGTAAAGCTGAAATAATACTCTAAAAACGATCAGGCATTGATATTTTTGTTTTTTGGAAAACCCCTGCAGCTCAACGCGTTACTCTCAGGGTTTTTCCGGATTCTTCCTTTATCAAGGACGTAAGCACCTCTATTGTTACAGGTTGAACATTCTATCGAATTCCAGTAAAATAATTGCAAAAGAAGATATGCTTTTAGTAACTTACGAGATGCTGCATCTTCTCCTTCCCAAGAAGTATTTTGATATGTTTTAATCATTTTATCGTATTTGTAATCCAGACATTCTCTTCCAGAGCGCTCTGCGATAAAGTCATTCAATACTGCAAATCTTTTGAGCTAGAAAGTAAGAATAAATCAAATGTAATCAAATTTAAAACATCTCTACATATAGGAAGTCACTAAGAAATAATTTTACCTACCTTTTAATGGGCCAGCATTGGTATAAATTGTTCACACTCATCCAATTTAACATTGAATTTCCAATAGTTAACACTGTTACTGTTAGTGCAGGTGAGATTTCAGCCTTGCTCTCTTTTTCTACAATTATTTTGTTGATTTTTTCTTTCGGTGTGAAACAAATTTCGCCAAAATTCCTATGCAAAATTATTCAACGAATTTCTTGTGATTACGGTAACTCCTTACGAGAAATCTAGAATCCAATTTTGAGTAACAGAACTCACGATTAGTTGCAATCAAAACTTTGCGGGAAAAAATCCTTATAGAAATTGTCGGAAGTTCCTTTCAAATGGAACTAAATAAGTCTCTTTGCTCGAAGATAAAAAAAAAAAGTTGTGTGATTTATCCTAAGATACCAAAACCTTGTACTGAGGAAGCTGTGGTCACAACGTGGGACTTTTAAGCCCCACTGTTCGATGCCGCTATTATGTTCGAACAATCGCGCCAAATACGGTGCGGTCGGCGTGAAACTGACATCAGCGCCTGCAAGACTGCAGGAATACTTCACGCATTGCGCCAAACAGTGCGGTCTGTGTCAAACGCATATTAACGACTACAAGCTTGCATGAATACTTCTCGCATTGCACCAAAACACTTACTAAATGGGGAAAAAAATAAATAATGAGGTTAAAAAAGGAATATACCGAGCCTCCATTACTGGGATTAGTCAAAATATCACAAATGTTTGTGATTGTTATGTTCAATGACGACGCTCTGTTATCTTTGTTGTACTGCACAACTTCAGCGATGTTGTCGGACAACTCCGAGTTCAGATTTGTGAAGTCTAAAACATCGTCTCCGAGGGGGTCACACAAACTAAAAAAAGAAACAAAAAAAAAAAAACAGGTATTAGCTTATTCGGCATTGGAGTGATAATATATACCTATTTGATTCGCACTGCTTCTATTCAGAAGATTATTTTCGCCGATTGGGTGCTGAATTTGTTTTAACTCACCACGGACGAAATGGATTACATTTTGCAATAAGGAACCACTATTTCTGGCTTATTTTAGAAACACCACATATGCCACTGGTTTCCACATGCAGGTACGTGATTTTATGGAAGAGCTAAAGGTAGTGGTTCCTGATTGCAAAATGTAGTCAAAATTAGGGACTGATTGTGAGGGACAGGGCATCGGGGAGTCTGAAGGGGGGGGGGGCACGAGAAAACACTCCGCCGAGGGAGTTCTGGAAGACTCCACCAGCTCCAGAGAGGAGAAGCAGCGGGACTATACAGTGTATTCCAGTTCTAAGGAAGGGGGGCCGGGGAGTTATGATTACCGATAAGTGAAGATAGAAATAAGATAACTTAAAATAGGGGGCAAGGGCTAGCCCCTCTATTTATATTTACTATAAAGATTCACATTGATTAGACGAGGCTTGCGCAAGAAACAGATTCCCACGCAACCATTCTCACAATTCTTTTTATAATTTATTTACAAGAACCATACGACGTTATAGTAGAGGCGGAATGAAAAAAAGCTGTTAAATATATAACTATTCGAATAATAGGAAGATGGCACAATATTGGTGCAAATATTGCCCATCTTTAAATTTGAAACGATTTTGTTTTATCATCCGCATTTTTGTAGTAAAAATAGTCTCAAGTGATCGGTAAATATTTCTGCATGCTCTCGCAAGATACTTTTATAAAAAAAGAAGAAATACCCCGTACATGAGGTATTTATACTGCTGAACACTTACTTGAATATACCTTGCAGTAATGAGCGCTCATTAACGTTTCTCCATTTATTGTAAATGGAAGCATAAGCCTGACTAATAGTATCAGCACATAGGTAGCCACTTTCTTTGACTAAATTAGCCTTCACCACATCAAAGTATTCTGGAAAATAATAAAAAATTATTCTATTTTTTTAACATGAACCGTTTGACATAGCAATTGATTTAACTTCCATCGCAGTCTTCCGAAATTTCTACCGGGATTGAATTTTTTACAGGACAGCCCCTGCGAGTCTCCTCGCGTGAATTGCATTATTCCATAAGTATCTTAACACAAATTTTCCAGAATATCCACAAAATCAATGCCGTGAATTTTTCGTGCGAAAGAGAACGGTATGTTAATAAATTTAAAAAAAAAATTGATGACATCGGTTTCAGTCACCGGTAATCAATAAATGTATCTCCTTGTCGCGGAGCCTGAAACTCTCGTAACTTTATTTTTTACTTTTCCCCTCAGATACCACCTATAGTCATCAGGGATTGCTGGATTTGTGCGTTGACTTGATTGACAATGTCAAGACGGAAATTCCTCTTTGGACCTTGCCTACCTTGTAGCACTTTTCAACGGAAAAATCGATATTTTAAATTAAGTCGATATTTTTACGATTTTTTGGCGATAAAATCGCCAGAATCATCAAAATCTGAGCGATTATCCTCGATCTTGTCGCAATTTTACCTACGAAAATTCGCGTTCGATAAAATTGAAATTTTATCTCAATTTATCACTATTTTTTGTTCGACAATATTGCGATACATCACCGTCAAGGGCGATCTCCCAGTGCTGTCATTTCATTACACCAAAGATTCCGGGGTTTCCGGAATTGATTCCGATATCCAAAAGTTCCAAGAAAAAGTCGAATTTATGAAAGGTTCCCCGAAAAATCCCGAAATGCGCCAGAATTTAGTTCCAAAAATTGTCAAATTTGATATATTTAAAAAAAAAGGTCAATTGATCGGTCAAATTGACAAAAAACTTCAGAATTCCGAGAAGAATCCGAAAATAGCTAGAAATTCCGGGACTTCTGAAGATCGCGAGAAATTGCAAAAGTTCCGTAATTCGGAATTAATTCCGGGAAATGGCAGCACTACGATCTCAATATTCGAAAAAAATGACAAGCAGCTGATATTATTGAACGCATCGATGTGATGTATCGCACGTCGCTCTGACACAAAAAATGGCTTCCGTCGAATCGCCTAATTAACATGGAGCTTACAAACCTGAGAAATCTGCCTTAGCCAGAAGTGGTCCGCTGGAAGAGATGGCACCGTATACCAAATGGGGATACTTGTAGCGGAGCCACGCAGCCAGAGATCCGGGATACGAACCGCCGAACGCAATCCATTTGGTCTCTCTCGGGAGTTTGTACTTGCGATTCATTCCTCTAATGAACCACGCCAAATCCGCCAACGCCTGTTCGCTGTTCAGCGTCCCCAGATTCTCAACGCTCATATCCCTGGCGAGCACATCCACGAGAGTAAAAATCGATATCAAAATGGAGATATAACAAAGAGATCACTAGAAACATGAAAAATCAAGGGGAGGGGGCGGGAAACAAGGTTGAACATACATAAAAAAATTGAGACGTTTCGGCTCACCATTCGAACTTAGCCATTTTCAGTCGGAGAAACAAGACTACAAAATATACATTTTTTTCGAAAAAAACCTAAGATCTACAAATTTTTTTCAAATTTTTCTTGTGCAGTTTTGTTGTTGGGAAAATGTACACACAAAAAAAAAAAAAAAAAAGCCAAACGTCTCAGTTTTTGTTACCAATGTTTTTTTAGGCTTGTTTCTCCCGTTTTCCCCGTTTTCTCATGATACCATTGTCATGGGCTGCTGTGTAAATATGTTGTATTAATGGTCCCCAAACATCAGGGAGGTAGAGGAGAGGGATTCAATATTCGACCTCTCATTCATCCATTAAAGTCGCAGAGTCTCGTTCAGGAAAAATGCGCCGAAAAATACTTACTTACTATTTTGACGCATTGAAAAAAAACTATATTAACACGGAAATTATGAGATAACCCGTTTCATAATGTCTCAGTCACTTGAACAATTTCGCCTAAGAAAGTGTTTCAAATTATTTTTTAGAAATATTAAAAATGTATTTTTAATATGGACTTTGTTAAAGTACAGGCAATATTTTTTTCCTAGTCTTCATGAAAGGGAATGTTACCATTCTTTTAAAAAAGTTTTCCAAAAACCGCGAAAAGCTGAGTTTCACATTGCTCTAAGGACTGTGCCGCAGGTCTTCTACGCCAATTGGATGTATTTCTGCCAAACGAAACTATGCGTATTATGACGTGAGCCCTGTTATTCATATATTCTTATGAGTCTCAGGGCTCATGTCTTAGTGCATATAGTTCTGTTTGGCAAAAATAGTCCAATTCACAAGCTTACCTCTGTAGTAGGTACGACTGCCAAAAGTTTCCACGTGAAGAAATCATGAAGAAATAGAATACTGTTTACAAAGAAGAGACTTACTCAGTGGGATGACTTTTCCCGTAAAATCTATGCTCGAGTTGGAAGCACAGAGCATTATACTTTTTAGCGTAGTCGATCCACGCACCAGACACCATCCATTTTGCCGAGATTTCTCCCTCTCCACCGATCATCAAGAAAACTGGACCACCAACTTTGTAATACGAGCCATTTGTCTGGTAACGCTGCAACAAAAACATGAGTTTGCTAGATATGAGATATATTACTCGGAATGATGTTGGCTATACAATATACACAAAAACAATTTATTAGACGTCTGAGCGTACCTCCGAGCAAAACTGCCGGGATCAAACAAGTACAGGGTAAGAGTGCGATCACTGAAATGCATGTTTCCACTTTGGTCTTCGAAACATACGGATTCGCCTTCAATTAACAAAGTAGGCAAAAGTAGGCACACGCATCTTAGTGGTATCGAAATACCAAGTATTGGGTGGATAGTTTGTTATGATTCATCCTCATTATAATACTACTCTTCGCGCTCCCGGGAGCCCGTTTTGCCTACCTCATCAAATGAGGGCGAATCAATTTACTATTCTCTCCTGTTTGTTTCCAGAGTCCACTCACTCCCTTGCTCCACTTCCATTCGTATAATCTTTGCAACCCCAGTGAGTGTAATCCCTTTGACAGTTTGTGACATGAGCTCAGCTGAATATTGAAAGCCTTTAGTCATTAATCTTTGGAGCGAATAGATTCGCCTTCATATCACAAATTAGGCAAAATCGGGCACACGCATGTTGAAATAGCGGTATCAAAAAAGGTAGAGCACTAGACGAATGGTTTGTCATGATGCATTCGTGTTGGCGACAGTATTAATGTAAAGAATTGTTACTGTTAGGATAAAGAACTATAAAGTCAATTATTATATTAATATAGAGCACTTGGATAATTTTCACATATTAATCAGGTATCTCAGAAATAATTTCGATTTCACCAGACGATTTAATCTCATTATCGCAAGCATTGTAAACATTGCAGATCCAGCAAATTGGCAATATTGTCTTTTCTCTATTTAAACCTATGGAAATATATCGATTCTTGGAGGGGCCAGGTGCTCCGAGAAGAATCTATATTTAACATAGCTTTAAATGGATGAGATTCGCTGTTGCTAAATTGCTGGATCCGCCTCTGATTGTAAACATAATTTAGTCGCAAACCTGATTCCAAAAAACTTTGTGAGCTGCATTAAAGTGATCCAGTTTCTGTTTGAACCACTCGTCCGGAGGAAGGGGTGTTTCAGGGTGGACGATCGGCTCTCCCAGGCGACCGTACTGTCGCGACTTGCTGTTCAGCCACAGACCGCACGCAGAGCACGCAAGTCCAGCGACCAGGAGGAGTGTCGACACTGATTTTGAGCCAGGTCCCATTTTCAAAGATCCCCTGAAAAAGTTTTTCGTTGGTCAGTGCTCGAGTAAAAAAAATCAGAGCTGCAGAAGCAGCATCCTCCAGGTTTCCACTTTATCACGCGCCCGGGCTTACCGGCTCACAAAGGATCGAGTCTATAGGAGAAGTCGGACAACATTTGGAAACTTTAAACGCTTATAACTCGGTTTATACAAAACTTTGAGGTTAAACAAGTGGGCTAATTCGTTTCCTTGTGAAATATTCTTCTACTAGCACCCCGTGAACTTTAAAATGTGACGAAATAAACATAAAATTTCACAGTTTTTGGAGAAAATGTTATGTTCGACCTCTCTATTTGACTCGATCAACTGTGCTGCTTTGCACATTTTTCTCATTGGCTTTCAACAAAATCTCCCACCAATTTTAAAGCTCAAATTATTGAATTCAAGCCGCCCTCCCCTTAATTCCCCCTATGACTTGTGACTTTTAACCGTTGGAAATATTCAATTTTTCGGCATTTCTAAGGTCTGCTCACATCTCATTGTCAGTGCGCCCACTCGGGCGATTGTAAAAAAAAAAAAAAAAAAAAAACGTCCGAATAGCCGGGGCATGCATTTTACCAGGAGCCATATAGTCAACAATAAGTAAGATATTTTCAGTTTGATTTAGTTGAGTTTGTAAATGATTACACAGGGTGATCGAAAAGTTCCGCACGGCCCCCATACCCCTTGGGGTTCTTACCTTTTTTAAGGGTGTTTCCCTTGAGATTTTGGGGAGTCTCATGAGTCGATTCGTTTATCTTAAAAACACTCACAAAAATTTCATGTCTGTAACCCAATTTTTTCAAAAGTCACAGGGGCGATACTAGGTGCGGGACTTCCGAATCGCCTAGTACATTAAATATTTGCACGAGACCGCTTAATATAACGCAGCTTTCGATGTGGAGGAGTTTGACCTAATTTTGACGGAAAATCCTAGTTTGTACAATACGGAATTACGTATAGGTACGTGCGAGAACTCGCGAATCATGTGATGCATGTATGTAATTCCGCATCAACCGAACTATTAAAAATAAACATCCATTTTTTAATCAAATCAACTTCAACTTTTCAGATGAATGTATGTATTAAAAGTGAATCTACAATGAGAAAATTCAAAAATGATGCTTAGTGGTAACTAATGGAAGCAAATAAAAGTGAACACAAAGTCAGAGTCAGTTTTTGGACGAGTCACGTCTGAATTTGAATGAAATTTCAAGAAAAATAGAGCAACTTACCAAAAAAATTTATAAGTGAACCATTGATGAAGAAGTCTCGTGCAAGTTCGACGGGATTCAACTGACTATCTCACAGATAACACCAGAGTTTGTTTGCCCAGGTCATACCTTGGACTCCACTGCAGCACTGTGGGCAGGTTATCTTAACGTTTTATTGACACAGCCTCCCGTTACGGATGGTACCGCGGGAGCTATCGATAGTGACCGTAAAGAGCTACGGACAACTATCGAGGAGCGGAGCGAAAATCGAAAATGGACAATTACCCACGAGAGATCCTTGAAAATATCGATCTGGTCCAAATCGAGTTAAGAACTTTGATGATAGTAGCGACGTCCGCCGATAAGGAAGTTCATGAATGAATTCCAGACGGCTCGCTCATGGCTGCCAAACTTGGCGAATATACTCGGCGGACTCTTCGGTGATTTGCCTAATTTCTTCGGAAATCTGTGGGTTTTAATCTGGCTCATGGCGGAAAAATCGAATTTTAAGGATTCTCCTGAACTGATCGAACGGACATTAACGTATGGAATTGATTAAATATTTTTTGGGCATACTTTCATTTTCTATAGGGATTTAGAATTTCTAAGAATTAGAATTAGAATTTAGAAAGGCAAACGCTTTTTTTGCCCCTATAGATTACACTCTCTTAATTTGACATAGTATAGCACATAGGGACACCCTGATAATCCATTCAGGTCCAACCCATATTATTGCTCCTACGACGACATTTGGCAATGGACCATCAGTGGCGCGGCGTGCTTTGCGATGTATCGATTGATCTGCCATTTAAACCTATGGAAAAGGATCGATAAACAGGGTGTTCGCAAAGAACACCTCAATAATCGATTCTTTACCATAGCTTCATATGAGGAAATATCGATAATGGATCATTCACGCCCCGCCACTGGACTATATTCCGATGACCGAGGAACGCTCCCGGCTTGGTTAATCATTCGAAGAGGATTTCGTCGCGCCACCACAAAGATGAATGAAATTTTAAAATTTGGCGGCTCCATCACTTGAGTGGAGGGCAAGGCCATTTTAGGTCATTTAACCTGTCGGCGACGAGAATTAAATTCATGGTTGCCAAATTGTGCCGGAAAGCAATAGCTCACAACTCGTTGAGGAGTATGCAAATTTCACTACGTAATCTGGCAATCTTGGTAAACTTCCTTCTTTGGCGGGAACCTGCGACATAGCGGCTTAGCATTTTGTATTCTATTTTTGTCGTTTGAAATAAAAGAGGCTGTAGCAAAAAATTTAAGATTTTTTTGGAATTTCACTTAAATTCTCGAGGTGCTTTGTTAGACATCTTGGACTGGAATCCGGAGTGCATTTCATCTGCCCGCGGAATGATAGACAAAACGAGATACAAGGAACACCAGTGGCGTGGCGTGAATGATCGAAAATCGGTATTTCCCCATTTGAAGGCATGGTGAAGAATCGATTATTAAGGTGTTCGCTGCGAACACCCTGTATATCGATCTTTTTCCATAGGTTTGAATGGCTGATCAATCGAAAAATCGCAAAGCATGCCAAGCCACTGAAGAACACGAAGGGAAAATGGAGCGATCCTGTGGGTTGAAAGAGGTGGCCCTTAAAGACTAAAAGGAACATGATGTAGAAACTAAAGGGTCTCAAGTGAGTTGTCGTTAGTTAACCCATTATTTGCCTGCTTTGTCCATTGCACCCGCCTTCACCATCAGTATCGCTCCATTCTCCACGTGTTTTCTTTGCCTATCGCTTTGTCTATTAATTTCATTAATCAGCCCGCTAGCCTACTTTGCCCCCGAAAAACTCAAATGCTATGAATACGGAGTAAAATCTACTTTGTAAGTATAGAATTCATTCCGTAAAAAGGGTATATTTCGCTCTCCACTAATATATCAAGTAAGAAAGTTCGGTAACAGATACTAAACTTCGGCTCATATTAAAAATCGAATTTTTTAGGTCTTGGACCAGGGCATTCATAATCCTGAAATTATCTCGACCTAAAACCATCTTAAATTCATTTTTTTTATTGCAGGGCTGTTTAATGGCCAGATTTTTGTTGACACGCCTATGAAGTATTTTTTATGGGAAGTTTTGAATTTAGAAACTTTTAAAAGTTTCTCAGTTCAAAAAATGCCGTATAATTCTTCAAATTCGGCGTCAAATGCTCAAGATTTTACTTTAAAAGTTTTGGAAAAAAGTTCTGGAGCCTACGTGCGGTAATGAAACCAATATTAACTTAGCTTACAAAGTTACATAATCTAGAAATGTAAAAGCCAATAATTTTGCTAAAATTAATACTTCAAAATTTTTATTTGAATTCATCTCTGGGTTCAGAAACGGCTTTTGAAACTTCTTGTGTTCGATTTTACTTAAGGGAATAAATAAAGCACTGAGCAAAAATTAAATGGATAAATAAACCGCATGGAAGCAACGAGAAAGGTAGGAAATGAAAAATGAGTGATTTTTTAATGATATCGAAACGTAGTTGAATATCATAAAGAAGGAGTAAAATTAGGCGAGAGACTGATAGGTGAACAAAAAAAAACTAGAAAGATATGATTGATAAAATAATGATAATAAAATACTGGTGAAATAATATTGAATGAACATTTCTTTTTTAATTAAAATAAAAATAAAAATGATACTGGTCGTTAGTGGAACGGCTGGGGAACTTTTTATTGAGTAAAGCAAAACGGAGAGGGTGCAATACATATTGAACACATATTCTGCAGTCAATGTGAGTAACCCCTCGCACTCAGCAACTAGTCAAGGTGGAACGAAAACGAAACTGAGGTCATGGAGCCTGGCGAGGCGAAGAGGTTAAAAGGGTGGCGTTCCGGCGGATTGAAGGCGAAAATTAGTGAAATGAGGAAGCCAACGAGAACTCCAAGCACGGCATAGTTTAGGATAACAAACCGTCGAAACGACGAATGTTGGCAAAAACGTGGGCAAAAATTAATGACCAAAAAGAAAGCTTCGCTAAATAAACCACGGCAGAGACACATTGTTAGTGCAAGACGTAATTATTTATTTATGTTCCACGCAAAAGTGTAGAGGGTGTGTGAGCGGTGGGCCGCGGCTGTGTGAGTGAGGCGCTCTCGCGACTGGGGTGTGAGCTGCAGGGTTAAGTTGTGGACGGGAAAGGGGAGGGCCACCCCTCTTCGTCCGCGACAGAGCATGAGCGGGCGGGAAAGCTCGCGAGGGAGGGGGTTGCAATGCAAAGGGGGTTGTTTGGACCGACGCACTGAGAGCAGCGCCACTCACGAAATCTTCGATCGGCTAACGCGTAGAGCATCCCGGCAGCATGTTTTTTCTCCCAACGTCGCCTCGCCATACATTTTTATACGATTCTTTTAACCTTCTCTCTTCGTTCGATCTCCGCTCTGTTTTCGGGTAGACTTTTGAAAGTTCAAGTGTGTATCTGGCATTTTGCGAGGACGTTGAAACGGTCGTGATTTTCTCGTATCGCTCCTGGTACGCGCCGAGTCGAATCTCGTCTGGTTTTGGAGTCCTTGTGGACACGTTGCTTTGACCTTTATTCGGTGGTGCGTTTTTTTATCACTGCTTCGATCTCTCTCGACGAGATTCCACTTGATGTTACCCCGAGGTGACTCTACCCCTCTTTACACAGTGTTTTTACACCCACCGTATGTGCTACGTTTGAATTTTGGCAGTGATAAATCCTCGGTGTAACCCTGTTTTGATACTCGGATAACCTCTCTGTCCTGTTCGTTGCGCGAAGTATTTCTGGATCTCTTTACTCTCACTATCTCACGTACGATGTAAGAGTATTATTTTGTGTCGAAAAAAGTTCTGACGGGCGAATTCTTTTTGATTTTTGTTTTTTTGCCTCTTTTTAGTGCCAACATTACGAACTTTTTGGAGTGTTAGAGGTTACAGTGTCTTAAAAAGGTATCAATTGTCTTAGTGTGGACTGCGATTGGATAACTGGAAATGCTCGGAATCTGTGCCAGACGTAAGTGAAATCTAAAGTTATTGATTTGAGTCATGCAAAATGATTCGACGGGCGGTGATTGTGTTAGGTTAGGGGTGAGTGGTTACGGAGGCTCGGTGAACTCCCCGGGGCAGCATGTAGCAGGTGACAACAACACTGACCAGCAGGCAAAGCCCAATAATTGTCGCTCTGTGTCCAGCTCATTTGGCAGGCCTTTCACGTATTTGCCAAATCCAATAAACCCTGCCAATGATGTCAAGCCGCCCCAGGTACCCGCACGTCAAACCGTCGAAAATAAATCCAAAGAACAGGGGTCAGCAAACTTTCCTCCCAGCTTAAAAACATTTACACCGCAAGTTCAGCCCATCGCCCCTAAACCGAGACCCCCGGTCCCCCCAAAACGGAGTGAGTGTACTCGACTGTCCACTGTAACTCCCGCTCCGAATCAAACCAAGTCAGAAACCTCAGAGCCCGAGAAGTCCAGCGCCGATTCAAATTCGAAAGATCAAAATGGGCCATCTCTCCTGGAGTCGTCGATCAATAGCAAGATCAAGACTTTGAAACATGTCGATCCCCCGGTTGCGAAAACCATTTTAGACTTTTGCGAGGTAACTGAAAAGGAAATTATATCGAATAATATCAACGATGGGCACGAAAGCGACAAAAAAGAGAAAAGCAAAAATGTCGTTTTCGAAAATCAACTTTCAGGCGGCGTGGATGAAAATGAAGCCGAGAAAGTTGAGTATAAAATCCTGAATGATAAAACACCCCCAAAAGCCCTACAGAGGACGGTTTTCGATGTCGTTGCCAAAGATCGAGTGGTTGTGAATGAGGAAAGTGATAAGAAATCACCTGTGGACGGTAAGAAAGATGTGATAACCAAAGACTCGGACCTCAAAAGGAAGGAACCTTTGAGTGAGGTTAAAAAGGATTACGGGACGTTGGATTCTATTATCCGACAAAATGCTCAACAAATCAAACAGTCTTGCTCAATTAATAAGAATATAACAAATAATAACACTAACGTTATTACCAATAATTTCATTCCGAAAACATCGAATTATGACACTTTGCCTTTGAATAACAAAAACGAAGCTCAGTTGAGAAGTGATAATAATTCGATAAGCCAAAACGCAACAAGGAATAACTTAAACCTACACAGGACGAATAGCTTCGAGAAGAGTAACGAGGCCATCATCAAAACCGACAGGGATTTGAAGAACGATTTTTCCGAGGTGAACAGAATCTTGAACAAAGTCGATAAGGTTGTGAAAAACGGAGAGAAAGCTACAAGACTGACAGAAAAAGACTCGCAGGACGAAGAAATAGACAGCGATGATGACGCGGATAAGAGCGCCACCGCGGATATCTGGGTCCGGACAATCGAGTCGCCGGTGCGGAAATCGGTGAAGGACTTGGCGTTGGCCATCGAGTCCGTCGAGACCAAGACCATCGAGGAGAAGTTGGACGTGGAGAAGAAGAAATCCAAGCACAAAAAGGAGGACGACGACCAACCGGACTTCAATGACAAACCCTACGGAGTGACGCAATCCCAAAGCTCGAACCAGCTGTCGCTCCCACCCAACCAGCGGCAGAACCAGCGCCTAGTCGGTTGCGAGAGCCTCCCTTGCAGCAGGCCCGGATCACGCACAGCATCCAGGTCCTCGTCCCCCGCGTTCTTCGTCAACGACAAAACCGCCAGGGACAAGAAGATCAGCGCGGCGGAAGCTCTCGGGGTCGTCGCCAAACCATGTCCCCGCATCATCCCCTCGAGCAACACAGCCTTCGCCAAGGCTAACTTCGAGTTCCGCCGCCAATCCCTCGGCAACCTCTCCGACTCGAAGTTCGGGCGGATCTCCAGCGGGTGGTCGTCGCACGTTCCGTCCTCCGCGTCGACGGACGTGGAGTCGTCCTACGGCTCGGACGTCTTCGACAACCGCCGGAAACGCCTGTCCAAGCGCTGCTCCAGCGTCGACAGCCGGACTCTCTCGCGGTGCTACCCGGACAAACACGCCGGACACTTCGGCTCCGACAACCGGGGGTTCCACACCCTCTCCAAGATCTCCCTGCGGAACGGGACCGGGCACCCCGACTGCAAGTACTTCCCCAAGTCGACGGTAGTGCCCTCCGGGTACTACTCCCTGGACACGCCGCCTCCTCCGCCTCCGCCCGAGCACCACCGACGATCCTCCAGCCACGGCTCCAAGTCGGAAAACGGCCCGAGGCCGCGGTCCACGTGCAACTGCGGCCATCACCTCGCCTCGCTGTGCGTCCCGGTCGGGAAGCGCACCTACTCGGTGGAGGAGCTCCCTTCGTCCTTGAGCCGTCACGGAGGCGTGCCCCCGCCCCCGTCTACCGCCCCCCACCCGCCGCCGGCCCTCGTCGATCTCAGTCGCTCCAACAGGTCCTCCTTCGGCAAGTCCCAGCAGCGGGTCAAGTTCGCGTTGGACGAGACGGATTTGGAGAAGATGGGGTCGTACACGAGTAAGTGCGTCGTCGGGTCGGAGCCCGAGGGGATCATGAAGAGGTCCTCGCGGAAAATGACGCAGTTCGATGACCTGTCCAACAACCACGGTGACCCCAACGGGATTCTGAATCTGCCGCCGCCTCCGCCGCCGCCGTATCACTCCGTTGGGACTCTGACGCAGGTAAGATTGAAATATGAGTCAAATATTTGATATACTATTTATAATATCGTCGCTCCTCTGTTGTAAGGGCGTATTTCAATTTCTACGTGAGCCAGCTTTTCTGTGTAACTTTACGCTTCCCAGGGCTCATGTGCGACAATAGAGATACGCTCTTACGTCAGAGGAGCGACGATATGTGATCGATCACAGGAATATAGCCTTTACACAGCAAAAACTCAAAATAGAGTACCTAAATATACACTATTAAAGAAGTCTTGCAACGTCTAGAGGCTCATACGGCGTTGCTCATTAGCACGTTAGAGCAGTACTAAGGAAGAACGTTGTATGGCTGTTCAAATGTTGCCACATTTTCCTCAAATAAAATACATAATCTTTACTTAATTATTTTTCATTTTTTTCTGTTTTTTGCGGAGTCATGGATAGTTTTTCTGGAAATTTTTGGATGCACTGAAAAAAAACACTCCGGCCGTGGAAGCCGTACCTACGGGCTACATAGACATATCGTCTGCGTTCCGGGCTCAGAGGCCGGAAGTCTTAGGCGTAGCACCCGGAGCAATCGAATGCTACGGCTCCAGCACCTGGAACTTTCGGCCTCTGAGCCCGGAACGGACGTTATCTCTATGTACCCCGTAACTTTTTTTTCCACCACTGGAAAAAATAACACATTGGATCTAGAGTCCAGACTCTTAAAAACATCGACAAGAAAAAGTACTCTTGGTTCAATCAGATTTAAGCGTAAATCAAGAACCAAGCCTCTTAATTTGAGCGGATTTCCTTTTGATTTCAGCTTAAATCTGATTGAATCAAGAGTCATTTTTCTTGTCAATGTTTTCAAGAGTTTGGACTCTAGATTCAATGTGTTTTTCCCCAATGTACCCTTGCGTAAATAGATTTTCTACGAAATTTCTGATGTCATAAAAGCGCCTGTATATCGTCACCTTCTGGCCGAAGTATCACAAGCGCCATGCGACGTTTAAAAGTTTCCGACGCCATTTTTTTCTTTACAGAGAAATCTTTCAACGAAGCTGTCCGAAAATTTCACTGAATTTCGTTTGTGCTGACAATAATATTCAGTGAAATTTTCAAACAGATTCGACTAACAATTTCTCTGTAAAAAAATAAAATGGTGGCGGAAATGTTGAAACGTTGCATGGCGCTTGTGATACTTTGGCCGAAAGCCGACGATATGTCCGACGAAATCAAACCTTGGTCAAATGAGCTGAGATCCGTTTCAATCGGATTTATTATGAACCCTAATCGGGCCCTCATGTACCCTCCAAAAAAGGGCCCGATCCAAATTCAAAGAGAGCCAATTACGGGCAAAACCAATTGGTTTTCCGCGGAAGATATAACAGAATGAAATTTCCATCTCAGGAATGTAGTTTTAAGATGAAGTCTTGAAGTTCCAATCAGCTATGTGCAAGTCTCAAAATCATTGAATTAAAATGCCCTATTTTACCCTTTATCAGCACAAAAATAAATTAAAACGCACACAATTTGTCATTTAGAGAAAGCTCGGAGGGGATAGTATTTCAAAGTTCACTACCCGATCCGTGACTTAGTAGCGACGGTTTTCAGCAACTTTTAGCCGCGACGAACTCAAATATTGGGTGAACAATATAGATGAGAGAGAATGAGAGACAGTAAAACAGATGGAAATCCATAACAATTCGTCGCTTGGCTGACATACGAACGTAACTACATATTGAAATGAGCCCAGAAAAGCATTGAAATGTTCGGAAGACAGGGTTCATTGCAGAGTGTAATTACGCCCTTATGTCAGGTAGGCGACGAATTACAGTGCGGAATCATTGCTACTGCATCGGAATGTTGTGTATGTTGCCTATCTGTTGATTGAAGGGGTTTCTCGTGTTGACAATGCCAGTGAAATTGAAGTACATTTGCAACTTTCATTCGCTTTACAAACTAACTGTTCTACGTCCGATGGTCTGATCGCATAATATCGGCATTCATTGGCGAAATGATGTCAACATATTACATAATTTCATTTTGAAAAAATCAAAATTAATTTTAAAAAATCACAACTTAATTTCCGTATTTTTGTTAAAAAATGCTACTTGGGGACTTTGCGTGAGAACCTGACTTTTTGGCAGATTTCATTTTGTGTGTGAGTTGCGCATCAAAATTCAATTTCGTGACGAACACTAAGCATCCAAAAAATATGTGATAAAATCGATTGCTGGGGTTTTTAAGGATGTTTATAGTTGATACTCCACTGTACTATTTTTTCTCAAACTTTCTGCTAGCGTAGTATGCTACGTAGTATTTTGAGGAAAACCCACGTGACCGTGGTGACCGTCCACCAGATGAAGGGTCGATGTGCATCTAGGGAAATGTTCCAGGGAAGCGATCTCTGCCAAATGAGGTGTAAACATTACATGTAAAGTTTTTAAAGAATATATCGACGGTGAAACTACCAAACCACGTATCTCGGTTTGCGACGTCGCAGACTTCCTGTCATACTTTATTTTTTAAATGAAAAACTACTTAACGTCCAGTCTTGAAAATTTCTGCGATTTTTCCTCTTCGTGCGGAGAAAATTCTGTGAAAATTTCAAGGAATGATATTGATTTGGTCTACTTTAAAAAAATAAAATGTGAGCGTAGATTTTTAAACACCGCAAACGAGATACGTGGTTTGGTAGTTTCACCGTCGATATGGCATTCTCTGGCACTCTACAGGATAAAATTAGGTTGTTTTACAAAAAGTTTTACACAAAATTTTCAAAGAGCCCTCTCAAAAGGGAGAAGGAAATTCGCACAACATTTTGCACAAACGATGATCTCCATCAATTATTAAAGGAAAATAGAAAATAAGCATTTATTGCATATCGAATTAAGTGATTTCGTGGCGAAACACATTGTCTTTGTGCTTGGACAAAAACGTCGGTCGGGATGCTGGCTCACCTGAGAAAATTTCGGAGCCCTTCATTTACAATGCTGCCATGGCTCGGTACGGACTTGGAATACTTCAGTAATCGATTTTCTCGGTGGTCCCAGGGTTTACAACTGTGCCGAACAAAAGTCAGAGAAATTGCGCTAAAAACTTGGCATACTGCTGGGTTTGTTCAAAAACCACCCTTATTTTCACAATGAGCGTTGAATGGTAAAGACGTAAAGGACCACCTTTTAACAATTTTCCGGGGAGCCGCCCACAGTAATTAGGCACATTCCTCGTACAAGAGCACGGTCGAATACATATTTATGATTTCCACCCCGTGCTTTTAAGCGCAAAAAGCGGAATTTTAGTCCACAAGCAAGACAACTGTGCTCGTAAATGTAGCTCCATTCCTGCTTTGAGGACATGAATAATTACAGACGTGGACTCTTTTATAATGTAAAAGTAGGCCAAAACGGTTCCAACGTGGAGAGCTTTTTGTAAGTTTGGGAGAGAGTAAAACAAAACCTATGACGTCATCGCGTTTCCCGCGGCATTTCATGAGGATTGAAATAGAGAGAGGTAATGGAATATTTCAGGGATATATAGCTTTCATTGTGTCTGCAGACTTTGTCTGAAGGATGGCTACCGTTACTCATGATAAAGTAATAAGTGACAAATACTTTCCAGTTTGCAGAAACTTTGCAATCGATCAATGAAGACTGGATTTTTTTGCATTACAATCACTTCAACTCTATCGACGGTGAAACGATCAGAACACGTATCTTGTTTGCAGTGTTTAAAAATCTCCACTCCCATTTTATTTTATTCGATGAGAAAAAATCAATATCATTTCCTGAAATTTTCACAGAGTTTTCTTCGCACAAAGAAAAAAAAAGCACAGAAGTTTTCAAGAATGGAAAATTTGCAAGTGTCTAAAATTTAATGAATTTCGCGTTTTAGTGGAAACTACTGAGTGAACTGAACGCGAGAAAACTCATGGTTCATAAATTGAGCGATTATAGGAGCAGATATGACAAAATTAGTTAATGTACTAAAATACATGTGTTTAAATCGGAAATGCCGCCTGATGGCGTCACTAGGCGGTGCATTTTCTCACTTTTAAATCTATTTTGATACTATTCCCCATACCAGAGCAAAATTGGAAAAAATACTGCAGAATCAGCTCTGTAAGCACTCTCAGATGAAGCAATAAAAAATTTGCGTGCAAATTCTCCATTCCCGTTAGGTAGTTTTCCATCTACATAAAAAAGAATGGCAGGAAGTCTGCAACGTTGCAAACCAAGAAACGTGGTCTGGTATGTGAGCAGAGAGCAACCAAACCGTTTTATAAAAGCTGTGAAATAAAAAACTACCAATCAAAAGAGGGATCTGATATTTAATAAATTACTCTTACATACAAACAAAAGACACGATGACCTCTTTGATTTTCATCAAACAGTCAAAGCTCCCTATAAAAATATCTCAAGGTTAAAACTGTGTCCATCGAGGGGATGAAGAAATTCGGTTGGCAGGGCCGATCATTAATTTGATGCACCGAGACGGGGGCTTAATTCTAGGAACCGAAAAAGTTTGGTACGTGGGGAGCATACGCATACATGTTCCATATCGACCGAAGTTAGTCCGTTCCCTGAACTGAACCTTCGGCGGAACCGCGGTTTGGTTCTCTTAACCGAGAGGGTCGGTTCGCACGACCGAGGGTTCATTATCCTTAAAGCCGCAAAGGCAAAGCGCCTTCTGAACTCACAACTTTGCTAACTGTGGTTTTCTCCGTGTTCCCTTTTCACTGAAAAGAGAAACCTTATTTTGTTCTTTACATCATTGGACATGCTGTGATGATGTTTATCCACGATTTGCGATCCAGCTAACTTTTCCCCCGCAAACAGGGCCGGATTTACCTTCTTGCCGCCTATGGGCCGCCTGTATTTTGCCGCCTCAGGTGAACGTGCCGGAGGAGGAGGAGTACATAAGACGCGTTTGCTCGCGTTTGACACATTTTTTGTGAAAGCCCTGTCAACACTAGCAAAAGTTTCGGAACTTGGCTCGAAAATTAAGTTCCGTAGACCTATCTCTGCGTGGACGATGCCTTTCATTTATAAGAAAAGAACGGAAAAATTATGAATAAGAATAAACATGAATAATGTGGTCTAATGATATTAATTTTCACCACCGCGCCAACCGCACTGTGTTTGGCGCAATGCGTGAAGTATCCCTACAGTCTTGTAGGCGCTATGCGTCTCACGCTGACCGCTGCTGACCAAGTGACCGCACTGTTTTTGACGCAATGCGTGGAGTATTCATGCAGTCTTGTAGGCACTATGAGTTTCACGCCAACCGCTGCTGACCGCACTACGTTTGACGCAATGCGTGAAGTATTCATGCAGTCTTGTAGGCGCTAATATGTGTTTCATGCTGACCGGTGCGGCGATAGGGCCTCTCCTTTCCATCTCAAGTTCTCACCATCATTGCTTTCTGCGCCGTGCTGCTCCAGGCCAAATTGCGTGTTTGGTTTCTCTCTCAACTAGACTAATGAAAGGCGCTGTCTCTTGTATCACCGAAAGACGAACAAATTAGAAATTACTATACTTTAACTCTCAGGATATGAGAGAATTTTTCGCCTTTCCTCATTTGTGATTTTTTTTCTGAATCAGATTTTTTTCTTGATACCTACATTTGAAAAATTACAACATTTATATATATATATGAGTCGCTTTTATAGCGCTCTTTGGCGCTGTGCGACGCCTAATCGCCACAAAGCTCGGTCTTCCCACAGGTCATCAGGGAGTTGACAATCTCTTATCTCATTTAACACCCCCTGTCGCCAACCTCTCACTGGGCGTCCCCTACGTCTCCTCCCAGGAGGAACCCAATCAAGCATCTTTTTTGGCAGCCTCTCTTCCGTCATCCTATTGACATGACCATACCAAACAAGTTGTTTGGTCATGACGTCGAACACGATGTCATTTTCGACTTCCATTATCTGACGCACTCTATCATTACGGACCCGATCTCTCCTAGAAATTCCTGCTGACCTTCTCCAGAAATCCATCTCCGTTGCTCTTAGCATATCCTGTGTCCGTTTCTTCAGCTGCCAAACTTCACATCCGTATGTTAATATACTTTTGACTACAGCGTTGTATATCCTCCTCTTGTTATCTTTGGAAATCCGCTGATCCCAGAGGATTCCATTTAACATCGCTATAGCCTTCCTTGCTAAGGTGTTCCTTTCCCTGATAGCTTGATCCGTCCTTCCATCCTGGGTCAACCGCACTCCCAAGTACTTAAAGTGCTCGCAGCCTTTGATCTGCTGCCCATCCTCCAACTCAATGCTTTGCTGATCACCGCCAAAAGTCATCTTCTCAGATTTGGATATGCTGACTTCCAGACCCCACTTCCGATACTCTTCTACTAGCTTGCGCATCATGTATTCCGCGTCATCTTGATCTTGAGCAACCACCACCTGGTCATCAGCAAAGCACAGAGTAAACAGAGTTTCGAGATCACCCAAGGGGACACCCATACCAGAGCATTTCTTTTTCCATTCTTTTAGCACGCACTCGAGATAAATTTTAAATAATGTTGGCGACAAACAACATCCCTGTTTTAAACCCTTAGTCACATAAAATCCCGCTGACAACCCCCCATGGCACTTAA
>NW_017562892.1:614040-771356 GCF_001854935.1 Bemisia tabaci | reverse complement strand
GGGTGGGGGTGAAAAATAGTAATATAGACCCCAGCGGCTGACTGCTCACTTCGTGGGGGTTATGAAGTGTAGCATGAGACCGATGAAAAATTCGGACTGTATTTTTTCGGCCGGATAGCCGGTTGAAATGACGCCCGCGAAATCATCTTTCCTCCCATAAAACTAATAAATTGAGACATTTCGATAGGAGGGCGTACAAGACTTTCAATGCTGCTAAGAATGTGCAACGTAGTTCTCTACTTGTTCGTAACTTATTCGAAAAGTTTTTTTTTTTTTTTGATGATGATGAGGGGAAAAATTCGCTACTACGAAAAATACTATTCGAAAGTTCTGCTGCGAATTTTTCCCTGAATCTGCTCCGAGTTTTTTCTCACCATTGTAAGGCAGTAAGTCGACTGTGAATGAATTTCGTCTGCTGCAAACGCTTTAAAAAATTGCACAATCGGAGCAGAATTGCAAGCCTTATACGCCTTACCAAAAACA
The DNA here is from genome assembly GCF_001854935.1 of Bemisia tabaci. Lineage (NCBI taxonomy): Eukaryota > Metazoa > Arthropoda > Insecta > Hemiptera > Aleyrodidae > Bemisia > Bemisia tabaci. The sequence goes on along the minus strand of NW_017562892.1, from coordinate 770,873 downwards.
AGTCCTCAATCGTCTAAATATTGCGTTTTTTACCAGCGTCAGATTTGCAGTGCGAAATTCAACTTTTCTGGTCTCTTTACAAATAAAATGACAAAAATTGAGTTTACAACAAATTTTTGACTAAAACAGTCGCAAAAAAATGAATAGAGTAGAAAGATTGATAGGTGTTTCTGCCGTGCCAAGCAAGATCGCCGTATGAGCCATTAGGTGTTGCCAAATTTCCTTCGTTGAAGCACGAACTGAGGAAAATTTGTGAATATTTCCTCTCCTATTTTCGGAGGATTTTGTTCATATAATTTGACCTAAAAAGTTCATTTGACGTATCCCGGCATTCCGTGACTGTGACATCCCCGTGGATTGTGCGCATAATCTCAATTGCCAGAAAACACCGGAACGTGACAAAGGGATCCGGGAAACGTCAGGGAATTTCATTTTCTAAATTCTATGGCAACCCTGAATCCAGGAATCTGCACTAACGTTCTCTTTTGAAAAAAAAACTAAATTGCCCAGTTAAAGGCTGTGTAGGTGATGTGACTTAGTTCCTTTCTCCTAAATGCGGTCCATTAATCCATTTGACCCAAATTCGGCGTCAAAGCTGCCCGTTGCGGAAACCTGTTGAAAACTGGAAAATGTATTTAATTCGCGGTTTCCATCATGAGCAGGTGCCATTGTAGCAGGAACGGCAGGAGCTCGACTTGGCAGCCGCACGTTGAAGTTCGTGCTGAAGGAAATTAGAGGCGACCTTGAGCCTTGACGTTGAACGCTGAGCTACGGCTACGTCTCGCCTCGAAGGCCCCACATACATTTTTTATTATTTTTTTGATAATAAAGATAAGGAGCCTCAACGAGTCTTGCTTATTAAAATTGTTACCAGCGAGCACAAACAGACTCGTAAAGACGCCGTTTTGATTGTGTAACCCTACTCTGGACTCGAGCAGTTTCGTGACAATATTGGTTTTATGCGGATTGGACTGTTTTTGGGTTGAAATTTGTTTGTTGAGAGATGATCGGAGGTTTGTTCAGTTTGAAATTATTCAGGACTAACAGTTTCAAGTATTATGCGCCTGTGTGAGCGTGAGTATAAACTCATCGCTTGCAGAACGAATAAGAAACGTAACTTCACTTCAAGGTTGAAAAATTGACTCAAACAATTACATTTTTGACAAAACCGTCCCTTCGCAATTTTTTCTCAAAATCTGTCTGATTTTTGCACGAGATGAGGGCGAAAATCAGGGAAATTTTCGGTTAAAAATGCTCGTGATTTTCCTGAGAAAATGCAACTTACTAGGAGAATTTTACAATATTGAAATGTATGTTACGTTTTTTCGTAGGTAAAGGAAACGCCATATTAAGATGAAGATGTAGGGGAGCCCGATTGAGGCGTTTCGTGTGTAATAATATCTAGTTAAACAGCAGTCACTCTCTCGTCTTTCCTTTTTTTGGGGGAGTTTTTAAGGGTTGAGCCTGGGTGGCTTCCGGTACCTACAATTACTGTCCTTAACCGAAATTGAAATAATTGGACGTCATTTTGTGAAGGTTCACGCTTCTTGTTGCGTGTTTCGTGTATCATTTCTTTAATTTTCTTCATTTTTAACGGGAGAGAGAACGGTTTTTATCATTACTGCAAGCATTCAAAGTCCTTAAATTTTCTTTTTAGTGGTTCTATGTGATTGTTTACGAAAAAATGAACTTCTGTCCAGAAAAAATCGGGGGTTGGGCTGAGTGGCGGTGGAGGGGGAAAGGCCCGCTAGTTTTCTTAGAAAGTCTATAGTCATTAGGTACTGTGTGCTGTTTGTCGAAATTTATAGACAAAGCTATAGACAAAGAAGACGTAGGGAACATGGAGTGCTCCAATCGGTCGGAACGGATAGTTGTCACAGACTAAGGAGGAAAATGATGGACTTACCCAGGGTCTCTCGTGGGTTAGTCTATTACTTACTTAGGCCATCGCAACCACCCGCTTCCACCATTAGGATTGCTATATTTTCAGTTTGTCTTCTTTGTTTATAGCTTTGTCTATTAATTTCAATAATCAGCCCGCAGGTGTCCAGGATCTCTACATGTAGGCAGTGTCGTTGGCAACATGAAGATCTGGATAACAGGTAAATTGCCTGGAATTTCTCACCATCTTCTCTTTATCAACTATGAACAAGAACTGCTACATCTGGATTCTCCTTGTCCCTTCCTCTCTCTCGTTCAATGCAGTTGAAGACTATGATCGTCACATGTCACAGATAATCCTGTCTCTCAGAATTAAATTGTGTGAGGGCATCGATTAGAAACTTCCTGTTCCAGCTTTCTGTTAACCTCCCGATAGCATATCGTGTGGCAAGCAAAATCTCTTCTTGCCCTCTCCCTTTCCTTGGAAGATACAGCTAATCTGCAAGCAAAGTATGTTAAGTGATATAAATGAAAAGGATAAACTATTATCAAGAAATAAATAACGCTGTTTCTACTTATGACTGTTACAATTTTGTCGGAAATCTCTGTCAGCTCACAGCTCTAAACCCTAGCGCTGACGTGTAGGTATTCAAACAAATCAAAATATAATAGCGGTGCTCTCTATTTGAATGATCCATCACTTCATTGTCGGGTAGATTTAGGGATTTTTATTTAAAGAACAATATTGTAAGAACCTTTTAATTCTGAGAGACATGATTATCTGCTGCAGTTGATATTCCTAGTTTTCGACTGCATTAAACGAAAGAGAGGAAGGGACAAGGAAAACTCAGATGTAGCTGTGTGAGACTCAGGCTTTAGGGATTTTTATTTAAAGAACGACTTGAAATCTAGAAATTAGGTATCAATCGATCGTTTGACGTGAAATCATATTATCGATCGTTTCATTTCTGCGCGTTGACTAAGTATTGAAAACACCGAGAAAAAATCGTTCGGTCACAGAAACAGAGTTCAGAGTGGTGACAAAAATTTCGGTCACAGGAACTGAATTTCGGTTAGCTCAACGAAGTTTGGTTCCCATAACCAGAAATTTCGGTTACCTGGACCGAAAAATTTGGTTTTCAATACAAATGAACTGAAATGTTTTTCTCCGCGTAGGATACAAGTCACTAATTAGGGGTCACTCAGTGTTTATGTCGCAGGCAATTAGCAATCACTGGCAATTTGCAATAAGCTCACATGTTATTTCAATAACTCGCAATAATGCACATCGACAAAATAAATTTTTAAGGATTATTGTCTTCAAAAGCATCAGCTCGCCTTGGAGCGCCTTCATTTTTTGTGATACTCTACGCTTTGTCACTAAGTTAGTTTAGTTGCCTATGCGATCTTAGCCCAACTGATGTCACGGAGTTCACTGCACGCTCTTCTGAGAGTGCCCATTTCTACTACGTTTTTACGGTGGGAAAAGTGCTTATGCACATTATAAACAACATAATTAGCACTCTTATCTTATTATTTTGTTTTTGAATTTCATGCTTTTCTACATTTATTTACCACTGGCTTGCTAATTGCCTGCGACATTTATACCCGGCCCACTGACCGATTGTGGCAAAAAACAAAGTTGAGCAAAGGAGATCGGTGTGGCCCAAGGTTGAATCAATACTGAGCGAACGGTACGTCGTTAATAACGAAGCTCGTTGGTCTATTGCAAGTTTCCGAGCGAGACCGAGCACCGTTGATTCCCTTGAAGAATCGAGTCTCACGTCAATTGGGTACATTTATACGAAACGGAAGTAACCAACCAACTTTTACTGTTTGTCACAAGCATGTCGCACGATCAGAGTCAGTTATTTTGGAGACCTCGCAGTTATTTTCGGGTATTTTATTGACGGAACCAGCAAATTGGCAACATTATCTTTTCTCCATTTAAACCTACACTGGAAAAATAAACACATTAGATCTAGAGTCCGGACTCTTAAAAACATCGACAAGAAAAAATACTCTTGATTCAATCGGATTTTAGCTTAAATCAAGAACTAAGCCTCTTAATTTGAGCGGATTTCCTTTTGATTTAAGCAAAAATCTGATTGAATCAAGAGTATTTTTTCTTGTCAATGTTTTCAAGAGTCTGCACTCTAGATCCTATGTGTTCTTTTCCCAGTGTACATAAAAAAAAATGTGTCGCTCAAAAAATGACATTTTTATCGTTTGTTCAAAACATATCCAGAAGGGAACGTTCATACTAGCGGAACCCATCATTTTAACAGCTATTTCAATAATCGGGCCTATTGACCATCGCAGAATTTTTTTTCGGGAAACCTTCCGACATCACATAAGCGGCGAGAGGGCAGTGTTCTTAGAGGAAACGCGTGTTTCCTCCGATCCCTTCGTTCCGGGTATCGCTCCCCGTTCGCTAATCTTGGAATAAATTCGGAGAGCACCTCTACCGGAACGGTCAGTCTTTCCAGTACGTTTCTTTTTTCACACTGACTGGAGCGGTAAAGCACTCGACTGTGTTCCGCCGAACAGTGGCACAAAATTGAAGTTTAAAAGACTAAATGCGAATAGGAACACTATACTTAAACGTCAATTATTATTAGCTATTTCAAATTAATGGATCCGATACTTCCAGGGTTGCCACAGTCAGGGATTTTTTAAAAGGCAGGAAAAACCTGAAAATTTCAGGGAAAATTGTCAAGTCACCTTTATGTGTTATCTAGAATATAGGTTTAATGTTTCGAACAACATATTTTGCCTAAAAATTACTTCTATTTATGTCTTTTTAAACATATGGAATAGCGTCAATTGTTAGGGATTTCCACCGAAATTTGTTAGGGAAAACAGCTCACGGAAACACAGGGAATTTTATTCTAGGAGAGATACGAAAAACATAGGACATTTTGGTTAAACATTTTGCTAACTTCAGAATCGTATGTAACATGATTGACAGAAGGAACTTGGAAGTTTTGATAGCGTGAATAGTATGAATGCTAAAATCCTTATTTTCCATCCGTTACGAGTTGGGAAAAGAAAAATCGTAGAAAGTTTCGGGTTCGGAAAATAGGGAGGACTATGATTTCTACAGTAGGAACCCCGTTCTTTTTTGCAGCCTCGCGATTCTAGAAAGAACAAGAATATACACGGTGATACATAAATAAACGTCGAAATGTTCACAAAACGGTAGAATACAGTAATTATAAAAGTTAGCTTCAGTGGACACAATTGAGAGAACTCAATCAATCCAGCTTGAAATCGAGAGAAGATCTGGATTAATTTGACGAGAAAGCAAAACTCATTAATCTCGGATCCTCATTATGAACCTTCAAAACGTCCTATTCACTACCCGTCACCCTCTTATTCTCTCACGACCTACGACATTCGGCCATGAAAACACAATTCCATGACCCTCGCAACCGACTATTCAGAATCGGAATTTTCATCTATTTTCACCGATTCTCCTTTCGCGCAGGGAGCTTCTCGGCCCTCCTTTGTTCGCGGAAACTGTCCTCTGGATTTCACTCTTCTCTGACCCGATCGTCGCACAGTGGATCGGGTCCATTAGAGACGTCGGACCTGAAATTTTTGACTAAAACTACAAATTTTGATGTTTATTTCGTCACATTTTAAATTTCGAGGAGTGTTTTAAGAAGAAAATTTTACGAGGAAACCAATGGAACCACTTTTAGAACCTCAACAGTCGGTATAAACGGAGGTATAAGCTTTTGAAGTCTCCAAATTTTGTCCGACCTCTCCTATTGACTCGATCCATGGTGCGGGTGCGTCGCTGATTTTTGCGCGTGTACGCCTCGCCGCGCGACGCAACGGCGGCAGCGTCTTGCCGCATCAGCGGGTCGATTGCTCAGTCGTTATGGAATGAACTAGATCGATAGATCCCTATCTTGGCAATGCTATCTATCGATCGGGATTTCTCGGTATCGATTCCACAATCGACCGGCAGTTGTGACCGAACACACCACGGCGCGGTGGTTTTCCGTCAGGTCTAACCGCAGAACGCACTCACCGGCTAATGAATTCGTGAATGGAGCTCCCTGTCCTCCCGCGCCGAGAGAAGAACGCTGTTTGAGCCGCCGAACATTGCCAAATTGCTCTTGATATACCACGAATTTAGGGAGAAATCTAGCTTTTTTCCCGCTGAATTTTCCAGTTCATTTTATTCTCAATTTAATTTTATTCACACTCACTGAGGGAAAAAAACCACATTGGATCTAGAGTCCAGACTCTTGAAAACATTGACAAGAAAAAGGACTCTTGATTCAATCAGATTTAAGCTTAAATCAAAAAGAAATCCGCTCAAATTAAGAGGCTTGGTTCTTGATTTACGCTTAAATCTGATTGAATCAAGAGTACTTTTTCTTGTCGATGTTTTTAAGAGTCTGCGGACTCTAGATCCAATGTGTTATTTTTTCCAGTGCTGGGAAAAAAAGTTACGGGGTACATAGACATAACGTCCGTTCCGGGCTCAGAGGCCGAAAGTTCCGGGTGCTGGAGCCGTAGCTTCGACTGCTCCGGGTGCTACGCCTAAGACTTCCGGCCTCTGAGCCCGGAACGCAGACGATATGTCTATGTAGCCCGTAGGTACGGCTTCCACGGCCGAAGCGTTTTTTTCAGAGCATCCAAAAATTCCCAGAAAAACTATCCATGACTCCGCAAAAAACAGAAAAAAATGAAAAATAATCAAGTAAAGATTATTTATTTTATTTGAGGAAAATGTGGCAACATTTGAACAGCCATACAACGTTCTTCCTTAGTACTGCTCTAACGTGCTAATGAGCAACGCCGTATGAGCCTCTAGACGTTGCAAGACTTCTTTACTAAAAACCGATTTTAATGGGGAAATTTTGAATATTGTTTTCTCGAAGTTTTCAGATAATCTGTTCGCAATTCGATCCAGCTTGTCTGAAAATCTCACGGGAAAACATGCATAATTTTCCTCGAAAATCCACGTTTTATCCGGAGAAATTTAGCAACTCTCGAATGTTCATACGGCGTTTCTCCTTAGCATGGCAGTGCTGCGCTCCTCGACGCGAACGGAAGCGACGAAGAGAGCGACATGCTGTCGTGATAGCGCAGAGAGCAGTATGTGCATTTCTGTATGAGCCATGGTTAGCACATGTTTTTATGGGTCTCGAGGTTCATCCCAGCCTGCACTTACTGCTCTCTTCGCCATCACGGCAGCGTGGCTGGCATCGGAGAATTTACACGCTCTCCACACGGATTTTTTCTTCATTTCGCGTGTCGAACCTTTTTTTGAATGACGATTGAGAGGGATGGAGGGGGGGGGGCGTCGTTTCGGCTGCTGGAGCAGTAATTTCACTGATGGCGCAGCCTCGCGTCTCTCGTCTAGCTGCCATCTAAGAACCAAGGAACATCATGGAGAAATCGTCGCTCCTCCGTCGCCCTAAGAGCCTAACTCGGTTTTCGTCTGAGCTCTGAAAAGCTCGGAGTTATACGGACGACAGGGTTCATTTCTAACAATAGCTATGTCTCCACGTCAGATGAACGACGAGATGAAGGAGGTATTGGTGGTGCGTTTGCCATCTCAAGAATTTTTCGTGACGTAACAACTGGAGAAAACGATTCGTAAGGAGCTATTCAGAAATTGCTTGAGGTAATTTTTTGGCCTGCCCAGACATTGAATGGAGAACTTGGAGGCCCGCACAGACAACGTACTTTGAATGAAAACGATTTCAAATCACGCTTTTTTAATCCCGCATATCGATGATCAGCGTGTGAAACCACGCATCTAGCGTTTGTGACGTCGCGTCGTAGACTTCCTGTCATACTTTATTTTTTCTTTGATAAACAAGTAATCGAAATTTCTGTCGGCAGAATATCATACTTCTTGATCATAGGCGGATCAAAACACTTCGAACCGGGGGGGAGGGGGGGGGGTTAAGGGGCTCCTCCCCAAAATTGTGACACACATTTGCACTGATTGTTCAACGTGAAAGGGTGTCATCACCGCGGTGGACGACGTCAAAAATCCGACTCTTCAAAAGGCGATATCTCGGCTGATATCGAACGTAGAAAGTTGCTGTTTCGACGGATCCTATTATTTTTAGCTGATCTACAAGAATCAAGCATCAAAACACAATTCTGTGACCAGTGCAACTGACCCATTGAATTTCCTAAATTTTCCGGCACACTGGGAAAAAAACACATGGGATCCAGAGTCCAGACTCCTGAAAACATTGACGAGAAAAAATTCTCTTGATTCAATCGGATTTAAGCTTAAATCATAAGGAAATCCGCTCAAATTAAGAGGCTTGGTTCTTGATTCCTAAGCAAAAATCCGATTGAATCAAGAGTATTTTTTCTTGTCGATGTTTTTAAGAGTCTGGACTTTAGATCCAATGTGTTTTTTTCCCCCAGTGCAACCCTGTAATTTTAGATTTTTCATCAATATTTTTTCTCGTCATCTCCGTCACACAGGCGGCCCGATTCGGCAACGAGAAAAAAGAGAGAATATTCAAGATGAATCGTATAAATTCGTAATGTAACGCTTCATTTGCTCGGTCGCGTCGGGAGGAATTATAGGTCGAGTCGTGTCGCACAAGCGTAGCGCTCCGTCTTCCCTCGCATTCGGCGTTCTGCGGGATTTATCGAGGACCGTTCCGATCATTAATGACTTAATCGTCGCCTCATTTTTCGACGACTTGAAACAGCGCGGAGCACGCGAAGAGGGAGTCTGCTCCCCCCGGGAGACAAATTTACTGCTCTACTGCTCCGTTTCCGTAACCTTTGTCGGCTAAGCGCGTCCTCGCTTTCCATTTTCGCACGCGAAATCCCACCGTTGCCAGACTCTCGCCAAGCCAGGAGGGTATGGATTCGACCGATATGAATCAACACTGGAAAAAAAATACGTTGGATCTCGAGTCAAGACTCTTGAAAACATTGACAAGAAAAAATACTTTTGATTCAATCAGATTTCAGCTTAAATCAAAAGGAAATCCGCTCAAATCAAGAGGCTTGGTTCTTGATTTAAGCTTAAATCTGATTGAATCAAGAGTATTTTTACTTGTGGATGTTTTTAAGAGTCTGAACTCTAGATCCAGGGTGTTTTTTTTCCAGTGCGAAAAATAATGTGAATCGATCGACATGATCCGGTTGACACCGATTCGAACGACAGATTATCAAAAAACCGGTCGGTGTCTGTTCGATCGACATGAATCGAAAAAACCGGTGTCGATTCGATCGGCATGAATCGAAAAAACCGTGAAATCGACAAACCCGCGAATCGATCGACAAACCCGAGAAAGCCGTGAAATCGACAATCCGCGAATCGATCGACAAACCCATGAATCGATCGACTTGGCGAAAAATGAAACGGCGAAAAATGAAACCATTCGCGGCTGTCGATCGAATCACGTCGGTCGATTAACGTTTTTATTTTTCGATCGATTCATGTTGATCGAATCAATACCCTCCTTTCAACTACGGGTTACTCGTCGGAAATGTAACTAACAAGGACGCGTATGAAAAACGCAGTTACGCGTTTCTTCAAAAAAACTGCGCTTGTGTGCATCTCGCAGCTGAAAAGTAAAATCAAGCATTTCATTGGTTACCCAAAGTACCGAATATTTTGAAAACCGGATTTTCTTATTTATGATGGAGATCTGTCGATTTATCAACATTTGAATACCAAGTAATTTTCGATCAAACCACTTATTTTTTCCCTAGGTTTTACTATGTACAAATCCTAAGATTTTCCAGAAAAGGACCGTCACAAATTACATAACGCTTATGGAAAGAAGGGTATTTCGAGGAGAGCGTTACACTATTTTCTTTTACGTGATAAAGAATATTGATCTACGTCTTAAAAGCGTCATCAGAGGGAGAGATGTCAAAAATGCCGTGAAATTGCATCACGTAACTTATGAACGTTCCCAAAAGTTGTAGAAAACTACCAACCGACTGTTAAGGCGCGGAATGTTTGCGAAATTGACAGATTTTTTGGAAAGTATGCAACATCTTTTGAGAGAGTGCAATATTTCCCCATCAAATTGAATGAAATAAATCACGGATGTTCATACGAGAGGGGAAAAAAGAAGCCATTATCGTGGGTCCTGATTTGGATAGAATTTCAGCGCGTAGAATGCGCCGTTGCCAATTTAAATCTATAGATACTTCTTTTTTTTTAGCAAATCTCTAATTCCTACATTTTTTGAAGTGTGCCACTCTTAGAGATCTTAGACTTTATTGTGTGTCAGATCTACCCTCCAGGATTGCAATACATCGGCCATAGAGTCCATCGATTACTCTTTAAAGTGTAAAGAAGAGTCTCCTGCTTCGAGGTTGGTATCTGACGTTGAAAGTGCGTTAGAACCAGTCACAAATTGGCAATCTACCAATTAGACAATACAATATAAACAATTTAAACAGCGGGTAACAAGTCTAATTTTCACATAAATAGCACCAAAACGTTTCGGCTGAAAACTCAGCCTTCAGCCTTCCTTAGTTGGATAAAATCAGTAAACAATTTTACAAATCTAAAAACTTAGTACTTGCCTTTACCTTTCAAAGCGAGAAAAATGTTACCAAAATGTCCAATGTCTACCAAATAGATGGCTAGTTGGACGTATGACAAAGAGACCTAATTCGTTTTACATTATACCGATCTTATCTATACGAAGTTCAATCAAACCAAATGTTAGGCAACTTTTGGTCAATTTGGGTACAGGTTCTGGAGAGTCCCTTGAGTTATTCGCATTCACCTAAAAAAACGAAGAAGCTGCTACTTAATTGTTCCTCTTAGCCTGGCTACGTTTTCTTTCGGATTTTTCCCCTTTTTTTTCGAAAGTTTGTTTTTCTTTCCTACCGCGGCTGAAAAATTTTGCTAACACCACACATAAATGTGAGTCGTACTCGTAAGGCAGTAATTACAGAAGAAAACGTAGCTCGAATAACCACCGCGCTGGCGTGAAACTCAATAGAAGGAGAACTTCGTGTGAGGTCAGCTCAGCGCTGCCGTTGTGTAGACTTCACCCGGATTTTCCCGTGTAAGGATATGTTAAATAACTGTCATGCCACCGAGAAAAACAGTGTGCGGAAAAATGACGTTTGGAGAAATTTGACTTTTTTCGGGGCGAAAAATACTTCGTTTTTCGAGAATGCGTGAACAGTTATCCGTTGAAATCATGGAAACCATTCTGATGATTTGAGTCTCGTTTGATCTTACATGTGTAACCATAAGAAGAAGTTATTTTGTATCTCTAAGTTGATCTTTAGCAACGCAAGGCGGGGCAGCAGTGGCGAGGCGTGAAGATCGATTATCGATTCTTCCCCATTCAAAGCTATGGCGAAGAATCGATTATTAAGGTGTTCGTTGCGAACACCCTGTTTATCGACCCTTTTCCGTAGGTTTAAATGACAGATCAATCGATGTATCGCAAAGCACGCCACGCCACTGTGGGGCACACTGGACCGAGTCAATAGGGGAGGTCGGACAAAATCTGGAAACTTTGAACGTTTCTATTTTCGAAAATTTGAAACAAATAAGTCTAAAAGTGATTTCATTGGTTTTTTTTGTGAAATTTTCTGCTAAAAGCACCCCTTGAAATTGAATTTACGACAAAATAAACCTCAAAATTTGAAATTTTTGCGAAATATTTAATTTCCGACCTCTTTTATTAGTTCGTTCCAGGTTCCACTGTACGCCGCAACTCGTGACGGGTCGTCCCAACTTTCTGTCCTTTTCAGTAAACATGCTAAAGGGTAATGAACAGCCGAATAACGCGATCAGTATGTTATACAAAACAGACAAGAAGATTTGATACAAGTGAACTTCCGTTTTTTGGTAGGTGGAAAGTTCCATCTTACGACGAAAGAAAACGCTGATTCCTCTTATCAAAAGGAACTCGTTCTGCGAGGTTCGGTTTCTAAACCTCGAATGGTCCATTCAATCCGAAACCAGACAACTACGCGTCGGCTGAATAATTGCCGCAGCGCCTGCAACGATGTTCGAGTGTCAAATGCATGATGCTTTAAAACATTTACACAATAGCAACACCCCGCGAAAAACGTGTTCAATACTCACTGTACAAGTTGTCACGGTGCTTTATGTGTGTTTTAGACCCCTTTCCCTTCGCCTTCGCCCACCCTCTCCATTAAAGAGGAGCCTGTAATAGAGACTGTGCTCCTCTATCGGAATCCAGCCATTGGTCAAGTCGGTCAATTCGCGGTTGAAATGAAGGTAATGGCGCTACAATGTTGGTCTCTTCGAGAATTCAAACATTATCGCCTTTTTCTGTTTTGAATATTCCTGATCTTTAGGAATATCCTCGCTATGGTTCGAGCTGTAGTCGAGATCTGAAAGTTTGACCATACTCCAGTTTGCGCGTTTTAAACGGGGTTTTTAGTTACTATGATTAGTTGACTTACTTGAAATAAAGGAATTTATTTGTCAAGCTGTAGGAGGTGGTGGTTTTTTGGTAAATGTCTCCTTAGGGTGGCCCTTATTTTGGACTTTTTGAAATTTAATGAGCAGCACCCCCTAGATTGGTTCTATTTGATGTAAAAACACTGTAAAAAAAATTTGAGGCCTTTACGTCAAGGGTAAATGGTGCCGAAAACAGGGGAAAGATGCAGCGCGTAAAACTGAAGAAGCGCATTTTTACGCTTTTCGCCGATTTGACTGCCGTTATTAAGGGAGTTGTAGATGCTCAACACCCATTATTGATGGTGTTTCTAACACAACTTTTTGCGTAGATTTAGGATATTTTAACAGATTTGGCCTCAGGTAATTACCTACCCCCCTTACGGTAGGCTGAAGTGGCCCCAAAACGTCATTTAAGCTCCCGAAATCGCTTTTTTCCGAAGTTCGGCGCTTGTTACGGGCAAATGCAAAGGCTTCAAGAACTATAATTTTCTTGTATGTGGTACAACTTATTCCGTAGATTAAGTATATTTTAACATGTTTGACCTCCGGCAATTACCCCTCCCCCCTCCCCCGCCCTGCGTACAGTAGGTTGAGGGGGCACTGGAACGCGATTCAAGCTCCTGGAATCAGATTATTTCTAAGTTAGGCGCTCGTTACTTGCAATTTAAAAGACTGGAAGAAGCATAATGTTCCTCCACGTATAAAATAACTTTTAAATGCACAAATTTTAAGAAAAATACTGAGGAAGGGTGTAAAAAAAACTTAAAATGACTTTGGTTAGTCCGCTCTACAGTTTCTTCCGTAAAGTTGATTTTTTAACATTGGGAAAAGCTTTCCGATAATCGCTAATTTTCTAGCCATGTTGATGGATCTTCTTTAAGAAAGTTTGACGAGAGATGGAATCGCTCAAACAATTTATATGACGAACAAGAAATAAAATTGGAAACGTCTTTTCCTGAAATGTCTTCTGCTGATTGTAGTTTTGTTTTCTTCTCTCCATCTTCGAGAGGGTTTTCTTTGGATAAAGCAGTTACCATTTTCTGTTTGCACTCAACAGAAATATCTCTGTCAAAGAAAGAAAACGCTGCAGCTTCAGGGATCAGGTACCACAAATTTAATGGCTCATGAGATTTGATACCGTAGCTACAGAGATTAATTACCGAATCAATTTTTCTATAATTTGATAGAATTTGCAAGAACTCGATGTCATGTTGGGGAGCTTTCACTGAGCGCGTTGAGGTAAACCCGCAAGCTTTGATGTAAACTTTCACAATAAAAACACAGACATCAGAGATACCCTTGAGCTCTGATTCGCTAAGCTCAAATTGTCCTCTAAAGAGGTAAATTTTGAGTGAATCTTTCTTAAGAACTTCTCGTCAAACTTTCTTAAAGAAGATCCATCAACATGGCTAGAAAATTAGCGATTATCGGAAAGCTTTTCCCAATGTTAAAAAATCAACTTTACGGAAGAAACTGTAGAGCGGACTAACCAAAGTCATTGTAAGTTTTTTTTACACCCTTCCTCAGTATTTTTCTTAAAATTTGTGCATTTGAAAGTTATTTTATACGTGGAGGAACATTATGCTTCTTCCAGTCTTTTAAATTGCAAGTAACGAGCGCCTAACTTAGAAATAATCTGATTCCAGGAGCTTGAATCGCGTTCCAGTGCCCCCTCAACCTACTGTGCGCAGGGCGGGGGAGGGGGGAGGGGTAATTGCCTGAGGTCAAACATGTTAAAATATACTTAATCTACGGAATAAGTTGTACCACATACAAGAAAATTATAGTTCTTGAAGCCTTTGCATTTGCCCGTAACAAGCGCCGAACTTCGGAAAAAAGCGATTTCGGGAGCTTAAATGACGTTTTGGGGCCACTTTAGCCTACCGTAAGGGGGATAGGTAATTACCTGAGGCCAAATCTGTTAAAATATCCTAAATCTACGCAAAAAGTTGTGTTCGAAACACCATCAATAATGGGTGTTGAGCATCTACAACTCCCTTAATAACGGCAGTCAAATCGGCGAAAAGCGTAAAAATGCGCTTCTTCAGTTTTACGCGCTGCATCTTTCCCCTGTTTTCGGCACCATTTACCCTTGACGTAAAGGCCTCAAATTTTTTTTACAGTGTTTTTACATCAAATAGAACCAATCTAGGGGGTGCTGCTCATTAAATTTCAAAAAGTCCAAAATAAGGGCCACCCTAGTCTCCTATGTCAGAAAGCAATCAGTGTGGATTTTTTGTTTTGTTTTTGACGCGCTCTATATAGCACGAACCCTTCAGAAACTTCATTTTGGAAACTGTGGTAAATATTTACTCATAAAGAAATTAATAAATAAAGAAAAGTTGTAAGTAGTTACTCGACTTCTACCGCACGAACAGTACGACAGCACGTCTATAGGTTGGCTGAGTGTATGGCTTTGCCAAAAATCTGATTCTATCCACGAGAGTTCAGTCGTATCCTACATTATGAAGAATCAGTCAGTAAAAGTCAATCTGTCCAACATTTCAACCTTAAAGAGATATAAACGTGCGCTTCAAGAAATAAGTATCACGTGAAAATCGGCTTTCAATGTTCCTAAAAATGTGCGAAGTGAGTGAATAGCAATTTTCACAATCCTGCTTTTGCGTTGAATTTAGGAGCAAAGATGCTTGGACTCGTTCGATTTTTTACATGCAAAGAGTTCAGTTTTGTTTTGAACAACAAATCCAATTTTCAGAGTTATTTCATTATCTTCACACGTGTGTCTTATGGGTCCTGTCTCTGCAGAGATTGAAGAGTCCTCTTATTAGAGACGATTTTCCCGTTTAAAGCTGCCGTTTCAATTTTGTGGACACAGTAGGTGTAACATCGACTGATTCACATGGCCAGACATGTTTTCTGGATGTGACCTAAACGCGGTCCTAGATTAGGATCAAAATCAATCTAAATCAATCGATCAGTGAATCTAATCAATATAATCTACATGTGGATCAAAACTTGTAGAGTTTTAACGTAACAGACCGAGATCGAGGACGTAAAGATCCATTGTCGACGGGACGGAGACTTGTAAGCTCTATAGATTTGTCGGTGGCCCTACGAAGCTTTCATCTCTTTGAAAAAGCGGTAACCAGTTATGAGAGTTTACAGTCGCTCACGGTTCGGTTCCTCCTCCAAAGGAAGGACCAGAGACTTGCGCGTAATCGCTGGCTATAACCTGCGCGTAACACCACTCACGCACGGAAGACCGGCAAGAACAGGTTCCTTCAGTAAACTCAAACGAGACGAGCTGGCAGACATAACCTACGCGAGGCTTGCCGAATCTATGTGAAAAACCAATATAACCGATCAGAGTTATACCTTTCAGGCTCAGGGTTGTCACAATCAGGGAAAACCGGGAAC
Organism: Bemisia tabaci; assembly: GCF_001854935.1. Classification (NCBI taxonomy): domain Eukaryota; kingdom Metazoa; phylum Arthropoda; class Insecta; order Hemiptera; family Aleyrodidae; genus Bemisia; species Bemisia tabaci. Next base: position 755,194 of record NW_017562892.1, on the reverse strand, counting down.
CGTCAGGGAATTTTAAAAAGTAAGGGAAAACCGGGAAAATGACGAAAATGTCAAGGAAAATTTGTTAATCACCTTCATTTGCTTTCGAGGATGGGTTTAAGGTTTTGAACAAGATATTTTGTCTGAAAACTATTTTCAATTATTCCTTCTTAACCATCCGTCACATCTTCTATTGTCACGGAATTTCACCAAATTGTATCAGAGAAATAAGGAAATTTCATTTTCTAAATTCTGTGGCAACCCTGACCTCCTAGAAAATAATACTTGAGTATTGGTTTTGAGATTGTACAGGGTTGTTGGCGGTCATGAAAACTGGGAACGACAGGAAATTCAAATTCATATAAAAAGTCCGGGAATTTAATGGTCTAGCTTCCTAGCAGAAGTGAGTGTAATCTAAAAGAAAAAAATCGAAGTGGAAGATTCATTCAAATGTCAGGGAATCCAACAAAAAAGTCAGGGAAAAGCAAAAATATTCCATGAAAAGTCAAGGAATTTAAAGATGAAGAAATTATGGCAACCCTGCATCTGGTTGCAAAGAATACACGGGCGTGCAAAGAGAAGACCTGAAAAAAGCAATTTTGGACCCTTGGAAATAAAGGATGAAAGGAAAAGGAATGTTTTTTGAAAACTTCAAGTCGAAGAGCCCTAAATGCAGAAAATTCAATTTTTACCTTCAAAATTATTTTTTCACAAATTCCCCGTGAGGACTGTGTAAAGTGTCGCAACACATTGCATTACCATACTCTCACACGAGTGCGAATCCTCAGGGATCACAGACGTCTTATTTTTTCGCTCCTCTGACATAAAGGCGTATCTTGATTTCCACATGAGCCGCAGAAAGCATGGATTTATTTGTGAAACAGGGCTCATGTGGAAACTGAGATACACCCTTACGTCAAAGGAGCAAAAATCATCTGAAATGGTCTATATACATATGAAAAACTCTGCTAATTTCAAACTGGCCAATTCGCTCCCTGGTAAAAATTGGCGATAACAGCTGCGTTTCAAAATACCACAGGAACTCTTATAGCCGGCTAAAGAAGGCTACAGAAAATCATATAGCTGGCTGTAGAATGCGGAGAAAATAACAGGGTTGGGCTATACGAAGCGATAAAAAATTATGCAGCCGGGCTATAGTTCCTATTGCCGGGCTTTACACTTTATCGCCTGGCTGTTGCTTTTTCGCCATCGATTACAAAAGGCTATAAGAAATCGTGTAGAAATTCGTGTGCTTTGGAAATCATTAAGTTTGATACGGAACCACCTTAATATTTACAAAACACACGTTATATTCTCCTTTAATACATTTTTTTTTTTCATCAATCAAAACGAGAATAATTCATCCAGGATGTGCTAACATTTCGAAATCATGAGTTGAATAACGCTGACTCCGCCAGATTAAATATTAGAGCCCAACACAAAGCGGAGCGGCGACGCACTGGCGCCTACAAACCTAACAGGGATACTTCACGCATTGCGCAACGCGTGAAGTATCCCTGTTAGGTTTGTAGGCGCCAATGCGTGTTTCGCGCTGGCTGCCCGCCTGCCACGGCACTTGAAGCAACTATTTCACACCAGAGGTATTGCACAGTATCATACGAAACTGAAGGCGCTCTAATATATTAGTAATGGCTGGCATCCATCAAAAGCACGGAGCTTTCCTCGCAAAATAAATCAAGATACTACGGCCCAAAAAGAGAGCAGTAGTCCAAAAACTCACTAATTCCTAGCATCCGTAATTAGTAACGTTTAGCATACACTTTATCGCCTGGCTGTTGCTTAATCGCCATCGGCTGTAAAGGGCTATAAGAAATTGTGTAGCCGGCTATAGAAGCTATTGGAAATCTTACGGCCGGCTGTAGGTCTATGGTATTTTGGAACACAGATTCTACTGCCAATTTTTACCAGGGCTATATAACAGCTAATTCTAGAGAAACTATAAATTGCATTGATCTAGAACGAAAGGGTTGTTAACGGTATGTCTGGAGTATATTCTTGTGAGAATAAGCGAATTTTATTTAAAGTTCCGAACCTCTCTGGGAAGCTCTGTCCCGGTTTGTCTCATCCATCACCAACACCAGTGGACATCATTTTTACCAGATTCGACCAATCAGATCCGTTGGTTTTCGATAGGTCGAACCTTTTTTAGAACCACTTTGTCTCTGGAACCACGGCGCAAGGTGGTATCAATGTACCAACCTTGCAATTCGTTAGTCACGGAATCGGAGGTTCCGAACTCAAATAGAAGGCAGCTCGGAGGTTCGGGCACAAAAGTAGTACCGAACCTGTAAATAAAATTCGCTTATTCTCGGCATAAACTTCCTGAAGCCTATCGACCAAAAAGAGCGTGTGTTTTCCTACGGCCGTAAGAGCTTCACGATACCCTAAAACTTGTAGACTAATCAAATAGCGGCACAACTTTGGTGCTCTAAAAAGATACAAATGGCCATACTTCCCCTATATAGGCACTCCATGAGCGACCAGTGAGAATTGTTTCCTTGCCGAAGTTCCATGCTCAGCTCAGCATGTCTTAAGTACGGCCTCTCTGCCATCCCGTCTCCCGGATTTTAATGGCCGGAATCTTGGAAGAGTGCTTCGATTTATTTATCGCGTTCCAACTCCGAATGTTTATGTCTCGTATCGCGGGTGCGGCTCAGCGAGACGGTCAGAGGTTGCGTTTTATATTTTTGGCGACGCCCCAGTTACATGAGCCTGGAAACTAGAGCAAATCCCGTTTTCCATCCCATCCACTCTAATTAAATATGTGAGTGCTCTTTGAAGTGAAAGCATTGCGATATTCCGCAATTGTGCTAAAATTAGCGCTTTGTCCCGAATTTCGCACGTCTGTGCGTGGAATTTACTCACGACTCTCCAGCTATCGCCTGCTATTTTAATTTTCTAGTGTCCCTCGGTGGCAAAGAAAATTATGCCTTGACAAGAAAAACAAACAAACATGCTTCATTTCAGAAACAAGGTACACTTCCGTCAAGTTGCGTGCGTTACTTCTTGTCGCCTGGCATCAACTTACATCAAACGGCCTATCAAACGGCCGCCGAGATAGAATCTTGGATTTTCGAATTTTGAAAATTTTAGTTGAAATTCAGGTTTCCCCTCAAAAAATGCCGCTTGGTACCAAGTTTCATAAAAATCTATTGAACAGGAGCTGCATATCGTAGGATCAATAGGACTCGACAGTGTGGAAAACGATACCAGTTCAACCAAGCACGTTAGTGCGCCTTCATTTTCGTCTGATACTGTGCAATACTTCTGTGGTGGAATAGTTGCGCAGAGCGCCTTCAATACTGTCGCATCTACTTGACGGTAGGAGATCACCATTACCGCTGAAATGGCCCTTTAGCACGTGCGCAGTTACACGTTTTCTCATCACCGAGGATGATGTTAAAACATTCATACCTCAATTCGCGACGTTGCAAGTTTCTCACTGCTTAAAAGTTTCCAAGCTCAAAGTTTTCATTATCTCTCACGGAGAATACAATTTAGAGAGAATTTACCCTTAAAAAGCTCACAGAGCGAAAAACTTTACGTTTTTTTGTAGTTAATAACATCATGCACAATCTTAGCACCACCTGACGTCGCCCAATATGTTTTAAATTTTCCTTTTTCACATAGATTTTGAGTGTTTACCATGGATTTGGAATCGTTCATCGACGATACCACGAATCACGATACCGTATCGTATCGATTACGTAATGCACTTTTTCAGCAGTTTTGACCCACCTCACTCATTAGCACGCTCTGTAACGCAGCCCCGAACCCCCCATAATAATTACGTAATGCTTGACAGACCTCCCCCCCCCCCCTCCCCCCCCCCCTTAAGATCTCAAAAATAATGAAAAACTGTTGAATACATAGTTAAAGTTTTGAAGTTTTTTATTGATAGTGTGGCGAATAACGTCGAAAAAATGAGAATTATACCCTCTGGATTTTGTTAGTGTTTATTAACGATAGAAAGCTTACGTATTAACGTTGAGACTGACCCCCCCCCCCCCTTCCCCTNTGACAAGAAAAAATACTCTTGATTCAATCAGATTTAAGCTTAAATCAAAAGGAAATCCGCTCAAATTAAGAGGCTGGGTTCTTGATTTAAGCTTAAATCCGATTGAATCAAGAATATTTTTTTTTGTCGATGTTTTTAAGAGTCTGGACTCTAGATCCAATGTGTTTTTTTTCCGGTGTAAGCTTCCAGGTGGATTTTTCTTAATCTTCGTTTGTGTCTTATTGCAGGTATCTGAGAATGCAGTCTCTGGAGAGCGGTTGAAAATGATGGACGACGAGATCCAAGAGACGGTGGAGTCGCTCCTGGGGAAGGGGGTGAAGATCATCGACTGCGAGAAGAAGTCGTCGATCAAGGAGGAGGAGGTGCTCCTGGTCAACGGGTGCCCGATCGAGCTGGAGGGGGAGGACGGGGCCGCCATCCGGGAGGCCCTCGTCCGCGGGAACATCCCCGACTGCGACCTCCTCAACCAGATCCTCGTCCGGGCCGGCATCCTCAAGGCCCCCGTCCACCTGGAGACCTCGCTCCAGGTCAAGAGCACCGTCTCCACCCGCGAGGAGCTCACCGTCGCCAAGGACGGCCGCGTCGTCGACGAGCGCTCCCGCGAGACCAAGGAGAACAACCTCTACTCCTCCACCTCGCACGAGCTCTGGGAGCCCGTCGGCATGGTCAACGGCGCTCACCTCCCCCGCACCGGGGCCCCTTGCCCCAGGCCCCTCTTCCCCTTCCCCGCCGCCGCCCCGCCGGGCAAGCCGCCGCCCGTCTTCCGCAAGAAGGACGAGTTCTACGCCGACGGCTTCATGAGGGACTCCGTCTCCGGCACCACCTCCACGTCTGAGTGTAGCTCCAGGAGCGTGGATCAGGTGGACCAGGGTAAGCTCGCCAACGGCCTCCACGCTATATCGCTCAACCCCAGGTCCAAACCTCTGCCCCCGCTCCCACCAGCTCCCGGGGAGAGCGTCAATGGCGGAGGCTATCAGGGTACCTTGCCTCCGACACCCGGATATTCGGTAAGTACTTCCTTTGCCGCTTTTCTCCACGGGTATGGGATTACTAAACGGAGTATGAAATCGAGTATTGAAATAAATGTTTTCTTCTTAAGGTGATTTGTCAAGCTCAAGTGACGTGATCCAACTGGTATGCGATATATCGCATCGATTAGGACAAAAATCTCGGCCGATTTTGAATTTTTAGCGAAAAAAAGGACGATAGCCCCTGCGCATTCCGAGAGGGGACAATTTGAATGGACTGACTTTTCTGTAAACAGTAGACGCTAATTTCTCACTTAAGATTTTTTTTGAAAATTTGCAGTACTTGTAATGTGTTTTGACCAAAGTTTTGATGAGGAAACATATCGACGGTGAAACTACCAAACCACGTATCTCGGTTTGCGACGTCGCAGACTTCCTGTCATACTTTATTTTTTAAATGAAAAACTACTTAACATCCAGTCTTGAAAATTTCTGTGATTTTTCCTCTTTGTGCGGAGAAAATTCCGTGAAAATTTCAAGGAATAATATTGATTTGGTCTACTTCAAAAAAATAAAATGTGAGCGTAGATTTTTTAACACCACAAACGAGATACGTGGTTTGGTAGTTTCACCGTCGATATGTCTCTCGTGTAACTTTTTCGTTTTTACCCTGTAGGGGGGTCCATTATCATATCATTCTACGAATTTTAGCACTGACTAGAGTGGTGGCTCACTTCTAGGTGAGAAATTGCTCTCTCCTTGGGTCCCTAAGCATATTCGTTCTTTTGGCGCGTATACGTAGTATACCGCCTTTGCGATCGTTTCGACCCCCCCCCCCCGATACAATAACCGAGTCCCCTAGTTCCTTACCGAAAAGTGACTACCGCGAACTTCTGAGATTTTCCAAAGCGTGTAAAAAGTTTACTAATCCGTCAATAATAATGATTAAAATTTGTTTCTCATTCTGGGGCTCGCTAGTTTATGTGTAATGAATACCAAGAGTCTACGTTTCTTGGTTTTTTTTAAAAAAACCTTAGAATGGGGCGCGCTGATTTAAAATATGCATATATAAGCGGAAGCAAGCGAACTGATTCGAGGATGGCTGACCAGTTCGGCACTCCTTGAATGAGAATTTCACTCACTCCGTTTTGTTCACAACGTTGCTTTGACATATCTCCACAACACTGTTATCCTTTTCAAAAGTTGGTACTCCTTGCTCTGATAGCCGGGGCCACCAGGATAGTGGTAAGTGCAATCTGTGATGAGCCTCGAGACTCATTAGACCATTTGCTAAACGTGGCTCATACAGGAGTCCACTAAGCCCTCTCGTCCCCACGCTCCTGATCACTGCGTCGGCGTCACGAAGAACAATGGGCCTTGGGTCCCAACGCGGCCGATACCCGTACCCCAATTACTCACGCTTCATTAACCATTTCACCGTCACGCTAGGATTCATCCAATTTTCAAAAAAAATTGTTTCGCATGTATTTAGCAATTTTTTCCTTACTCTCCGTTAAAACACAAATAAAAAGAGACCTCATTCATAAAAATCGGCCGAATAGAAGAGAAGTTACAGTAATCGAAATCCGAAGAAATCAACAAAACCTCGACTCCTCGATACGAAAAATAAAATGAAGGGGAAAAAAAGAAAGTATAAATTACAATTAAATATAATTGACCTCAAAATTTGACAAACAATTCATTTATATACCTAACGCTGAAAAAACTGGGAGAAATTACAAAAAATTTGCCTCTTGCAAGGGGCTTCTTTGTAAGAATTTTGACCTGAAGACAACGGTCGAATAACAGCAGTACTCCATACAATACACGGTGTGCCTGAACGAGTTAAACATTTTTCATACGTCCAAATCGAAAAATCTTTATATTTTTAACTACAATGTTTCTTGAATCGTTTAAGCAAAAAAAAAAAAAAAAAAAATTCCGTCGAGATTCTGGAACGCAAAGGCGCTTTAAAAGTATTCTGGGGCTATAATAGCTAAATCACCGGTAGTAAATTCGTTATATTATTAAAAAGAAATTGACTCCATAGTTTAATTCCTTAGTTTCTTGAATACGATTATTTTAAGCACTTAAACATTTATACCACCAATTTTAGCCATGGGGTGATTTCCTGAGAGCCGATAATATCACGAATTTCTCATAGAACCCCTCAACAGTGGCTTGCTTTTTTGGCAGCCGATTCGGCCATCGAACCGGAGTTTAAATGGAAGCTGATAATAACCCAAAGCTCTGAGAAAAATTTTGAGATGAGTATAAGAACGGTTTGTTGTAAGTAGCGAGGAGAGGCGGGCAAAGCGGCTAAAATCCTATCTAATTTTTACAGTTTTTCTGTTGAATTAATGTTGCCGCGGGCTTCTGACTGTCCACACATAGTTCTGTTCAGCATATCGATACATAAGTATTTACATTTTACATACGTAGAATCTAATTTTCACGTCGGGGAGTTGACATATTTTGATTTTTTCGATTTTATACGGAAAATTGATGGTTTTTCGGGATTGAAATTATTATTGTTTCATGAAAAATAAATGCACCCAAAATGACTATAGCATATTGATTCTTACACATTTGCACTCACAAAATTGGTTGGTAAATTCAACGAGTGGGTGCATCGACCTGGTATATCAAGTTTCTGCAATTTTTTACGGCAAATCAGTAGATTTTCGGGATGTAGATTGCTTACTTTCAATTCATGAATGAATAAAGCAACGACATGGTTGAACTTCTTTGCATGGAAAGACGTTTAAAATAACAAAATCAAGACGTATTTAATGCAATTGCATTTATATCGAGTCAATTTCTTTTCAATAATATAACGGGATTTTTACTACCGGTGATTTGGGTATTTTAGCCCCAAAATACCTTTAAATCGACTTTATCTTCTAGGAGTTCGACAGAATTTTTCCTTTCTTCGCTTAAATTATTCCGTAGCACTTTTCTTCAAGAATCTGATAAGATTTTGCTTGAGGCAGATCAAAAAACTTAAATTCGATCGAATAGCTTTCTACTTTCACAATACACGGTCTCGTCAAGGTGCGTCTTTGACCTCGCAGTGTTGGATCGTGAATTCTCTTTTTATGCTGTTTGCCTATTTTGAAATCTCTGTAAATGAAAACTAAAGGGGTTGATATGTGCGAGTTAATGACGCGCCTTATCAACACATTGTGTTGGAGTTCACTGCTTGTTTTCTATTTTGTTCACTGTGTTTTAAAGTAAAATAGATAATAAATATTTGACATGTGATTCTGTGATATTCTCGGATTATTTGCATTATAATTTGTGTTTTAACTCCTAAGATAGAGCGTGTACATCCAAAAATTGAACTTTTTTGAAGCATACGCCTTTTTTCAATTACAATCCAAGAGATCGTTTTTTTCATTTTTATTTTCTTGACCATGCACGATATCAGCGATACATCAGACAATTCCTCGATGACTTCAAAAGCAGCAACTTTCAAAATTTTATCAAATAGAGTTTTCGGCGAGTCGGCACTGGTATGTTTCTACTAACGTTAGGAGATTTGTATCAGTTAATGTACTACTAAACGACCTATCGATGAGTAAAGTTTATTACGACGCAAGAACCTGAGCTCGAGTATTGAAACATTCCTACCCTCGTTTAACCATCCAGGGTAACCATCGAACGTCGCAGCTCAAAATTCTCGGTAGTACACACTCCTTTCGCTATAGAACGGCAGCTTATCCCGTAAGCCCGATACATCATAAAAATATACTCAAAATAAGTCGCATTTCCAACATAAGGTCATAACCTCACATCGGCATGAGCCTTTTTGTTTATAACCCCCATGCTCTCTAGGGCTCACGTCATAGGATCGACAAAGAGTGCTCATCCTAGGATATGATTGAGCCCTTTGGCTGGCAGAGAGATGAGTTATGCTTGAGCACGTCCAAGATCCTATCCTTCCCTAATCTTGCCATCTGCGCCCAGTGGCGTGGCGTGCTTCGCGATATATCGATTGATTTGTTATTTAAACCTACCTGAAAGGATCGATAGACAGGGTGTTCGCAACGAACACCTCAACAATCGATTCTTTACCGCAGCTTCAAATGGGAACATATCGATAAGCAATCATTCGCGCTTCGCCACTGCTCTGTCTGCGCCGCGCGCCGTCAGAATCAATGGGAGATACGGATCCCCTCAGCATCGCGATAACTCCCATTATTTCCGCACTCCACCCGCAGCGCTTTTTTAGTTCGCGAATGCTCCTACAGATAACGCCACTTGTTTTAGGGAGTTACAGCTTCCGCGCGCCACTCGTAAAAGCCTCGCGAGCTTTTCAACTTTGCCTAAAAATTGGTAATTTCTACTTTCTAGAAAAATACTTAATACCAGCCCGAGAACATGTTGCTACGGTTTAAATGGCGAAATATTTGTTTTTCTTGAAAACTACAAAAGTAGGGATCGTGCAAGATTTTCCGGTATGTGGTTGAGCGGAATTTGTTAGTTTAGAACGAGGAATCCCTAGAATTTGCTAGGAATTTCTTCTGGCACAGCGGGAAAACGTGGAAAAACGTATTGAAAGAAGTGAGGACCGCGTTGATAATGAGAATTCCGGCACAGGTACCCTATACCGGGTGTTGATAACAAGTTTTTTTGACGCTAGGCTTGGCCTGGATTTTGCGGGGGAAAAATGTCGATCGTGCACTTTTGTTTGAAACCGGCAAGTTCACACTACCGTGTTGGAAAATGTTTAATGTTTAATTGTTAAAATCATGGGAATGCCTTGGATTTTTTTTCTACAAACTGTCGATGATGAGGGAAATTTTAGTAGATTGGTCAAATCATTGCACGATCAATATTAATTTTTTATTATTTATTTTTACTAAAGAAAGCAAGGCAGAAAGGAAGAAAAAAGATACCAGACACTTCGCTATTGGTAGAAGCTGTCTAAAGAATCAACATGTTTACTGCCCTTAGGGACCCAATTATCGAAACTGTTGGATTGACGCGAGTCGATTTAGCCCCATCAACAAAAACACATCAAACACAAAACAAATGGGTTTACAAGGCTAAGGAAATCGAGTAAACAAACCAGGACGTTTCGGGCCAATTATATGTCCATTCTCAACCGGAACAAAAGCTAAAAAAAATTAAAAATTTAAACAAGAAAATGAGCATGTAACTGACCGAGGTAGGAATCAGTGCAAACTCCTGGTTTGTTTACTCGATTGCTTTAGCCTTGTAAACCCATTTGTCTTGTGTTTAAAGCGTTTTTCCTGTTGTTGCATAGTGTTTCATTTCTCTGTTAGCCCCATCTCAACCGAGCAACTTATCGCATTTCGATGTCTAATCTTTCTGCTTTAAACTTCCAATAGTCGGCCCGCAGGCAGGTATGTGTGGGAGGCATTGATGATCTTGCTAACCTCACGATGTGTGCGAGAATCACAGATCGTCTTCAGTGGTGTGGCGTGCTTAGCGATCTATCGATTGATCCGCTATTGAAACCTATGGAAAAGGATCGATAAACAGGGTGTTGGTTATATTTCTCCGCTCGAAGATAACTTTGTGAAAATAGCAAGCATTAAAATTGGATCGTCAAAACTTACAATACACCGTAATCGAGATAGTTCAAAGTTAAGATCGATTAGCGTCCAATTATTGGAACTCTTTCCACACCACCTTAGAGAAACCCTCTTCAAAATCATCAATTAATCGTCACCAAAACAAAGTTAACCTCAATATATGTTTGTTTTGGTGACGGCTGACTAATCATTTTGAACAGGGAAAGACCAACGTATAAACTTGATTTCTCAGGAGGTAAGTTCAGTGGCGCGTTGTTCCTTTTTTTATAGTGGTTGAACTTCCCCCTTAGGCCTACTGAACCACTGCCGAATTACGAAAAAAAAAAAAAAAAAAAAAANTTTTTTTTTTTTTTTTCGCCGGAAGGGCCGAGGGTTTCTTTTACCGCCCTCTAACTTGCACCATACCGGGTCCTGGTTATGGATTCAGCCGTCAACGGAAAGCGATGGCCGCCGGCCGACTGAACGAAGTGCCGAAACACCACTGCATCCTTCGAACCAAAGCTACGGTATCGTACGCCCCCTGTTCTAAAACTGGGCGTTAGAATATTTAAAATTTCTAGACCCACTCTCTGTTGAGGGGGAGAAAAAGAAAAAGAAAATGAAGAAAAAAAAAGAAAAAAATGAAATTAAAATTGAAATTACGTTACTATAAGGGAGGGGCTGGGGACTCTACACGCGCCGCGAATTACTGGTTCTCTTTGCTCTTTGTCTCTTAGGAAGCAAAGGTTAAAAAAAAAAGGTTAGTTAGAAAAAGAGGAGGAACCAACACCAGGAGTGCGTTAAATTGCTAAGAGACAAAGAGAAAAGAAACCTAAAAAAACAGATAAAACAACAAATAACTAACATGCGGTAAGCAACACGTAACACACAACACACACAAGTAACATGTAACACACAAACAATACGTAACATGTACAAGCAACATACACAAGTAACATGTAACACACAAGCAACACGTAACATAAACAAGTAACATGTAGACATGCAACACATAGAAGCAACATGTAAAACATAAACACGTAATACATAAAAGCAACACGTAACCACGTAGTGCGACAAAAGAAAAAAAAAAAAAAAAAAAAAAAAAAAANAAAAAAAAAAAAAAAAAAAAAAAAAAAAAAATAACCAACAGGTAACACACACGAGCAACACGTAGCACACACAAGCAACACTTAATACACACACACACACCCTCACATGCACACAGCACAAATAAAACATATAAAGCACACGTTACACATACCTCCACCAAAGAGTCCTGGCCAGGAACTACCCGAACCACCCCTCGCACTTGTATTTATAACCGTGGTTCGGTGTGAAAATATCCTGGAGGCATTTTCAGTTGTGACGTCACGCTGGCTATTTCCATGGACCAATTAAACGTCTTGTAAATTCAAAGCCATTAAATTGAAATTAAAGTACCAAAGTTGGGAGCCTATCATGGTTGAGATCGTTACCTGGTGGCCTTTGTGCCTGAAAGGGCTGCCAACTTTCCCACATGAAATATTTGAAACTGACTCATCGTCAGCCGACACGTAAGTCATTGAACTGAAATTAGAATATATCCAGGTTGGAAACTTTTCATCATTGGGACTGTTACATGGAGGCATTTAGGCCTGAAAGGGCTACCAACTTTTCCACCCAAAATATTCGAAACAGAGTCGTTGCCAACCTTCACATTAGCCATTTAAGTGAAATTAGAGCACCGCATTTGGGAGCTTATCATGATTGAAATGGTTACATGGAAGTTTTTGAGCCTGAAAGGACAGCCAACCTTCCCACGCAAAATATTCGAAACAGAGTTGTTATCATCCTTCATATTCAAAGAAAATCAGGTTGGTCAGGCAGGCGGCGATCAGATGTGAAATTTAGATGTTTCCAAAATTGACGCAAAACATGAACTAAGAAAACCCGCAAGTGTTTGATAATTGTGACTTTAAAACATCATATGGATTCGCATTTGAACAATACTTCGTTGTTATAAAAACGTAACTTAACCGATAATAATAACGGGTAATTTGAAATCATAGGTTGGCAGCTTTTTCGGACTCAATTGCTTATTATTTATGAGGCTCGCTCTTGTAAGGAGGGCTTGGCCTTAGTGCATACCTTTATTCGTGGAGGTATCGTGAAACTGAAATCCTCCCGGAACATTTAAAATTCCCAAAATGTTCCGGATCTTTTGCATTTCCCAAAATTTTCTCGGAAATTTTGAAAAAATCTAGAAAGAATCTCGGAAATTTTTGCCGGTCATGGAGTCAGAGAAATCGGGACAAAAAAATTCCGAATCCCGGAACTTTTGACGGACATGAAATGGGAGCACTGCTACAAGCATGTCAACTATACTGTCGTGCTAAGGAAGAACGCCGCATGAACATTCGATAGTTGCCAAATTTCCTTCGATAAAATGCTTATTTTTAAGGGAAATTATGATTATTTTCCTTGAAATTTTCAGGAGCTTTAGGTGAAATTGCGAACTAAATTATCTGAAAAATTGGGAGGAAAATATTCATAAATTTACCAGAAAATTAACGATTTATCACAGAAAATATGGCAACGCCTGAAGGTTCATACGACGTTCTTCCTTAGCACGGGAGTATAATAGGCAGAGCGAAGATGACGCAATAACGGAGCGTGAAAAGCTCGGAGAGCGGCAATCTCCGGGCGTGGGTGGAGGGGAGCGCGGCTCTGCTCTGCAAATAGGTTAGAGTCATTTCCCGGGCGGAAACTCAACTTAAGGAGATTGATCCGTATCCGCTCTGCATTCAAATCTTGTTCCGATCACGGCCCGGAACCGGAACACCCAGTTTATCCATTCTTCTGCCTCGGCACGGCCCGCACGGCTACGGCCAGGCCGCACGCCGCCATGATCTGCACATCTGTTGCTCCCGCGTCTCCATCGCTCGACGCTCGCGGATCCGACGAAATCGAAACGCACCCATCACGAATTTCTCATCCTTGCCGCGTTTATTGTTTGGTCTCTTTTCGATGCGTAGCAAAATAATGCCGTCTCGGGGCTGATTATTGGAATTGATTGTCAGAGTGATAGACAAAGAAGGCAAAGGGAAAATGAAGTGATCCTGTTTGTCCGGTCTTTTTTTTATACGTAGCAGAGATCTGTCGTCTTCGGGCTGATTATTGAAATTGATAGACAGAGTAGACAAAGAAGGCAAAGGGAAAATTGAGTGATCCTGTTAGTCCGGTATTTTTTTGATACGTAGTAGAATACTGCCATCTTCGAGCTGATTATTGAATTGATAGCCAGAGGAGATAAAGCGAACATGGAGCAATCCCATTGGTTGAAAGGTTGGTTTTTGTAGACCAAGAGGGCTCTCTTGGGATGCCGTTCGTTACTCTTATAACCTCCCTTGTCCATTGTAACCGTCCGTCTCCACGAATATCGCTCAAAATTTCCTTTTTCCTCTGTATCTATCGCTGTGTCTATCAATTTCAATAATCAGCTCACTGTCGAGCCAACAAAAAAGCTCCATTCAATCATACAGACATTGCCGAATTTCTTCCAATTAATCCCGAATTTTTGCTATTATTCATGTTTATTTTCCTTTGACTTCTCATAGAATTTCATTTGCAAATGCGTCTACAATGCCCAAAAACTTTGAAGGAAAATGCTCGTAGTTTTTCTCGAAAATAACTGTTTGACTCGAGGAAAGTTGACAATTTTTAAATTTTCGTCGGCGCGGCATTTTTCCGCAGTACCTGAAAATGATGAGTTTTTAAGCCGTGTTTCGCGATTTTAAATTTAGTGTTTCAGAGACGATCGATAACGGATTATTCTCTCTTATCGTAATTGGAATAATTGTCAAGAAGTGATGATACGAGGGCTTTTTACCGGTATTGCATTATTTACCGAGTACGTACTCGATCACCACCAGTTCTGATTTTCTAATAGCAAGAAAGGCTATTTTAGCTGCTTAGTTAAATTTAAGTACCGAAATAAAATTCTCTAATTACAGAAGCTCTAATTCGATGACGAAGACCATTATTTTGCAAAGGCGCCGCGCCGGTACTGCTTTGCCGTGCTTGTAAAATGAGCGTATGAGAAATTGCCAACGCCTGAATTGAAGGGGCTTCAACTGCCAGCGACATTGGATATTCATACCGAAGCCAATCTTTGGACTCGTGTATTGGCACCGCTGCTTTTATTCGTAAGAGATCTCGAAAACAATTTGTATACTCTAAAAGAGAAATTTACTTGATTTTGCCTCAAACTATGAAGGATCACTTGATTTTTCCTCAAGCTATTAAGGGTCACTTGATTTTGCCTCAAGCTATAATTAAGGATTACTTGATGACCTCTTACCTTTTCTTGACCTCTCTATCCTGTCTTTCTCAAATCCCTAGTCGGACATCTCCATGTATACTAGCTTTTCATAAAAACACGTTGAACACACTTACGTGGTTTTTATCGCGTATTCCAAATATCCCGGGTCCGGAGGCATGTTTTTCGTAGCCGTTGTCAGTCAAGCTTATTTGGAGGGAGCAGTAGTGGCAAGGCGTGAACGATCGACCATCGATTTTTGTCGATAGCAATAAACGGTGCGGATTACCTAAATCGTGCTCCTGCTACGTGAAGTATGTGTAAGCAATAGATACATTGAAGTAAAGGGACAATATGACGACTCTTTTCTTTTTTCTTTTTTTAAATTGATAGGACAACTCTATAACTAGGACGAAACTCCTTTTCCATCGAAATAGCCCTAAACCAATGCCCATTTTTGTGCAGATGTTAAAAAAATGATGGGGGCTATATTAGAACGGAGGAAAGAAACAAAAGGATGAACGAAAAAAAAGACAAAAATATAAAAATTTCAGAAGACGATATCACGGAACCCCAACTCTTGAGAATAAAATCGTCGTCTGCAATTCAATGGAGATTAAAATTAGCTCCCAGATTTTTGTCTAATTAACGTTAGTCGACTTAATAGAATGGGGAGAATCCTCTCTCCCGAAAATGGAATAATTTCGTACAATTTCCGTAACGTCATCGTCTTGAGGCCACGTTATTTCCTTCTCCGAAATGCCTCAAATTTAATTCTTAAAATATTTAATGTTTGAAAATCCTCCGTTGAAGGGCCCCCGAAGCACCCCCCTAGTCGAGGAGATTCCAGACTCGGCAGGTCCCACCCCCCATCCCGGCCGACCGAAAAGCGCATAATAATTTGACGGTATAGCGCATAGGGCGCCGACGACGGAGGAAATGAAAGGAGCGACTTTATCCCCCCCGCCACTTGACTAGGTTAGCATAAAAGATTAGAAGTAGCCTCTCGTTGTTGCCAGGTGCGGGAAACGTAAATGAACTAGGTTCTGGTTCTGGTTCTCGTCTCGCCCTGACTGAGAGATTTCGAGACGTGTTTAGAGGATCGCAAGACTCATGGAAAACCGAAAAAGTTGAGAAATGTAAAATACTTGTCTCATGGATGTCAAGACAAATTGGACTTCATTTTGCAATTAGGAACTATAATTTCCGGCTCATCCGAAAAAACTCTGACGTACATAAGGGAACCGATGGTTCATACGTTGTTTTTTTTACTGAGCGAGAATTTATAGTTCCTAATTGCAAAATGTAGTGCAATTATGAATTAAAACACCATTTTTCGCATTCTCTTTTTTTCAAAATCTCGCTGAAAATTATGCACACGAAGGTAGATTCAAAATTAAATCGTTGCCAAAGTATTTGCACCGTTGAAAAACTTCAAAAGCACAAATTCAAATTGGAACGCCTTCAAATCCGGCGATACTTTACGCTTTGCCAGAGAGTTAGTTTAGTTGCCTATACGAATCAAACCCAAATGAGAACACTAATTTCACTGTACGCACTTGCGATCGTTAGCTGAAAAAGAAAAATCGTTTTTTTCAATTCCAAGCGTGATAGTCAATACTTTTCATCTTCTCAATTTTCACATGTCTTTACTCTATACAGATTGATTGCAATTTCCCAGCGATTGCTAACTGCCTGCGCTTTATACACATTTTTCGACTTCAAACATACGTTGATGCAGCCGGTAATTTGTTTTTGGTAAGACCAGGAATAACAAGGCTATTTCGACTTGCAACAGCACATGAGGGCGAGGGGCTTGGAGGACAAGGCGCATACGAGCAGTTCTTCAAAAAATTGAGATATTAATGATTTCAGCTAAAACTAGTCTTACAATATATTTTATAACAAATTCACCGCTTTAATCCAATTTTTGGTCATCAAAAAGTGAATTTGAACTTTCTTTCTGCCATAAAGCTCCATGTAATTTTGAACCTTAGAATCACGTATTTTTTGAAAAAGCAGAAACTACACTTACACGTCTTCAGGGTGTCTATCGCCAGTAGAAACCCGAAAATATCAGAAAATTCGATGTCATCAGGAAAATATCAGAAAAATCGGTCATGGATCAGAAAACCTCGAGTGCGTCAAGCATTTTTTAACGGCATACATTTTTAGCACTTGCAAAAGTAAAACATTTGGTTCAATTCACCAAAGATGTTGGTTTGCAGAATCAAACAAGTGTCAATTTATTCGCGCAAAAAATTAGGAAATTTCACCCAAAATTCAGGAGAATATCAAGAAAATCCGAAATGAGGTTTTAGTGGACGCCCTGGACTGTCCTGCAAGCCCCTCATATAGGGATGGGTATTTTGAAATTTGATCAAACTTGCGCAACCATGCCGAAGGATTTGGAGTAGCATTCGGAAGCTAAACACGAGGCGGCATCGGGATTGCTGCCGTGCCAAGTAAAAACGTCGTATGAGCCCTCAGACGTTGCCATATTTCCTTCCATAAAAAACCGAATTTACTGGGGAAATCGTTAACATTTTTCTTCCTATTTTTCAGATAATTTTGCACGTAATTTAATCTAAAATATCCGACGCTTTGAAGGAAGACTATGAGTTACATCCCTCAAAAATACACGTTATACCGGAGGAAATTCGGCAACTCCTGAATGTTGATAGGGGTTTTTTCCTCAGCACGGCAGATCGGCAGAGTGGGAGGGGGTGCGGGAAATGCAATTTAGACCGCTTTAATAACGGTATTTCATTTCTCGCCCAGTGAATCGCGTCGCGTCGCGTCATGCCGCGTATGTCCGAGCGAGTCCGAGTCGGCCCGATTTTTATAACATACGCCGCCGCGCATCCTTGACTCCGTCGCATTTTTAATCAACTGTCCATGCTCGTCCGATTCAAATTCCGTCCCGGTCCGGGGCACCCAACCTCGTCGTCGCTTCTGATTAGTGAGCTTTCGAAAAAGGAGGGAAAAAATTGCCATGAAAAGTCTTTGATTGCGTCATAGGTGTTCGCTGTTGCCGCACGCTGGATCGAGTCAATAGGCAGGGTGTCTACAAGTCCGGAATTTCCGGAAAGTCCGGAAATAGTACCGATTTTTTAAGTGCGGCCCGGAAGTACGGAAAAAGTACGGAAATTCCGCAAGAAGGTCCCGAATTTTTTTCATCCGTGTTGCAATTTAAGCGAGCAATTCAAAGTCTTGAAATTTTTCGAATATCGCCAATTGGAGGCACTGAAAAATTACTGAATTTTTCCGTTGGGGAGGTACTGTATTTTTCGGGAGTGTACTGAAAAAGTACCGTAAAATACTTATTTTTGGCCAGCCTGTTTTAGTAGACACCTTACACTAGGAGAAATCCGACAATATCTGGAAACTTAGAAATCCTATATTTTCGAAAATATGAAACGAAATGGTTTAAGAGTGGTTTTATTAGTTTTTTCATAGGAGGTAGAAGTTTCAAGGAAATATAACTGTAATATCAGGGGATGAAAAAAAAAAGATATCAATGATTCGAGTCAACACTATTGATTCAAATGTTTCCCGAAGCACAAGAAATCAGACACCTTGATTCATGGCTTGCAACGATTACTTTTCATTGTGGACTGCAACCCTGCTAAATCGGGTGGAAAAGTAAACCGAATTGACTCCGGGAAATTCAACCTAGGATGTTTCATCCCAGGCCAGCCCGAGGAGGATGAAATCAAGAGAACGTTGTTGATTTAGAATAGGACCATCGATCGATTCGTCTCGAAGCAACAATCCTATTTGGCTTAACCCTCTCGATGCCGAATATGCCGGGACGAAAATTTCACGCACTGAATGCAAATTAGAAAGCCGCCATCTTTGGCGTCGGGTCTGCTCCGTATTATTTCTACCGGCCCCTCGTCGGAGCGCCTCTCACGACTCATCCTCGCTTTGTTTTTTTCTCCCCTCTTTGCCAGGTTTAGGGCGAATTTTTAGCATTTAATAGAACGACTCCATAACCAATTGATGAATTAATGATTTCTAGATTTTTGGACGGATTCTTGTTTTCATAAATCCCTGAACTAGAGACTCATAACGAAATTTCACGGAATGGTTTTCATTTTGCTGAAAAGTGAATTTTCATTTTCAATGGAATGTCAACAATTTTTAGAGGCTCCGAACGCAACCTCAATAATTATCTGAGAAATTTGATAACCCTTAGATGCCCGAGTGTTAAATTGACCCGAGGCTTGCTAAAAGCAAGCGGCCTGCAGGTTTTACGGGCCCGCAGGTATAAATAATTAGAAATCAAATTGAAATAGAAGGAAACTCGAGTGTCCTAGAAATCCCAAGCCGGGTAAAATTGACTCTACTATCTCTTCTGGAGGTGCTGTGGTACCGATACATACGAGCTTCAGATACAGGTCTACGAATTGTCGAATACATCCTTAAGAAAAAGAAACATCAGACATCAAATTGAAGAGAACAAGAATAAAATTGAGTGGAGAGACGTATTCTGTGTAACTTCACAGTCGAATCTGACAATCAGCGACACCTTATTGGCAGCATACAGTGGAGCATGGCTAGTTCACGCCTCGCGGCATCGCGCCTTCAATTTTGGAGATGCAACACGGGCATCCATCAAGTACGAATAGTTGTATCTCTGCGCCGTCATCAACGCGCGACCTTTCCCTTTCTCTATTTCAATGTTGTGTTAGTTCCATTTGTTTTATGTATCGTCGTGCTTCTAGGGCTATGTTAACAACACAGCCGAAGATAGGAGGGACTTCATCAAGCCTCGTTTTTTAAGTTTTCTCTCGTGCTTGAACCATGATATATAACAGGGTGTCAACAGGTCCGGAAAGTCCGGAAAGTGCGGAGGTATTAATGATTTTTAAGGGCGGTCCGGAAGTACTGCAAGATTGCGGAAATCCCGCGAGAAGGTCCGAAATTTGTGTCATTTTTGTCACAATTTGAGCGAGGAATTCAAATTTTTGAAATTTTCCAAATTTTGTCAAATGAAGATACTGAAAAAGTCAGTGCTTTCATTTCCCGGGACTAGTTCCTACTTTCGGAACTTTTGAGATTCTCCTGAATTTTTCCCGGAACTTCTAAAATGCCCGCAATGTTCCGGATCTTTTGCATTTTCTGGAACTCTCTCGGAACTTTTGATTAAATCTTAAAAGAACCCCGGAAATTTTGACCGTCGTGGAATGGGAGAAATTGGAACAAAAAAGTTCCGAGTCCCGGAACTTTTGACGGACATAGAATTGTAGCACTGGTAAAAGTACTGATTTTTGGCCAGCCTATTATATAGTAGACACCCTGTAAGATTTACCGCTATTTCAGTAACCGCACCGTATCATGCAAATTTTGGGTACAGTATGGCAACGCCGCGGAGGCTTTCCACCGAAAGATTCGCGGGACCCAGCGCAAACAGAAGCGCGAACTTGGTGTTTCAGACACTTCAATAATTACTCCACTTCCTTTTCATTCTTTTTTAATCTTCCCACTCCTCGCAACTGTTCGGAGGTCCCTCGGAGCGCGTTTATGTCACATTCCGCTTTGTTTGTTTATTAATTTTCGCTCCGTCGCTCCACATTCCTGGGGTCTCACCCTCCCGGCGCAATGCACGCAACTTCAACGGATTCCCCGACTGCGTTACGCGGTTTTAGAGTTAGCGCGGCAGAAGGAGTTAGAATGCTCGTTAATGAAAGGAAATTAACTAGTTGCGCCGCGCTCTTTGCGCAGTGCGTTCGCCTTTGAAGAAGTGCTGGGCGCCGGTGTGAGGCCGGCTTTGCGAAGTGTTTTCGGGATTTTCGCCCCCGCTCGAAAGTAGGGCGAACTTAGAGAGCTTATCTGAGCTTTCACTTACGCGAGAGATTATTTCCCGAGTCAATTAGGTCGTCACCTCCTCGACGCTAGTGTTGTAAGCTTCTCGCGTCAAATTCCTCTCAAGAAAAAGTATGATCCCGCCGGCTTGTCGAATAAAAATTTAATTTTTTTCTCCTCCTCTCTCCCATTTTCCGCGGAACATTCCACGGAAATTAGAATTTTTCATTTTTCATATGAAAACGGTTGTGCTGGTTAGTTTGCAAATTTCAGTGAATTTTACGCGTAGCGCGAATCAAATTCCTTAAATTCCAATTCCTTAATCGGAATTATTCTGCGTTCAGCAGAAAGGAACACGCTTGTTCACGCCTCGCGGCATCGCGCCTTCAATTTTGGAGATGCAACACGGGCATCCATCAAGTACGAATAGTTGTATCTCTGCGCCGTCATCAATGCGCGACCTTTCCCTTTCTCTATTTCAATGTTGTGTTAGTTCCATTTGTCTTATTTATCGTGATGCTTCTACGGCTATGTTAACAACACAGCCGAAGCTAGGATGAACTTAATCAAGCCTTTTCTGCGTAGCACGACTAAAATTCCGTAAATTCCAATTCCATAATCGGAATTATTCTGCGTTCAGCAGAAAGAAACGAAGCCCTATCAGCTACTGCCAAAGTTACCTAGGCAATTTAATGTTTTACAAGAGAACGTTTAAGCGAATTCCTTTGAAAATTTTAAGGAATTTGATTCGTGCTGTGCAGAAAATTCACTGAAATTTGCAAACGAATCCGCACAACCGTTTTCATGTGAAAAATGAAATTGCCCAATTAAATTTGGCAATAGCTGATGTGGCCTAGTTCCTCTCTGCTTAGCGCGGTCCAATTATAAGATGCTAAGGTAGCATCCTGAATTTTAATGTCAAAAATGTGTCCGGTCTCTGCATGGTGTTAATTAGATGTTTGCTTGACTACCCGCACAGTTAACTTTACTTCGTGAAAATGCAACCTTTACTTAAGAATCAGCAGACTTATCCAAGGTCATCATAATTTTTCTCAAAAAGAATTATTTAATCGATAAAAAGTTGGCAACATTTGAATGATCACGGCGTTTTCCTTAGCTTAGCTGTGCAGAAGAGATGTCCGTTGAGAACTACGATTTTACATTCGCAGTGAAGTAAAGAAAAAAAATGGGACGAATTCCCCTTCTTCCTCCTCTTTACTTTAAGGGCAATCAGATGAATATTTAAAAGTTGGTAACCATGTTTGCAACACCTCAAATCGATAAGAATATTTTTTGCACGTACTCCATCAAAATGCTGATTGCGAAACGGCTGCTCCTTTATGTCGCCGCTGGGAACAGCCTTGTTGTATCACGGCAAATCACAAAAGTTTTCCTGTTATTTATTTGTTTACTCATTCCGCGTCTAACCGCTTGCTTCCGCTTGGAAATGTTCATCTCCTTTACTTGCAAGCCTCGTTTGCAAAGGTGGAGGCTAAGAAGATTAAAAAAACTTGAAACTTAAAAAGCTGGAATGACAAACAGGAATCCGTTGCTATGAATCAAAGTGCCTTTGTTGCCAAGTTCGATTCCGGAAATGCCGTAGACCTTAGACCTAAGTCCTCCGGAACCAAGTTGAGATATTTTATCCATTGTTCAGGATGTATCGGAGTCGAAGCCACAAAGCCCTTTCAGTGTATTGAATGCAGCCGGTCGTCTACATGTAAAAGGAAAGAAGGGCTGAACCGATTTTCTTTCCCAACTTATTTCCATCGAAAAGAACAACTAAATAGAAAATGAAGGTCACATCTTGATCGTGATGAATAGACTCAGTGAAATATTAGAGCTTGTAATGTGAACGTACGCAATACCCATTTTAGTAGCGGTGGCTCAAAATTTCTTATCTAATTATTTTTACATCATTCGAAAAAAAAGGCATGTATTGAAATGGATGCCGGATATTTCCGTTGCCATTTTATATTTTACCGAAAAATTATTGGTTAAAACTGAATTTAATCGGCAGCACAAAGAAAATTCAGTGAATTTTTCGGACAGTTTCGTTGCACAATTTATCTGTGAAAAAATAAAATGGCGGAGGAAATTTTTAAACGTCGCATAGCGCTTGTGATACTTTGGCCGGAAGGTGAAAAAATCTCGTCTAACATATTAGGAAAACATCAGGAAAATCAAAAATTGAATTCTAGTAGACACTCTGAGTACCTACCAACAGGCAGATTCTCGTTTCTTGGGAAACTCGGCGACTGCGACGATTGAGTGCGGTTCATTTTGTTTCCGAGTTGCAAAGCAATTACCGTTCAGCTGGGGGATAGGAAAAAAGCTAAGCTCGATCGTGACAACACCGGCCGCGGAGCGAAATTGTTAATTCAACACGATCCGCCAGGAGCAAATGCAATGAGTGTTCCTGTGCAAAAATGTTTCTCTGATGAACTAACTTCCCCACGAATTGTGCTGCAGCGCCTTCATGCCCCGGAAATGCAACTCGCATGCCGTAATGCCACAACAGTTGCGGGGCAACGCCTCAGAGAGTTGATGCAAGCCAAGCTCGCCGTCGAAAACGTGATTAAATGCACGCCCTTCCCGCTCCCCGCGATGTCTCTCTCCTCGCGAAGAATTGCAACTTCCCCTCCGTCTCCCGTAAGGAGTGTCTCAGGAAACCGTGGAAATTTATACCTGTTACGGAATCACGGAACTTTTTTATGTCTCATTAAAAATGTGCAGCCATATTTTACTCTCCGTCGGAGGAAATGAAGGCTTTCTTTTTTCGCCGCTGAACATATCGGAGCCAACGAGCGCCAACTTTGGCTCAGGGGCGAAATCCTCCGCGCTGAAATCCGCGATGTGTCACGAATGAAATTATTTTGTTGCTTCTTTGCCTTCGGTCGATTTCAGCGGATGTGTTCTGCGACACGGTATAAAGGGGATACTAAGTTAAGCTCCAAGTCAAATGTGTCCTCCGTAATTTATCGTGTGAATAACGATTCTCGCAATGAAAATTTTGTTAATTTGTCGTATTTTGTAGCTCAATTTTTCAAGCATTGTCTTCATCGTTTTTAAAGAAATTATCTCTGGTTGTGATGAATTTATTTGATTTGACTGTACGTTTTCTTCATGATAAATAAAACAAATACGCTTGCCTGTCAATTTATTTTTTGAATGTAGCACTCAATGTCTAACCTCAGAATCCCAATTTTACCTCCTTTTTTGAGGCCATAGCCACAAGACCCAAAATTATTCCATAGTCGCAAACCTGTTTCCAAACCCTCAAAAGTGTCCCTACATGCTCTTATGAACCCTGTTAGTTCGCACCACGTTACTGTTGTCAGGTAGTACTGTTCGCCAACGACATCAACAATAGATCTTTGACTTGTACAATAGTTCTGTTCGAAGACTCATTTTTACTAAATACGCATGTGTTACGGCCCTAAAGAAAAGAGACCTCATTACACACAAATGAATTTTCAAGGAGAGAGATTTTCGTCGCTTCATGACCAAAAATCGACCTTCAAGTATCCGGCAGATTTAACCATCCTGTATAAGTGTATGCCGTAGAACTAGTAACATAACTTAGCTTATTTATGTACTTTAAAAGGCCTAAAGTTGTATTTTAACATGTCGGTTTGTCGCGCAATGAGAAAATGATCTGTATGTCAAAATAATTGGTTTTTTTTAGCACTTTGCCGTTAGAGTGAGAAAGTTACTTGTTGCGTCCAAGAAGCAGGTCATCGCGTTGAGAAGAATGGTCGAATGAGAGTTCCTTTTGTGGTGATAACGTCTCTCCTTTTGTGACACATTTTCCGATTCAAATATTAGTTTTTTTCGTGGAAATAAAATTGGTCGAGGCATGGAGGTTTTTTTCTAAAAACCTGAAACTTTCAACCATTGTCGGACTGTGTGACCAATGTGGACATTCCATACACAGGTTTAAGGAGGAGAAAGATGATTTTCCTCGCGCTTTTTGGCAACAATGGAAACGTGGAACTTTTAACCACATAAACCCCACTTTCATCATAAGTACCACTCTCATTTGAGAAGCACTCACTCGTTCCGTGTTGAGAAAATTCCGTATTCGAGTGTTTTCAGCCCGATGGAAGTCCGTACCGGCGGAAGTCCTGCGCTTATGTTTTGCTTGCGTTATGTATGCATTCAAAGTTTTTGCGTGTTCCCCCGTCATTATTACTAACACTCAGTTTTATTTTATTTTTTTTCCAGGCCAACAATATTTTCGGCAACGTGCCTCACGACTCGCCAGCCAACCCGAACCCACCGCCACCATTGTCCAGCTCATGTCGACGGGTGAGTTAATGACTTCACTTCTGGGTTCTTGATTTTTCTTCTCATGTTTCATCGTGAATTTCCTTCAAATTATTGAACCATGTCTCCTTTGTCTATAGCTTTTTCTATCGATTTCAATAATTAACCCGCTGTTATTGCGGAATTCCTCCCACACAAAAAATAGAATCCACCATGCACTCGCATATCATTTGAGTCTTCTGCAAGCTGATTATTGAAATGGATGGACAAAGCTGTACAAAGGAGACGAAGAGAAAATGTCGGGATTCATCGGTTGAAACAGTGAGTTGTTTTAGACCAAGGGGTAAAATGATGGACATTCTATACATAGTACCTCTTGTCGGGGTAGCCGTTAGTTAGGCTATTACGTATCTCCCCCCTCCTGTCAATTGCACTCACCCGCTTCCGTTAATGTGTTTGCTCTGTGTAGCCTTCGTCCTCTTTCTTTATAACTTTCTCTATCAATTTCAAAAATTAGCCCACTGCGGGCTGATTATTGCCATTGACAGACACAGATATAGACTAAGAAGACAGAGGGGATTTGGAGGGATCCTATTGGCAGAAGATGGTGGTTGCAATGGACAAATAAAGTAAATAATAGACTAACTAACGGCAACCGACAAGAGACCCTACTGTCAGTCCATCATTTCCCCCTTAGTCCAAAAGAACCGCACCTTTCAACCAACAGGAGCGCTCCATACGTCTTCTTTGTTTGCTTTCTCCATACGTTTCTTTTACATTTTTTTCTTCCACAAGTCTTCTTTGTCCATTGCTTTGTCTATCAATTCCAATAATCAGTCCGCAGTGGACAAAACGCACTGAAAAACAAAAAAAAACACATTGGATCTAGAGTCCAGACTCTTGAAAACATTGACAAGAAAAAATACTCTTGATTCGATCAGATTTAAGCTTAAATCAAAAGGAAATCCGCTCAAATTAAGAGGCTTGGTTCTTGATTTAAGCTAGATTCTGATTGAATCAAGAGTACTTTTTCTTGTCGATGTTTTTAAGAGTCTGGACCCTAGATCCAATGTGTTTTCTTTTTTCCAGTGCGGGCTCCTGGATATCACTCCTAGATTTTTAATAGTGTACCCTCTCGCGTTCTCAGAGGGATCACCGTGACGGGAGGGGGAAAAGATAATTCAAGAGGCGATGAAAACCAAAACGACGATAAATCTGCGAGTTCTGATCGACACGCGATCCCCGCACGCAGAAGAGGAGAGAGGGATTCGACCCGCATTTTCGTGCCCGCGAATCGGACCATATTTTATTCGCCCCCGGATTCCGCTGAATTATTGTTTTCCCATTAAATTAATCAACGGAAGCTCCCACGGGACGGCGGGGACGGGGAAGGGGTGGGCTGTCTATCCCTGTCATCAAGGGCCATGGTATTGGTCGTGTCTAATCAGACAGCCAGCGATCAGCTTAATTACAGCCCTGGGCCGGGGCCGTCGGGGGCGGCAACTCAATCAATGACCTTGCCCATTGATCAGATCGTCCCTCCATTGAGCGGCACCCCTGTCCCCGTTGTTTTTTGTTCGCGGCCCGTCTTGATTGAAATCCGAGCCCGGCGCGGATTAGCTCTGCCAAGTCGCGATAAAAATCCGCTACGTTTCGAGTCAATCCAGGCGTTATCGATATTCAAGAAATGAGCCGAGTTTAACAGAAACTCCCAAAAATGCAGTGCTCCCATTCTATGATCCTGGATTCGGAACTTTCTTGTTCCAATTTCTCCCACTCCATGACTGTCGAAAGTTCCGGGATTTTTTTTAGATTTTTTCAAAAGTTCGGAGACAGTTCCGGGAAATGCAAAAATCCGGAACATTTTGGGAATTTTGAAAGATCCGGGATTTTTTTAAATTTTTTCAAAAGTTCGGAGACAGTTCCGGGAAATGCAAAAATCCGGAACATTTTGGGAATTTCGAAAGATCCGGGATTTTTTTAGATTTTTTCAAAAGTTCCGAGAAAGTTCCAAAAAATGCAAAAATCCGGAACATTTAGGGAATTTTGAAAGATCCGGGCAAAATTCACGAAAATCTCAATAGTTCCGGAATTTGGTACTGGTTCCGGGAAATGGGAGCACTGCCAAAATGCGATTTGGGAGAAAAAGAGTTGGGAGTAGTTTGGAATACAACTAGTCGTTCTCCTATCCAGAATTCAAAGTTGAGTATATATTTTGAGCTGGAAAGTAATCGTCAAACTTTGTCCCCAACATTGTGTCTCATTGAGGTATACAACTTTACGAATGACGTGGTGAATTTTTACGTGTCGTGCCCCGTGACTTAAGTTCGATCAATAGTATACAGTTCAATGAAATTACCACCAATCTCATGAGTTCGTTTTTCGAAAGAAGAAGTAGGAAGAGGAAATTTTTGATCTCAAGTTCTCGTAGGATGATAATTGATGAGAAATATAAAGCCACCAAATTTTTTCATCCGTACGATAAACGGAACTGCGAGAGAAAGGTCCTGTTCCAGTCTGATATGGATAATAGCGATTGCAAATGAAGGAAATGCTTGAAATTGTGAACAGAAAGAAAAAACAGAAAAGGACAATACAAGCTCTCCAGTTCCTGAGAGGTCCTGCAAGCGTAGAAGAATTTGCGATCTCGCATTTTATGCATCACTAAGAAATTTGTTCGTAGGAAGATTTGAAAGATGCAACATTTTTCCAATGCTGTTTCGTTCTTGTCTTGTCTCCAAGTGATCGTATCATGCGGAACAATCTGAAGTTTATGGATGTAGGTAGTTTAAATACGGAAAGCTGTCCGTACAATTTTCCAAAAATCTGCCTGCGCTATACAGGAAGGAGACAAGTTACATTTTGAAGAAAATTGAGTTAGACGTACTTTTTAGTTGAACTGACAGCGTATTTTCTCTTGTGAAAAAAAAATCAAAATTGAGAACAAATATTTTCACTGCGAGAATACGCTTTCTACTTCATCTCTTATAGCAGTAAGACTTATGGAGGAATGAAACTGAAAATTTTGGTGTATAGAACCTGAAAAAACCGGAGAAACCTGGGGTTTATCAGGGAAACGAGAATCTAGAGAATCAGTATGGGAATCGGGAAACCGGGGATTTCTTCTATTTTAACACCAAAATCAAATTCTCTTAAAATAAAATTAATGTTAATTCTTGACTCGGTCTTAAAGAAATAAGACGAAAGGTGAAAATTTTGACCCCTTTCTCCTCCAAACTTTGAAGAAACTTTTTGTATTTTCTAAGAAAATCTAGATAGAAATGAGAGGAAAACGCGGGTTTTCATCAGAACATTTTTCCGGGAGAATCAGGGAAGGAGTTAATAAAATATCTAAGAATGAAAAAATTCCAAAATTAGATCATATTTCAAACATTTTTCTCCGGTTAGAATCTGATTTTAGTTAAACACGATCTAAGTTCTTCTTTTAAGCCGGAGAGTGTTGTATGAAAGGTCTTCCACTTAATTACACTGGTAAAAAACCGCTTGGATATAGAGTCCAGACTCTTGAAAACAATGACAAGAAAAAATACTCTTGATTCAATCGGATTTTTACTTGAATCGAATCAATCGGATTTTTGCTTGAATCGAAAGGAAATCCGCTTAATTTAAGAGGCTGGGCTCTTGATTAAAGCAAAAATCCGAATGAATCAGAAGTAATTTTTCTTGGCATTGTTTTCAAGAGTTTGGACTCTAGATTCAAGCGGTTTTTTTTCCAGTTAAAAAAAAAAAAAAATTGAGTAAATTGATAATGGCTTTTAAAAAAGTGACGTGGCAAACTGGGCAGGAATCAAACTCAACCAGCCGGAATGGAAGCGAGCAACCGGATAGGGAGCCAGGAAGGATGATCTGGAAAGGGATTTTCGCGTTTTAAACGGAGTGCCCCTCTCCTTTAACCCTGGTTTGCGGCTTTTGTCCGTCCGGAGTAAGTTTCTCCCTGTTTAATTAGCAGCTATTTTTCGGGGGGTCCGCTGGATTTCCCGTCGGCGCGCTGTGGGCTCCTGAAGCATGAAAATGGAGACATCCCTCCTGAAGATTTAGGCTAGAGTACCTATATAGGGAGAGTATGGACATGTCGAAAATTTTGAGGTTAGGTTATGGAGTTCTTAGACCCCAAAAGGGTAGGCAATCTAAGAATTGAAATCATCCAGAGTGATTTATAATCACAATTGTTGGGAACTGTCGTTGGTAAAGCACGTATTTGACTTGGTTTTTGCATAAACTCACTCATTTTTGCGGAAGAATACTTACTTTTGAATTTTCTTGTCCATTTTCGTTTGATATTAGAGTCTAAAGATTGATAGTGACATTTTTCGTTTTCAACGGTTACCTACCCTTTTGAGCCCTAAGAGCTACATAATTCGAGTTGTCCATACTCTTTCTTTATAGGTACTCTAATTTAGGCCGATTAGAAAAGCTCCGTGTTTTTGTTTACGAACTGCCACAATGTTAACACAGCCTCATAAAAGTAGGGCAGAGATCGGTAATTCGCTATCAAATCTTTAACTATTTCACTGAGGCCATGGGTAGTGCACGAATTTGGCACTAACAATAAATATATTACACGAGAAGCAGTGGCGTGGCGTGAATTGCGATATATCGACTGTTTTGCCATTTAAACGTACGGTAAAGAATCGATTATTAAGGTGTTCATTGCGAACACCCTGTTTATCGATCCTTTTCCATAGGTTTAAATGGCATAACAATCGATATATCGCAAAAAGCACGCCACGCCACTGACGAGAAGCATCTTCATGGTCAATCTTCGAAATTTCCGGAGAAAATCAAGGTTTTATACTGCTCCAAGAACCCTGAAAATAATTTCGGAAATTCTGAAATTTAGGTAAAAAAAAGAAGAAAAAAAATGACAATAATATCTATTCCATTTTATGTTTTTGCAAATCCGGTGTTCATTCGAACAATTTCATATGTAATAGAGTTCGGCATTTATTTATTTATTTTTTAAAAAATGAGTCGTCTTTCATTTTGAGTTCATAGACACACAGCAATGTGCAATTTGCTAAACCGCTTGTTTAGTAGCAATGCGAAGGAACGCCTGGAGTGATACAACTATTCTTGATCAATGACTGCCCGTGTTGCAAGCGCAGCGAAATGAAGGCGCTATAGGTTTATGCTTGCTCAGAGTGCGCGTAGTACAATTCGTCCCCGATCGCCGCAATTTGTTTTACTTTGCATTTTTGCACACAAATTCGAACATATTTTTTTAACTGAGAGGTATATCGTGCTGATGTTAAAACGTGTTTTAAGGGTTAAAAATCGCAAAATATGTAACAATGTAATTATTTTTAGATCCGTCCCAACGACAAATTTCCACATCAGTGGACAAGTGAAAATGAACGTATGCGGAGCAACCAGTGCAAGTTCATGCACGGTTGATTGTTGATTACATCCGAGGGACTGCAAATTGTAGTAAGGATCACTCTTTTTGGTCCATTCATAGACAGAACAATCTCCGTAGGGAAACTAATCACACATATGGTGTTTTGAAAATTAGACATTTCGTTCCGTACAGCAGAGGTTTACTCCAACTTATTTGAGTTGTGGTCTAAACAATTGGAGCTGTTCTAGTAAGTTGGAGTACAACTTCAATAAGTTTGTTGTGTAGTAACAAGAGTTGATGCACAACACTAATTCGGGTTGTGTTGAAATCATCCGACACTATTTTTCAGTGATAGGAACTTCTGATGTATGTTTGCATAATATTTATCCTAACAATGGGAAACGTGTGGAAAAGTAAAGGAATCTGCCATTTTAATAAACTTGCAATCCTGATCGAAGCAAACAGCCCACTTTGCGACTTACAAGGGGAACTTCCCAAGCTGCCGCCTCCGATCGGGCTGAAAAAATTCATACGAACTCTTTGGATGAATTTATTTGACCCGTATTTTTTTGTTTTTTCCAACGCCCCCTAAGAACCCCCCCAAAAAATTCCGGAAGGCCTTGCTTTGAGCGCTCGAGTGTATATACGTAGTACAGCAACCATTTCTTCTCAGTCGGCGGTGGCTCTACGNAAGTTCCCCTTGTTAGCGTCACAGTATCAAAACTGGTAATTAATGAAATGATACCAGGGTAAAATAAAAAGGAAGAAAAAAGAGAGAGACATCCCTGATGCGTTGCGTTTGAATAGTCGAAACAAATCAATCCCCCTCTGCCGAGGGAGCAGTCAGAAACTTCTCGATCATACAAATCCGAGCAACTGCGGAAGAGCTGTCCTTGTTTTGTTATCGTTGAATTTTCGTTGTGATTCCACGAAGTCTCCAACTTTTTGAAGTGCCTAATTCGATTAACTTTCCGTTATGGAGGGCCTTAGAATTTGCCCACACAGCCGTAAACCTTTTAGTTTCCAGCTCTACATGAGCGTCGGAACCTCACGGACCGTAAAGTTCCTTGTAAGCAGCGGTATGCGGTTAACCGCTGCTGGGTTCCTGTTGCTCATGAGATTTTCGTATCTGAGCTCTACCTTACTTCATAAATTTCCAGAGTATAACTTTTTGGAATTTGAGAAATGACATTGATCATCGATGTCCACTGAAAACCCTTTTAACGAGTCAACTCTTGGTGTTTCATCGCCCGAACCCATACAGAGCAAGCAGATAAAAACTCCATTTTGCAATAAGGAACGCATGGCTCACACCAGCCATATTATTGAACACTTTCTGCATAGCACTGTACATTAATGGCACATAATATATTTTTTCTAAAATGAGCCAGAAATTGTAGTTCCTTTTTGCAAAATGTAGTCCAATTAATCGAAGCAGCCATTAATAAAGAAGTCACGCAGGGAGTACATTAGAGGAAGGTTCCTTTTACGTAAATACGTCCAATTACAATTTGCCATGTAGAAATAGATTTTAGATTTTGATTCAAGCAAGTTTATCTAGGGTGGCAATAGAGAGAAAGAGCAAAACTAGAATGTTGGTATACGTTGTTTTAGATTATTTTTCTAGGCTTTCACGAAGGAATTTTGATCCCATCGGTAGCATTGACTAACTGCACCGTCAGAAATCTCAGAATAGAAGCCGGCGTGCGTATTGGTCTGAAGCCTAGTTTGCCCGCAGAAACCCGAAGTGTCATGCGTAGAGGAACATATCTCGCCTCAAATTCTTTATTTCTGGTTTCTCCTGGTTTTCTGGGGGGGGGGGCAAAATAAGCTTCAGAAAAAAAAGTACTCCGTCCTTCACGTCGAGATTTTGTACGGGGTCCGAATTTTCTTTGATCGACCGTGATCCGCGAAACCTAACCTTGACTCCAAGACAGGCAAATCATATTCTTTACTCAATCTGTACACAAGTTGAGCTTTTTTTATAGTGAGCTTGAGCCATCGTTAGTTCCACAACGATGCAAACCATTGACCAGCGATCGAATAACCAAGTTGGCATTCTTGTGCCTTAACTTTCAGTCTTAAAAAATTTGGGTGCGATAAGGCAATTGGGGTATATATTTTTATATCATAAGTTGTCTGCCATTAGGGCACTGGAAAAAAAAACACATTGGATCTAGAGTCCAGACTCTTAATAACATCGACAAGAAAAAGTACTCTTGATTCAATCAGAATCTAGCTTAAATCAAGAACCAAGCCTCTTAATTTAAGCGGATTTCCTTTTGATTTAAGCTTAAATCTGATTGAATCAAGATTACTTTTTCTTGTCAGTGTTTTCAAGAGTCTGGACTCTAGATCCAATGTGTTTTTTTTTTTCCAGTGCGTAAATTATTTCCAGAGGCATCTGCGAAACCCAGCTGGATTTTCGAACTTTCGTCACGTGTCCATTCTCTCCCACTGAAGATACTCCAATAAGTTTTATCGGTCTGACCGATTGGATCACCATTAAGAATCCGGGGCTGAATAAACCCCGAAGGTACAGCCCCCACTTCCAGGCTCGGGAGGATGAGCGACGGCCGGGGCCGGCGGAGCCCCTCGTCGGATTTTTGACTCGACGATCAAGAAGCGAAGGCATTCATAGTTCCCGTTTGAATCCGGGCATTAATATCTGACGACGTTACTGTCAGTATGGCTGAGCACTCTCTTTAATTTCTGTTAACCCCCGGGCGTCAATGACGCTTAAGTGAAGCCCCCTCCCCCCGCCGCGTGCCCCCGCGCCACCCCCGGCGGGGTCTTTATCATGTTGAGGAGCGCTTTCAAGTTGGAAGTGGCACAAAAGAGAAACAGGAAGCTCACCCCTGCTTACCGCGGGGCTCCGCGAGATCAGGCCGCGCCATTAGTATGAGAATGGATCCGATTCGTTTGATTGAGACGTCTTCAAGCTCGGTTGCCGGATGGGCTCACAAATTCTTAGTTTATTATTCCGTTGAAGTATACTTTTAGCAACAGGGTCGTTAGCACCTGGAAAGCAGGGATAAGTCAGGGAATCTGATACAAAAACGGTACAAGTATGGGGGTTACACAATTTTAAAAATATTCCCTCACGATTTCACCTTCACTTTTTCTTCGGAAAATGCCTTTTCCTGGTGGTGGATGCGCGGGTCCCGCTGAAACGAGTAAAGCGACTTACATAGCCTTCTTACTTGGAGAAAAAAACCTCGTGCGTGGAACCCGAAGTTTAGGTCATATGGATCTCTGAAGTTTTCGGATTGAGCATCTGAACACTTTAGGTCTAGCTGTCGATTTTCGGATCACACATCTGAAACTTCAGTTTTTACATCTAAAGTACTTCAGATGTGAGAACCGAAGTTTTTCGGATGTGAGAATCGAAGTTTTTCGGATGTGAAAACCGAAGTTATACTTCAGATGTAAGAACTGAAGTTTCAGATGTGTGATCCAAACCTCAGCAGCTGGACCTAAAGTGTTCAGATGCTCAATCCGAAAACTTCAGAGATCCATATGACCTTAAACTTCGGGTCCCACGCACGAAGTTTTTTTCTCCGTGTAACCGCACTAAAAACGAGCGCGAAGCGCGCGTCTAGGGGCGAACTCCCCCTCTCCTCCAATAAAACGGCGCTCCGCGTCATTTTTTTGGTGTGCATGGGGCTGTCTCCACTCGTCAAAATGGAAGCTCAAAGTGAATCGATTTCAACGATAAGTGGCTCAAAGTTGGGACTTGATGCGATTGATTAGTGTTGCAACTCAAAATAGAGCGGCGCTACTCTGTTTTGATCAACAATCGCGAACAGATCGTACTTCTTGATTCACTTAGAGCTTCCATTTTGACGCCATTTTGACGAGTGGACACAGGGCTCGTGGTTCGTGCTTTTCGCAAAATCGCGTTCTCATTAAAAGGGCAAAAAAAAGAGGTCATCGTTTTAATAATTTTAGAAAAATACTTCGAAGACTTTCTTTGATCCACCCCCTCTCTTGAACGCCTTTCGCCATTGAGGCAAAAGAGGCAAGAAGCATCTCATATTCTTTTAGCAGTCGAACTATTTGAAAATCAAGATTGTCAACCCTCAATTACCGAACAATTGGTAAAGAAGTTTCCATTTTTTTAATGTTTGTTGGTAGAAAGTTGATCGTCTCCGCTTGATGGAAATGTTGGCACGCAACCATTCGCTCTCAGCGACTATACTTGTTGCATATCTGAAAATATGAAGACGTCCTTGCCTCTCTTGCGCGTACTTAAGATATCTAAAGTGGGTATCTTGAGGTGATACCTGAACTGAAGCGTCTGGATGTAACTGTCTTTAAGTAGCATAATTAATTGTGTTTTTAAATTAAAAGTCAGAATGGATTGAAAGCTGAGACGTCTGCTTTTAAATAAAATTAACTGCGTAAAATATGTCAAAATACAATTTTAAAATCAATCAACAATCAAGTCCTAAAATTTTAAATCATTAATTCAAGAAATTCATTATAATTAATGTATTAATTAAATAATTAATTTTTTGCACCTGATAACCGTTCAGACCCCACACTTCTCGATCCATGGAATCTCCGAATTGATACGAAAAACAAAAATCCAAAAATACGGCGCTTAATGTGGCAATCTTGTTTAGAACGCGGCTTTTTGTTGGGAACGCTTAAAAGCTCGACGCAAGAGCGAGGCTCTGTGGCGCGGAGGAAAAACGGCGTATCGGCAAGGAATCCTCGTGGCGGATACGCAATTTCCGCCGAGTTATTGTGCGCAAAAAGATGCAAGCGTATCAGCGATACGTCGTAATTGCTCCCTCGTCGTCGTCGCGTCGTCGGGCGCGGCGATGAAGCGACTTAATCTGATTGAAATATGTGCAGTAATTAACGCTTCCAACTAGACGAAGCACTGAAAATTCTTGTAAGTTGGCAACACTGTATTTCCGCCGTTTACATCGACGTAAGAAGAATCGATTGTAAGTGACACCTGCCTCGCCTTGAATCGATATGTCGTAGGCAAATAGTAAAATTAGGCATTTTGTCAAATGCCTAGGCAAATAGTCAAATATTCTAACTTAGATTGAAATTCTGCTTCTTTTCCTAATTTTTGACAAAATAATTAATTTCTCCTGTAAGACAAAATTCTCAGTAAAAATTTGCATCGCACAATAGTATTTTAAACCGTTTTTAGCTCCTGCACAGACACTTATCTGGAAATTTTCAGTATGTCATAAAATACAGAATTTTTAGGATTTCATCATTTAAAAATATGAGAGGCAAATAAAGAGGAAGGGACAAGAAGAATTCGTAGGTTTGATGAGTTATTTTTCCAAAAAATATTGAAAATTTGCGAGCTCCTCGCCATAAATTCAAAAAATTGTATAGACCGTCAAAATTTAACTATCTGCCTAGGCATTTGACAAAATGCCTGATTTCACTATTTGCCTGCGACAGATATACATGACCTGCGGGCCGATCATTGAAATTGATAGACAAAGCTATAGACAAAGAAGACACAAGGGATTTGGAGGGATCCTATTCGTGGTAGCGGGTGGTTGCAATGGACGAAGGGGGTACGAAACAGACGGCTGCATAACGTTTGCGCACACTTTTCTTACCGATAACGTTTGCGCACACTTTTTACCGATAACGTTTGCGCACACTGCACTATTTGGCAATGCTTCAATGATGCGTCAGTAGTATCGCTTCGTGATAAGACAATTCAACGGACGGATAATTTATAAACGGACGAGGGGAACTTTTCATTTAAATAAATTCCAATAAGCAATCAATAAGTAATTGAATAAATAAGTTAATAAGAAGAAAATAGAAAATGAAGAAAGTTAAGAAAATAAGGTATATGGTTACTCACAATTTTTCGCTGTTACTTCAGCTAAAAATGCTGTCACTGTCTTCACCGGAATCATCTTCAGTGCAAGGACGGGTTTTAGGGCTGTTTTTAGGGCAGGTTGCATTTGAAGAGCAAGTTTCATCAGCACCATTTTTAGAAATGGATTCATCAGGCTCGTCTGCATTGAAAGAGTCATTTACAGCCTCCGGGTTATTTTCTTCGTCTGAATCATTTTTGTCGGGGTATTTAACTTCACGAACCATTTCCAGAAACTCCGTAATTTTCAGGTCCTTATCGGGATTCGAATTGGTTAAAACAATAATTTCATCATCTTTTTTTGTTGATCATTCCGTTTAGTGAACACCTCATCATTTCGCACGGATTTAATTTTCAAAGACATTATATTCTGAGCGTTAAAAAATTGTTGAGAGGCTTCGTAGACATTCGGATGATGATAGTAAAACTCCCCGCAAAGCTTGCTGTTAAAGCTTTCAACGCCATTTGTTGTCGTGCATGCGTCGTAAGTGAGAGGGCTTGCCCACACATCAGGTGGGAACAATGTAGTATCAATGTAATTTCGCCGGATGTAACTAAGAAATTGAGGAACGCCGTTTACATTAGGTGCAGTTGCGCCCAGTTCATAAAATGCAGTGGGAACATCATGGGACAATGCATTGCAAGAAAATGTCTTATCATGAAGCGATACTATGACCGCCCGGATCAAAACAAACTCCGGTTTTCGGGTGACACGCGTAGCATCATTGCAGCGTTGCCAAATAGTGCAGTGTGCGCAAACGTTATCGGTAAAAGTGTGCGCAAATGATATTCGTGAAAAGTGTGCGCAAACGTTATCGGTAAAAAAAGTGTGCGCAAACGTTATGCACCGAAACAGACTAACTAACGGTAACCCACGAGAGTCCCGATAGCTAGTCCATCATTTGCTCCCTTAGTAGATAGAATCTAATCACTTCAACCAATAGGATTGCTCTATATCCCTTCAATCTTGTTTGTCTACAGCTTTGCCTGTCACTTTTGATAATCGGCCCACTGCGGTCTATTGACGTTAATAGACAAAGCTATAGACAAAGTAACGAAGGGAAAATGTAGCGATTCTATTGGTTGTAACGTGTGGCTGCCGTTAATTAGTCTGTGACTTATCTCATTTATCCATCCCAGCCACCCGCTTCCACCAATGAGAGCACACCAATTTCCCTCTATCTTCTTTGTCTATCGCTTTGTCTATCTATTTCAACAATTAACCCACAGATCTGTGGAAAGCAACCTGCGCGTTTTAGTAACTTGTTACCATCGCGTGGAGGAAGAGATCCGGAAATT
This sequence comes from Bemisia tabaci, assembly GCF_001854935.1. Classification (NCBI taxonomy): domain Eukaryota; kingdom Metazoa; phylum Arthropoda; class Insecta; order Hemiptera; family Aleyrodidae; genus Bemisia; species Bemisia tabaci. The sequence goes on along the minus strand of NW_017562892.1, from coordinate 717,758 downwards.
TTGGCGCAAGTTTGGACCTTGGAAGCTCAAAAAAAGCCTAGTCTTTGAGTACCAAGTTAATGCAAAAAGTTATGGTAGAAGTCTCTTCTGGAAGATGAGGTCACTTTTCACAGATCTGTGGGTTGATTCGTAGCTGAAGTGGAACCCAATTGATTTTTATTCGAACACAAACTTTAATTTAAAATGATCAGTATCTCATTTTTTCAATAGAATGACATCTAAATTATCGATTCTAACACCCTCCATTTGCTCAATACCCTGCTTTTACTAATTGCCCTTTGTCTCTGTTCTGTTCCAGGTAAGGAAATAATAACATTTAGAATTCTTCTTACTCTAAAATTACAACGAAGTTGTGGTGAGTCAAATCATAAACAAACTTGATTTTATACTTTTTTAAAAATTCAGAATTGATTTTTTGGAGAAGCACGCATTTATTACAGCTATTTAACCCGTACCTAGATGTCCAAGCCGGGTCACATTGACCTGGAAAAACACGTGGATCACGGGTTATATGGGGCCGGTACTTACGAGCTTTAGATATAGATCTACAAATATATCCCGAAGAAATAATGTGACATCAAATCGAAAAAAAGAAGATAAAAATCGAATGTCAAGTTGTCAACACATCCGAAGTTGTAATTTGGAAAGTTGTAACATCCGGAAAGTTGTAATTTGGCCTCGTTCTTTAACTGTTCTCCCGAATCTGAGCGACACCTCATCGGCAAGATAAAGCGCTGGCAGAGTATTGAGACATCTAGAGTTCACGCCTCACGCCATCGCGCCTTCAATTTCGCAAACGCAACACGGACATCCATCAAGCACGAATAGTTGTATCTCTGCGCCGTCACGTCATCGACGCACATCTTCAGCCTCGCTCTATTTCCATGTTGTGTTGGTTCCGTTTGTCTTCTTTGTAGTGATGCTTTATGGGTTACGTGAGCAACACAACCGAAGATAGGAAAGAAGTAATTGGTCCTCGTTTTTAAAATTTTCTTCCGAATCTGAGTTACGCCTCGATTTATAAATTTTAAGAAGAAAAGTCGCAAGAATCCTGTGACTACTAGTGACGGAGGTTTACGCGACCTCAGAACTTTTCGGAAAATCATGTCTTGTATAGTTATTGTTTAACCGTCCATTTTATGCGTGCAATAGTCAGTTGCGTGCGTCTTGCATTCTGCTGTCGACGAACAAAGGAGCGAGTCATTAGTAGAAGTCGAACATGAAATTTTTTACATAAATTTCGAAATTCTGATGTTATATTTGTCACAGCGCATATTTTAAGAGGTGCTCTTTGAAGCAAATGTTTTTTGTGCTGAAATTAAACCACTTTAAAACCTTTATTTTCTGACTTACTGAAGATACAAGCTTTTTAAATTTCCCGATTATGTCTGACTTCTCCCATTGAATCGCCCTACTGTGCGGTGGTCCATTCTTGGTGATAACGACAGCACAAAGATGCAGGATGCAGCGCAGCAAAATTACATTTTCTAAGAAACCCGCTGCCTCCAACAACGAGCATAGCTGTCGTCTCCCCGAAATTTGGCTTTCCGTCCGCGACGGTCGTTTCCTTCTCCTTAAAGAATAGGCCACTCTTCGGGCACTCGAGGCGATTTTTGCATAACCGGCGGATAGAAGGCGCTTTTGCCGGCTCAAGGCGGCTCTCGAGTGATCCCCGCTCCCCCGCCAAAACGCAGCATTTGCAAATCCCGCGCACACGGTGAAGTGGAGCGGACGGTGACGAGAAGGAAGTCGCGGAAGGAAGGAAGAAACGGGGAAGATTATTTTATTTAAAATCGCGGCGCGGAGCGGGGGTCGAACCCGAAGACGCGGGCCCGGACTTATCCCACATAGCCGGAGCCGCACGTGCCCGGGTTGACAAGCGACTCCGGGGTCCTCGCGCCGGGGCGGGATTTGTCCCCGCTCGCGAAAAACCGGGCTTATCGCGATGAGTCACGGCTCAAGTGCACGATACATGCGTGCTTGGGTACTTGCGTCCACACTCCCCGTTCAAAGGCAGATTTGGATTATGTTAGGCTAACCAGTCCGGCCCGCCACTTGGCCTTGAGTGCCCGTCAGAGACAATATATTTTAGAGACGCTGCATTGCTTTCGGCCCTGTACAGGGTGATCCAGGGTTAAACGACCAGGCTGCAGGAGCGTGTTCTATTGCCGGAATTACACGCTGAATTTGGCAGCTGAATATGGAAGTCAACAGCCATCGCTCAACAGCTGAAATTTCGCAATTTCGAGTTATATGTATTTCCATCCAGATGTGTGTCAAATCTATTCGAATAGTTCAGACAAATTCGATATTATCCGATGGTCGCTGTGAATCGTTCCTGAATTTTGCGCAACACGCGCAAAATTTTCTTCCGAAAGAGCCCCTAGTTACAGCTACGGCCCGTCAACATTTCGGAAAGTAAACAGTTTTTCCTGAATTCTGGCAACGGTTGTGAACTAAATCTCATGAAAATTTACACTTTCCTATACTTTTGTGCCCTGCATCCCCAAATGATCTAAAAAAAATCGAAAATCTCAATCAATAACCAAAAAGTCTTACATATATTTTGACCCGTAGAACACGCTCCTGCGGTCTGGCCGTATAACCCTGGATCACCCTGTAGAATAAAAGCCACATTCTAAAGACGCTTGGATTTTCCTTTTGACGACTGAAGACGTGTTGAGCAACCAGTTCAGCAAACCTTGCCTTGTTCGCNGGGGGGGGGGGGGGGCAACGCTGCGCCAAAAGCTCTTCCTAGAGACAAGAGCGACCCCTCACTGGCCTCTTGGCGACAGGTGGAAACTTTTACCATAGGGGATTGAGAACTCCCTTATAGACACTTATGAGGGAGCATCAGTCATCATACCCACTACTAGGTGGATGTAAGATTCGGGTGACGTGATAAGCCAAACAAGTTTGCCGAACTTTGGTATGTTCGCGGAACGAAATACCCAACACGTTGTCCAACATCCACCTAGTTGGTAGGTTAACAGATTAATTTTGGAGTCTTGAAAGTAAAAGCTTCTACCATTGCCAAGCTACCAGTGGATGGTTTCCTGTCTCTGGAGAAATCGGAGAAATGTCAGATAATTGTATTTTCTAAATTTATCTCAATACTGAATCATCTCGCAAAAAGCATCTGGTGCGAAAACCGGCGTTTTGCCAGTGTGCGTTCGGTTCGAACAGGAGAAAGCAGGGCCGGTGCAGGCGTGCAGCGCGCATATTCCTCCCCGTCGCGTCCCTTGGCGTCGCGGCGCGGCGGGCGTCCCGGCATCCCTCCATCCGCGGCCCGCTTCCAGATTTCCAGTCAGTCCGTCTCCTCACTCCGGCCGCGAGTGGCCGACACGACCCGGAAACATCCCAGTTCGTCCGTTCTCGCGTCAGTGCGCGTAGTGCGCTTTTCACGGGCTTCGTCGGTGCGTGATTTTTCACCGGGATGGTTTTGCCACCCGAATAGTGCGGTTAGTGTGAGATTGATCGGATGTGAACGGTTCTCAAAATTTTCGGATTTTTTTTCCTCTAATTTGTGGATTTTCTTAAGGTTTTGAGAAGGTTTTTTAATCATCTGATCCTTTATTTATTTCTTCTTAATTTTTCATTTTTTCATATGAAGACTCTCAAAATTTCTGGGTTTTTTTTCTTGACCATTTGATTTTTTTAAAATAATTTTAAGCAGACTCAGAAGTTTTCTGAAGTCCCGGTTTTTTATTTTTATTTTTTTTAATGTGCAGCATTATCAACATTTTCAGTTTCCTTTGGAGTAGCTTTGTGGCAATTTTTAAAGTCTAAAACTCTGAAGTTTTTTTTTTTTTTTTTTTTTTTTCATTTTTTGAGTAGCTGTTCTCTTAAAAATGAATGTTCTCTCTGAAAGTGAGTTGAGTGTGTAGTACAGATTAAGCTTAATGCAACCAGGGTGTCTACGGGGCCAATAAATCTGGACGATAGAGGTACATTATAGGGACAAGCAAGGATAATTTTCATCCACAGTTTTTTTGGGGGGGAAACTATGGCGGAATTGGAGAGTTAGTATGAAAAAGATTGATATTTTTTTCCTCTCAACAGTTGAGTAAATTTTGTTTAAATTTGTCATTTTTAAGGGAAATTTTCAATCAAAATTTTAAGGAATGATCGTAAATTGTTCCTTTTTCTATGCAAATTTCAAACAAAGAAAAAAAGTATGAAATTTTAAAAGTAATTAAATCCGTGAGACCGGATGCTGTCTATTGGCCTTTTTAAGTGGTGTGTTAAAGTGATATGAACAATTTTAGGCCAATTTCATTGAATGCATGTATTGCGAATGATGTTTGAGAGTTTTAATTGGTAGAAGTGTCCGAAAAGTTTTCTTGAAATCCATAAATATCCCTGCCTCTAGGAACGGATGCTCTGAGGTAGCAGTTCCCTGTGTCGTAGTCGGCGTTCTTCATTTTCCTTTTCCTTTCTCCGTTTGTCGAAATGTTTGACTCTGAGCAACTTTCGTTGTTCGACAGCTCATTTTTTCTCACTTTATAGTTTGTCAATATTTTATTTCCCTCGAAAGCCGTGATGTCGAAAATAGGCGATGTCTACATTGAATATGCTGCAAATCATAGAACCGTATCGTCACTGTATGAAGATGGAGAAATCGGGTGTAGCTCAATATGCGATCGGAGATTGATCCAGGAACATTTAAAAGGTCTAAAGTGAACGTCATATCCCAAGTGACAGCAATCGCGATAAGTTTCGATTTTATGGACGTCGATCCATTACAATAATATCGGATAAAAAATCGCGATAAATTGCGATTTCATCACATAAATCGTTGCTCCTCTGACGTTAGGGCGTATCTCTATCTCCACATGAGCCGTAAAAAGCATGGAGTTATACGGAGCACAGAGCTCGCGCGGAAATAGAGATACGCTCTTACGTCAGAGGAGCAACGAGATGTGCAATAAAATTGTGCTATTATCGACGGTGCTTTATCAAAGTAATATCGAACAAGAAATTGTGATAAATTGAGGTAGAATTTCGATTTAATCGGACGCGATTTCATGGACGTAAAATTGCAAAAAAACTGGAGATATTCGCTCAGATGTTGATAATCCCATAGCGATTTTCGAAAAATCTTTAAAAAAATCGGAACTTGATTTCAATATATCGCGAATTTTCCGTCAAAAATTTCCACTCCGGATCATGGCTTTCAAGCAAATGCGGATTCGTTGCTGAATGAAAAGCACTCCTCGTGTGAAGCAGTCGAAAATTTCAAAGCGTGACGTCACACCTTTGAACTAGAGCGCGCTGAAAATTGACGTGCCTCCGAGACTGAGGGAGGTTGGAGCTCGAGGCAAGAACACCTCCGGTGCGAAGCAATGAAAAACTCAAAGCGGGACGTAACAACTCCGAATAACAGCGGGCGAAAATTGACGTGAAAGAAGTGAACCGGTACCAAACGCGTCGCTAACGATATCGGCGTTAATTAAATTGAAATTCACTTCGGCGCCGCCCTCCTCCCACCCCGGCCCCGTCTTTCCTTCCTTTGACCGGAACCTTAAGTTAGGAGTCGAGCCGGATGTTACTTCTCTCGAACTTAACCCCGGGGGGGTTAACGTGCTCGTTTTTACCGTATTATCAACGTTACCTCGAGGGAACAATCAAGCGTACCGCAACGTATTTTTTTGGTTTTGTTGACCCCCCCCCTCCTCCTCCTAAGAGAGTCACGCTGCGGCAAGCAGAAAAACCCCCTCCCTCCCATTTTCATCGGATTTTCGATGATTGCGCATAAATATCGCAGAAATCTATTCGTAATCGAAGATTGCGTAGTGTACTTTTTCGGTTTAGTTGGTAAGGAGGGGTCATAAGAGTTGCACTAACTGTGTTAAGTAGAAGCTATCTCCCCTTTACCAATTTGAGCGGTTTTTTTATGAAATGCAGCTAAAAATTGTTTTCTCCATCTGACCTTTATAGAGATGGGTCATCGGAAAAAAAGTCACTTTGATCTAGAGTCCAGACTCGTAAAACATTTAACAAGAAAAAATATTCTTGATTCAATCGGAATTTTGCTTAAATCAGAAGGAAATCTGCTTGAACACGAGTTATGGCTCTTGATTCAAGCAAAAATCTGATTGAATCAAGAGTATTTTTTCTTGTCAAATTATTTAAGAGTTTTGACTTTAGATCCAAACTACTTTTTCTTCCAGTGAATAACTTGATTTATTTTGAACGAACGCTTTCTCAGTAAAAAAACGAAAATTATCATCTTTCATTACTATTGTTGCGAATAATTTTTTTGTATGTACGTATTAGTTGCTTTTACAGTGCATTAGGGCGAATTGCAACTCCTAACAGCCTCCGGAATTTGTCAAGGTAGAGACTTTCCGGAAAGTGGCATCTCTCCTTAACATAATCAAAGAATCATGCGAACAAGTTTTCTCATTTACGCCCAGTGTTGATTTACACCCCACCTTCCAACAGTGTTGTTATTGTTGATGAATGCTCCATGCTGCAATTCACTAAAAAGTTTATACCCTCAAATTCTGGGCCCTAGTACCTAAAATCCCGCCATTGGATGCGATCGTTGTAAACTATAATTTTCCACATGACTTCGATGACGTTCACGTCCTCATTCGGGTAGTTTTCGCGTCTCATTGCATGGGAGCACTGGAACCTCGTTAAAATAATTGCTCGTTAAAGCATGTTCCATCAACCGAACGACCGCAGCACGGTGCCATCATAGTCGTTTCTCCCTGACAGGACTCTTGATCAATTAGCTTCATTTATATGGCCCCGTCCCTCTGATGTTCCTAGGTACCCGAATTTTTATGTCACTTTCCTGTATTCATTCGAGTTTGATTGAATACCCGAGGCAGGTTTTTCCGATTTTGTGAACTTGACAAATTTAACAGAGTTCTGCGTGTTTATTTCGAACTCCGTCATTGATCGCATTGAGGATATTTTTGAATTTTAATAATCAATGTGTACCTCATCAATTATCATCGTCAAAATTGTAAATCTATGCATTTTCCTGAAGACTGCAAAATTTTGAGGTAATTTCTCTTTCACCTTTAAGGTTTCTTGAAACATCCTTTACATGATCTGACATTTTATCTAATGCTCAATAGTTTCATTCCACTATTTACTCGTTCAAAGCATAAGTTTTTGAAAATTAGAGAAGAATTTAGATTCTCGATGTAAGAAATTATAATTAAGCAGAGTCTTTTGCCGGTTATCCGACCGAGTGCCTTGTTTGGCTTTTGGCCCATGGAAGGCATTTCAGCAGAAAATTCTGATTAAAAAACGACCGCATTAAGTCAAATATTGTGAAGAAAATTAGAGTGGACAAGCATATAGAAGTATCCATTAAGAAGAATACTTTTACAAAACTAATGAGGAAAGAAGGATTTACAATTTTTCAAGTACAGCGAGGAAATTAAGATTCTGGGATATAAAACCCAAACCTCTCTAAGTTCAACAACTTTCAAGCATTTTATACACTTTTAAAAATAAATAAAATTAATACCTAATTAAATTACTTCGAAATGAGAAAATTTTAAAATTATGGAAAGGTTACTCCGTGGCCATGAAAATCGGTGTTATAACTTGACTAAAAAATCTTAGGAGCCTTTGGGCGAAAAAAAACTTGCCAACAATTTTCTTTTAAAGATTTTTGGTGACGAACCGGGCAATTTTTCAAAGATCAAGATCGCAACTAAAATATAAATTAAATTGAAAAAGAATCTTGCCTGCACACGTCTTGTTGTTTATTACAATTTCTCGTAAATTTTTCAATTTAATTCAGTTAATCAACACGCAAAATGCGACACCTCAATTAAAATATCTATGCAGATTTTAAAGTCACCACGTTCGGCACTGCATCCTTTATTTTCAGGCCACTAGGGCGCGTGACGCCCACGGAAAAATGCAACGTAAGTCAATTCACACCGACCGCGCACCGAAATAACTGCAATGCCGCCTCGAAGTCGAACCGACCCGAAGACGTTATTTACCGAGGCCGACCTCTTAATGCACTTTCCGGAAAATATTTTCTTCCCCCGAGGAATAGCCACTTCTCAGCTGCTTACAAAAGAAACAGCTCCGCGTTTGGCCGGCGGTAAGTTACTTTCGACCCGAGCCTCGACGCGCCCTCCAGTTGGCGGGAAAAATCCGAGTTCTCCCCCGGACGGTTCCCGCGCGCCGCGGAAAATCCGGCACCCCGCCCGTTAAATTAGCCGGAGGCATAATCTGCAAGTCGATTATTGTTCGGTGTTCGCAGCTGCTCGGCCTGACAAAGCGTCGTCGTGAGTGTTGCGCCAACTACAAAGTACTCGTTTTTGTTGCCGAGCTCCCCGCTCACGGAGCAAATCTCGCTCGTTCAGTAATCTCAAACGCGCAGCCCGGAAATTTTAATGCAGGTGGGAACTAACGTACACTTCGGACCCCCTTGCATAATCCTCCAACGAGGCGATGAAAGTTTTCATTTCTTTCGAACACTGAAAAAAGAACTCCGGCCGTTTAAGCCGTATTTACGGGCTATACGGACATACCGTCCGCGTTCCGGGCTCACAGGCCGAAACTTCCGGGCGTAGCACCTGGAGCAATCGAAGCAACGGCTTCAGCACTCGGGAGTTTCGGCCTCGAAGCCCGGAACAGGCGGTTTGTCTATATAGCCCGTAATTTTTTTTTCAGCGAAGGAAAATATTGAAAACACTGGGGAAAAAACACATTATGGATCTAGAGGCCAGACTCTTAAATACATCGACAAGAAAAAATACTCTTAATTCAATCAGATTTAAGCTTAAATCAAGAACCAAGCCTCTTAATTTGAGCGGATTTCCTTTTGATTTAAGTTTAAGTCTGATTGAATCAAGAGTAATTTTTCTTGTCAATGTTTTTAAGAGTCTGGACTCTAGATACAATGTGTTTTTTTCCCCAGTGAAATGAAAGAACTACGAATAAAGGGCTATTCGCCAGTAGGGGCTGATTCATGAGAATAGGACCGCGTTTAGCAGAAAGGAACCAAACCACATCAGCTATTGCCTTAACTCGGCTGCATAATTTTTTCTTAGAGAACGTTTGTGCGGATCCCTTTGAGAATTTTGAAGAATTTGTCTCGCACTGTGCAGAAAATCCATTTAAATTTGCATAAAAATCGGCACAACCGTTTTCGTGTAAAAAATTAAATTCCCCCATTTACATTTGGCAACAGCTGATGTGGCTTGGTTCTTTTCTGCTAAACGCGCCTCATTGCGACACTTCATAATGTCGCGACAAGGAGAAAGTTCGTTTGAACCCTTGAATTTTGCCAAATTTCTCCTCATAAAATGTCTTTTACGAGGAAACGTAACGCTTAAAACTTTGTAATGCTACAAGTGAAATTGCGAACGAAATTCTCAGAAAAATTAGAAGAAAAATACGCAGGTTTCCCAGAAAATTCGAATTTCAATCAAAGGCAATTTGTCAATGTCCAAAGGCCCTTACTACGTTGTTCCTCAGCACAGTATACAGAAAAATGGGGTCCCTCTATGTGCAAAAGCTGATGAGAGAAATAAAAAAAAAACTCGGCTGAACATCAAACTCTGATCGAATTTTTCTATACACTTAATATTTATTTATTTTTACAAACATGGCGCGCATTCATACTTTAATCGCAAATCCTTCCCTCCGACGAGAATCCAACATCCCTGTAGAATGAAATTATTAAATCTAATTCCTTCATCCCCGTCCATCTCCCTTCCCGATCTCCAATCGGCGATTGGCTAATTGCTTTGTTGTAATTTTCAGCTTCTATCCTCTCGACGTCGAGCGTCTGTTCTATCAAAGAGTTCAATTCGATAAAAATCATGTTTCGCCGGGCTCATAATTTCACAGCGCGCAATTACACGGAAGCGAAAATGAAAAACAAACCGACCATTGTTGACACTCGGGAACTTCGGGATCTTTTAAGGGACGAAGGAAAAAAACCCTGAAGGAGGAACGCGTGAATTCCACGAGAGCCCGAGCCGGCTCCGTGCATCGGACGACCCGATCAAATATTTACTCATTGAGGATCATCAATAAGGAGCACAAACAACTTTTTCATTAATTTCATAAGACTGCATCTCTCATCGTCGGTGGGGTTTCGTTCGATTAATTAGAATGCGACCTCGGTCCACTCATAAATTTTAAAAGGATTTCCCCCCTTTTTCTTTTTTTACGTAAGGAGGACTTCGTAATTTTCCTCCCCTTTTTTAGCTTACTCGCATGTTTACTTGAACAGATGACGTGACCGTGCTGTTGGCCTAATAAGCGACTCGTTTTAAGGACATCAATTGGACCGCGTCTAACAGAAAGGAACTAAGCCACATCAGCTATTGCCAAATTTAACTGGGCAAGTGAATTTTTTACGAGAGAACGTTTGTGCGGATTCCTTTGAAAATTTTAAGGAATTTGCTTCGTATTATGGAGAAAATTCACTGAAATTTCCACGAAAATCCGCCCAACCGTTTTCACGTAAAAAATTAATTCGCCCAATTAAATTTGGCAATAGCAGATGTGGCTTGGTTCCTTTCTGTTTAACGCGGTCCAATTCGTCGTTTTTAACGGAAGAACGCGACTCCATTCGGAGACTGCAAAATTGACTCGAAAAATTTAAAATTTTACGAAAGTGTTATCGAGTGTACAAGTTCTGTCACAAATTGTGTCGATTTTGCTTTTAATTTGATAAAAAAAATCGCTTAAATTTTCAAACAGAAATGTCCAATAGTTTCGTGGTAAAAATAAAATTTACGAGAGGACGCTTTCAAAGTTGAAAAGTCGTTACGCTCTTTCGTCAAGGAAACGTAAGATACAGTGATTACACACGAAGAGCGGAATATCTCGAATCGTTTCACACGTCCCAAACCAGGTTGGCCCTCGCCAGCGCGTCTGATTTTATACCCATAGGTTCCGGGCTCGATTCCCAGTGGTGGCGACAAAGTTTCAAGGAGCTTGACGAGTGGATCTGCAGAAACAGACTCCTCTCGGTCTTAATCCCTGAAAATGTGAAAGCTGAGAGTATGGATGCGTACTAACCCTAACCCGATGCGACCCCCCCCCCCCCCAAAAAAAAAAAAACTGCTGAGTTTTGAGGTGTAATAATCAGAACACATGTTTCTACCCCAGTATAACCGACCTATTGTACTTTCCAACCATGAAAACAACATGATAGATTTCTTGAACTTGCATAGAGCAATACTGCCGTGCTAAGGAAGAACGCCGTATGAACACATCCGAGAGTTGCCAAATATCCCTTGATAAAACATGTGTTTTTGAGAACATGCATGCATATCTTTCCTTGAAATTTTCTGATATTTTAGATTAAATTGCGTACAAAATTGTCTGAAAATTCTGGAAAATAATATTCTCAATTTTCCAAGTACCTAAATTCGAGTTTTATCGGAGGAAACTTGGAAACGTCCGAAGGTTCATACAGCGTTCTTCCTTAGAACGGCAGAATAGAAGAACCGTTTCGTAACAAAGTAAAAAAAGCTAAAAGAACGCTGAGTGTACAGCAGTAAGTTGGACCGTGCAAAATCGTAGGAACGAAATATAGGTTTTTGAGGATGTTTATAACCCGTGTGAGGTAGCTGCAAGTTATCATCCCATACACGCCTACTTATACGTTTACACTGCCACGTGTAAATTTTCTCCACCCTGTCAGGAAACTCAGCGACTCTCCGGGGAGCTTTTGGCGTTAATTAGAAAAGTCGGAAAGCGATCGGAAATTTGTTAGACTCACGCGGAGAGATCGGGAGGAATGCTTGCGTTATTAGTCGGAATGCCTCTTAAGCGCTCTCGGGACCCTATGAAATTGTGTGCCGGAAAAGTGAGAGATCGACTGCTGAGAAAGGGGCGAAGGCAGAACTCCGAAGTCGGATGGTTGCTGAACCTGAAATTAAAGTATGCTCTCTCTCTCTTCTGCTATGGTTGATGCAACTGGCGGTCTTGTCAATCATTTTCGTAAAATTAAACAAGTTTAAAGTCAACTGGCTCCGAAGTCATATGCGAATCGCGATAATGCGAAATAACATTATTTTGCCAGATTAAAGTATAAATACCATCAATGTTATTTTAATTATTAGTAAATTTTGAAATCGTGATTTTAATACTTGAACTTGAAAAGAATGAAAGACTAAAGTATATCTATTACACTGATAGAATGATTTAAAAAAGTATAATTTTAAAAAGAACCAGATCTAGTATTGAAAACATGAATTAAGTGTAATAAAATTATATTAAATTCAACGCGACATACAACAGTCAAGGCGCATATTGATGGCCATTGGTCGAAGTGCGAAACCACGGATCTTCATCAAATTTCCGCTCCTATTTTATTTTTCTCAAGAGAAACAAGCGAACTTTTTGACTTAAAATCTACATAGTACATGTAGCTAACAAATAAGAGAAATCAAGGAAGTTTCAAGAAAATATACGTTGACTAGTTTCCCTATGAAAAAATATTGCATGACAGGAAGTTCGCAACGTCGAAAACGGAGATACGTGTTTTCGCATTTTGATTTCTCCCAGCCCCTTCATTCTCCCGTTAAAATTTGATCGTTAATGAATACTAACGAGAGGCTTTCCTAACTATATAGACGTTAAGGTACCACATTAGGCCGAATTTATCGGCTTATCTCGACAGGAGTTGATTAATTTAAGTAATATCTACCGGCACTTCCATTTACATCTCTTACATCTTCTCGAAGACGTTCGTAAAGGAAGGATATCATATTACCCCAGTTCGTCGAACCTCTAAGCTCTTCAGACCATGAAACTATGTAAGAGCGCATTGGAGCAATTACAGCGTTTCAGTTTTACCTTGTTTAAAATATCTATTTACGATATAATGGGTATACTTCTGAACACTTCCTGTACTGGTTTGCTTTCGTAAACCTCTCTGAGCTTATTCCAAAATTATATAGGAAACGCCAGCTAAATTGGCTCACCCTCGTTGCAGGTAACATGCTCCTCCCCCCCTTCGCTCATCTTCCGAAAAATAAAAGTTCGGTGCATCATGGTAGCGCAGTGTGTAGTGGTGATCTCAAGTTTTAAATATATAAATAAAACCCCATTAAATCATTAATAAAAATCAAAATTAAAGTTAAGTTAAAGTTAACTCTTAAATTAAGTTTTAAGAGTTGATTAATTCCAATTTTTAAATACCGCGAACTCGAAAACCACATATCCTCTTTTTTTGATCGTTATAAAAGGAGGCACTAAATTTACAAGAGGTTTTTAGGGACATTAAATTTACAGAAATTAATTTTGACCGCTGAAAGATCCGATATTCCTCTCCCCTCAACCAACTCATTAAATAGTTCTCAATTTTTGAGATTAAAAGTACGAAAAGCCCAGAAAACTATCCCTGGTAATTAATTTTCATCTGATGCGATTCAAAAACGTTGCTATTTTGTTGAAAAAATGAGGGATATTTATTTTCTTTAACTAAAGACGGCTACATGTCTGAGAAGAAGCGGTTTTGGAAAAACATTATAGGTATCGCATAAAATTCTCGTTTGAACTAAAAAAATTAACCTTCGAAGTGTTTGATCTATTAAATCCTGGATCACTTTGCATAAACGCCAATTTTCTAAAGGTTAAAGGTCGCCTTTTGATAGGGGAATTTATCACTGGCTAAAAGCTCTTTTGACCGCGAATCAAAGAGCAAAGTTGACGCCTTGGCTTCGGGAGAGAAGTCTGAGATAACATGTTTTTCCTAGAACAGTTACAACAATGAGCTCAAAGTGTAAATAACATTCCCAAGTTTCGAATCGGATGTTGTCGCGAAAGAAGCTTTCATCACCTGCATTATTAAACTTCGTCAGCCGTAAACTACTTAGCATACACTGGAAGCCGTCTTACGTTCAGGACGTGACTCTAAACTTCCATTCCAATCGACTCAGGAAAGCGTATTGTCACCTATAAAGTTACGCGTCAGCCAAGCAATTTTGAAGCTCCTGTTGTGAGAACTTAATTTTCCCCGCAGCAAAGTTGTCGTAAACGTAACTGCAATTTACCTGATTCCCATACAGTCGTTAAACTCTCCTATTATTCGTCTTAGTGAAAAGTAAATCAAACAAATAATGACAACGCAGGAATTGTTTTCAAGACCTACTGATGCAGCCTTTGACTCTTGACTGTAATCTAAAGGATCCTTTGCGAGGAGAATAAGTGAGCGATCCAATGCTGAAGAAGTTTTTACACGACATCGTTTGAAGAAAAGTCATTGGGTCATACGGGATCTTCTCTGATTCAAAGCACCTTTGAGTGCTGTTCTTTCTATAAAGCTTTCAGCTCAGCAAGCCTTGGCAATGTCACAATGCGTAAAAATGCACAAGGTAACAATATGAGGATTCTTAAACTCCAAAGGATATTTCAGAGGTCTAGAGCAAAGATTCAATCTTTATTTTTCATCAAAAAAAAAACCCCTGAATTCAGCTGTACATGTATAAAAACAGCGGATTGGTCAATGAATGAATGAAACTGAATGAATTTTTTATTTTCTTGGAAATACTGGCATGTCGATGGCTAAGAAGTAATGCCACCTATCTTCAAACTGACAATTTGTAGGACAAAGAAGAATAACCTTCGCCATTTTTGTAAATTTTTTGGTTGGATTTGCAGATATTTTTTTACACACTACCTACTGTCCCTTTGCAAAGCTCTCATGCGAAATTGGTAAAAACTAAAAACACAGTTTGTGTATTTAATACTAAAGAACACAGCAAACTTATTAACTCATTTTCGCCAAAATTGTAAGCTAGGCAGTTTTGTTGCTTAGACCTCGATATGTAGTGAAAAATCCTCAGATAAATTCAAAGAAGTTTGAATCTCTACGAAACTTTGAACTTTTCCAATGATCAAGTTGAAACTCTATCTACCCAGGGGCGCAGAATCTGTCAAGCCTCCACATTTTTACGCACTTGCCCGCGGGCTTTCCACATTTTTTTTTTCATTGGTTTTCCACAAAATTCCCCACACTGGGGAAAAAAAAAAAAACATTGGATCTAAAGTCCAGACTCTTGAAAACATTGACAAGAAAAAATACTCTTGATTCAATTAGATTTAAGCTTAAATCAAAAGAAAATCCGCTCAAATTAAGAGGCTTGGTTCTTAATTTAAGCGTAAATCTGATTGAATCAAGAGTATTTTTTCTTGTCGATGTTTTGAAAAGTCTGGACTCTAGATACAATCTGTTTTTTTTCCAGTGCATTAATTTAAAAAAGATTATCGTTATCCCTGTTTTTCTTTGACTTTCGCGTGATGACCCTTCAAAATGTTTCCTCCCTCCACATTTTGGGGACTTTTCCACATTTTCACGCGTCATCCCAGGCGCGTGATAGGGCATTTTCTGCACCCCTATATCTACCCCTCTCAAATAGCAAACCATTTTACTCGGAGAAAATTGGTTTTTTTCCGCTTGTCTCTTTTAAAATCATCCAAGTTGATTTGACAACACGGGTTTTCGGAGCCAACAGCCAACACGCAACGCCTCTATTTGTCGGGGCGCATCGATGCGTAGCTTGTTATCGGTCCGTCCGACGTCGGGCGTCGGGGGTGTATGCGTCTGGCGTATCGTTTTTCACCAATCAACTCTCCTCTGTTTTCCAATCAGAGATGTCTTCACTCGAGTGTGGTGGAAAACAATCCTCCCCTTTTTCCGGGAGCTTCCGCCGCCCCTCATTCCAACAGTGCTAACGGAGCGGGACATTACTTCTTCTCGAGATGAGGGAAAATCTTCCGTTACGTTCTCTGCTCGGTATCTCAGATCAAAACTTATCCGGAAATCCCCCGAAAAAGATTTAACGGAAACCGAAAGTCACTATAAAATGTATCAATATCTGAAATAAGTAGTTTCGCAGCCCTTCGGATCCAAATTTTTTAGAGCCCATTTTCAACCCAACTTTTTTTTCTTCGTGATCCATAGTTATATTTGTGCCGCGTGAAAGAGAAAGGAACCAAGCCACATCAGTTATTACCAAATTTAACTGGGCAATTTAATTTAATTTTTTACATGAAAACGGTTGTGCGGATATTTTTGTAAATTTCAGAGAGTTTTTAAGTAAACTCATGAAAATTCTCGAAGGAATCCGCACAAACGTTCTCTTGTAAAATATTAAGTTGTCCTCTTAAATTTGGCAATAGCTGATGTGGTTTGGTTCCTTTCTGATAAACGTGGTCCATTTGTAAGCTCCATTTGCCTTCAATATCCACCTTTTTAATTTTTATCATCCTGAACAAATTGACTTCGGAGTTCTTATGTCTCTGGCACAAACTCTTCTTGTGTTAATTTTTCGAAATGAGAAATTACAATCCTCTGTCCTATCACTATTTTTCAAAGAGGTAGCGTATTATCAACCGCTACGGTTTTCAGGCGATAACTGTTCGAGCTTGGCCGTCGTGGAATTGCATACCCAATATTTTGCAGGAGTTCTTTCAACGTTACAAAAAGACTCGTGACTGATTTTTGCGTGTAAACGTAAGACAAATCAATGAAATTTCAAGACAAAAATGCCTGGGAATTTCCTGTTCAAAATAAAATGAGCCGGTGGAAACTGTAACGTTTAAATGCTGTAATGTCCTTTCGTACTGACATGACGAATTTACAAAAGTCTGCATCTCGTTTCGGAAATTAGGTATGACCGCAGATTTTGTTCCACCCTCAGGCGTATCGAGAGTGCAACGAGCAAATTGGATTTTTACGAAAACATTTGTCACGGTCGCTCGGCTCTAAGCTACGAATTAATCGTGCGGTTTCCGGTCGGTGTGCCCGAACATTACGGTGCCTGCCGTAGACGCCGTCCCTGAACGATTTCGGAGCCGGGGTAAGTTCGTGACAGCGCAAAAAGCGCCCCGATCAAAATGAGTCGACCGCGGCGAAGCGGCCACCGCACCATTAGCGCCGTGCTTAGGAAAAACGTCGTATCAACATTCCAGAGTTTCCAAATTTCCTTCGATACCATGTTTATTCCTGAGAAAAATCATGCTTTTCCAGGGTGGCACATCAGGAAAAACCGGAAAAAATCAGGAATTTTGGCCGATCAGGAAAACATCAGAAAAATCGGAAAAATCGGACGTTTTATCAGGAATATTTCTTACGGGAATCTCCTCAACGGAAAAATCTTACTGCTTTTTGCCTACCGTGCCAGGAGTCGCCGCGCTGTTTTTGTTTCCGATAATTTCTCAAGGAGAAATCAGGAAAATATCAGGAATTTTCAAAATGAAAAAATCAGGAAAAATCAGGGAAATATCAGGATTTTTCAAAATTAAAAAATACTAGACATCCTGATATTTCTCCCTGAACTTTTCAGGTGTTTTAGATGAAACCGTAAATAAATTTGTTCGAAAAATTCGATGTAAAACACTCACGATTTTCCCATGCGAATTCGGTTTTTATTGAATGAAACTTGGCAACAGCTGGAGGTTCATACGGCGTTTTACCCGAGCACGGCAGATTAGTTGTCATTAGCGCCGTGATACCCTCGGCTTTACTCTTGTCCGCTCTTTGACGAGCCGGACACCCTCAAACGTCCCCTTTCTTTTTTGACACCCCCCCCCTCCCCCGAAGGCAGCTGCAGTTGAACCCGAGCCAATCGAACACGGGATACACGAGCAGAAAAAAAATGGAGGCCGGAGGTGTCAGTTTGAATGGAAAATATGCTGCCAGAGTTCGGAGGCGAAAATTTGTAAATGACATTTTTGGGAAATTTTTATTTTAATCTGCCTCTTTGGGGGTATCTAGTTTTTGAGGAATCCGGGAATCAGGGGGGGGGTGTATATTTTTCAATTTTAGGAACAATTTGAGAACAATAAGGGACACCACAACATGTTTATGAAAAAGGGAATATATTTTTGGGAATTCAAAATATTCGCTTTTAAGTCCGGGAATAATCAAGGATTTTTCTGAAAATCAGAAAATTTTGATTCGCACGGATACGTTTCTACCGGGAACGTCTATAGTTTAAAAACGCAAATCCGTAGTACAAGTAAGACTTGGTTCTTAAGGCTCCAGAAATATTGACTAACGGATTTTTTTCAGCTTTTGTGAATTAAAATGTGAGAAATTGGAACTTTAAGTTTATAAAACAGTGATACTTTGAATAGATATCGAATTAAATATGAATAATTGAAATTCAGAAAGAATGTGTTTAAATTTTTCGATTCTAATTTTTCATCCTCTTGGACAAGCTTTCGGATCCCATGAAAAACGTCACAGATAGATGCGAGAGAAAATGGCATCATATACCCACGTCAATAACGGATTAGTTATTGGTTTGTCGCTTAAAGGTGCAGCGCCTGGATTTTTAAATCGTTATCAAATTAATTTAATCGATAAATAGCATTGCTGCGATGAGGATTTATCGATAGAGGACATTGAATAGCAATTAAAGTCCACCCGCATGGAGTAATGAACTTCAAAGCTTTTCTCTCGTAAATAATTCGCTTCTCTTTAATTGGAATCGGCACAATTGGCTTAATAACTGCTGTAGAAGAACAAGGAGCAATGAAAATCTATTCAAAACCTCTAATCAGAGATGTAATCTTAAAATTAAATGAAAGGTTCTAGTCTCCTCAATTAGAATCCCTTGGGATGAAATAGACGTATCCAGACAAACTCAGTAAATCTTCTAGATTGGATTGTTTAATTTTTTTTGGTAGCAGTTTATCAGCTCAACTTGTAAAATGTGTATTTAATCCTCTATAAAATATTCAGTCTTGTTAAAACGTAGTGTCTCGTATTCAACGGACCTCCATGTCAAAGTCTGAAAAATTCGACCAAACTCGTATAGTGTCTTAGTCTAAGACCTGGAAATAAGTGGGACTCTTTAGAGAACGAGGAGTATCAGGATATTTGTCTGTGAATTCGTGTGAAAAACAGAGAATTCCTTTTTCAGAGATCATATGGCGCTTAACCTTCCCACTCCGCGTCGATTGGACCTTCAATAATCCCAAGGAAAAGGCAGAAAATTTGATTCATTTTTCTGAATTTCTCAGAAGAATCAATAGTTGTCCCCGAAAAAAACCTGGAAGATAATGAGAAAAAACCCCGGGCTCTTATTAGGGAATTTTTTGCTCGTGATCGGGGAGTGTCAGGAAAATATTAATAAACGAAGCATGCCAAGAATCCAGACACTAAGGTGAAACTCCATCGAAAAAACACTGCGAAAATATTCCAAAGTGAGATTCCTATGTCGCGTTCCCCACGAAATCTCTCACCTCCCGAAGATCGACGACAAACATCCAAAGGCTCGAACTCCTCAAACCATGGCGATAAAGTTCAATTAAAGCTCGCCTTTTAGCACCCTCCCACCTGGCTCAAAAATAGCCCATCAAAGGCTCGCAAATGAAACATTCTCGCGTTCGACCCGACAACCCGGGCGCCGGTCTCGTTGACGCGACGGTAACTCTGAAATCTTTTTGAAGCTGCCGAGAGCCGAGCAGATTCATCTTAACGACTTGTGAATTCCGCCGTCTTGTTCGGCTTGTTTTATCGGGTACTTTTCAGAGGTGTTAATGTTGCCACCTCCCCCCCCCTCCTCCCTTTCCACCCTCTCATTCACCCTTTGCTTTCATCCCCGGCCTCTGCGTCTTGAAAAGCGGCCCGTCTTTATCTTGTCGGAACGAGTCCTGGAGAGCGATCGACAACCCCCTCCCACCCCCCACCCCCGCCCGATCAGCGTTGCCAGGCTTGGACCGGATATGCCCGCGGCTATTTCAAAATGCTTTCAGGAATGTAGGTCGATTCGGGGTGAAGTCTTGGAAAGATATCAGTTGCACTATACTGCCGTGCTAAGGAAGAACGCCGTATGAACATTCAAGAGTCGCCAAATTTTCCTTGATATCAGATGTATTTTTAACGAAATTTATACATATTTTTCCTTGAAATTTTCAGATATTTTAGATTAAATTGCGTAGAAAAGTCTGTGAAAATTTTGGAAAACACATTCACAATTTTGCCAGTAAATTCGGTTTTCATCGAAGGAAATTTGGCAACGTCAAAAAGCTCATTCGACGTTCTTCCTTAGCGCGGCAGTATAGGTTTTGCTCTCTCTGATGAAGTTTAATGAGGTCATATACAATCAAATAGCGACGGTGAGACTGCCAGACCACGTATCTCGTTTGTGGTGTTTAAAAATCTCCGCTCCCATTTTATTTTGTTGAAGGAGAACGAAGCAATATCATTTATTGAAGTTTTCTTACATTTTTCTTCACACAGAGAAGAAAAATTACGGAAGTTTTTAAGAATTGACGTCGAGTAGTTTCTCATCTAAAAAATGAAGTAGACACACGGAGAAAAAAACTTCGTGCGTGGGACCCGAAGTTTAGGTCATATGGATCTCTGAAGTTTTCGGATTGAGCATCTGAACACTTGAGGTCCAGCTGCTGAGGTTTGGATCACACATCTGAAACTTCAGTTCTTACATCTAAAGTACTTCGGTTTTCACATCCGAAAAACTTCGGTTCTCACATCCGAAAAACTTTGGTTCTCACATCTGAAGTACTTCAGATGTAAGAACTGGAGTTTCAAATGTGTGATCCGAACCTCGACAGCTAGACGTAAAGTGTTCAAATGCTCAATCCGAAAATTTCAGAGATTCATATGACCTAAACTTCGGATCCCACGCACGAGGTTTTTTTCTCCGTGTGGAAGTCTGCGACGTCGTAAATCTTGATACATGGTCTGGTAGTTTCATCGTCAATATGAGTAAATTATCTCTTGAGGCCTCTGAAAAATACTAATGCGATTGGAGCGCGCCCTCCTTTTTTCGTGATACTTCACCCTTTCCTGCGAAGTTAGTTTAGTTGCCTGGTTGACTTGAACCCAACTTTAGTCACTGTTATGGAGATTTACGTCGAGATCGTCAACGGGGCAAATATAGAGCGCATGGAAAAGCTAGGGAAACATAATTTGTCCTAAATTCTGAGAGAAAATAGAAGGAATGCTAGGAATTTCATAAGTAAAGAGAGTAACTTTTTCCATTCGCTTAATTACACCGTAGGTATATCTTGAGAGATCTCACGACTCTCCCACCGAAGATTCTGGAAACGTATGAATAGCTCTTAGTATTCTATGTTTTAATATTTTTCCCTCCGTAACTATCAACCTGGGAAAAATTGAGAGAAAATAGGCAAATTAAAGTGAACGCTAGGAAGCGATTCTCATTTTGATGCATTCCAGTATATCGTTTATTGAAAAGTTCGGAGAATTTACGTAACTCTGGGGACGGAAACTTGGAATTGTTAAGAAATTTGTTCCCCTGAAGTTTACAGATACCCTGGTTGCTCTAAGTATGAAACAGTCCACTGAGGTTTTTCTTTGAAATCCTTTACTTTTAGTGTGCTGGTGGTGAAAACAGAAAATACCCATCTTGTTTGCTTTGTCTCAAAGTTCTACTCAGATTTTGTTAATTCGAGAAGAGTGTACTTGAAACGTTTGCATGAAGTTTTCAACGATACTTACTCGGATAACAGCAAAATTGCACGGAAATTCGTACAGTAAAGTCGGTTGATAGTCGTTCTTCGGAAAAATGCGAAATTAGGTGGAAAAATTAGAGCTTTACGAACTGGGATGGCGTTTTTCTACTTTCACTATCGATTTATTTACTTAATTTTTTTCTTTTTTTCGTCTATACAGTGTCTTCGTCGATTTAAAAACCTAAATTTAATTACAGTCTATAAGTCCGCATTCTAATTCGTGACTCTTTTTTGTAAACCTTAATATATTTAGTGCATACCATCAAGCTTTATACTGCTGCCTTAAGAAGTCAAAGTTTAATTTACAAGTTAAAAATAATCGCGGTGTGTTTTTTTGGTGCCGTAAACGAAAAGATGGATTTCACGGTCAAAATCAAGTGTGTTTTACGCGATAATTTCCATCCGATATTCTTCTTTAGGAGCTGAGATATGACGCTGAATGTAAGTTAGTGTGTACTTTGTTGCCTACTAAACGAGGAAGTACTACATGAACATTAGCCATCGTAGCTTTTCCTTCCATCTTCGTTCGCATGGATTCATCTTATCGCCTTCAGAAGCTAATTCTGACCAAATGATGCACCAGCGAGCAGATTCTGTAAAAAAATCATGTGATTGTGTAAGATTGTGTAAACGAAAACAAGAAGGAAATCGTAGATAAGTCTATAGGTTCGGAAAAGGAAAATGAAAAAGTTCGATTTGTCAGTTCAAGTCAAATGTAGTTGACAAGCATAGTCAACTAGAATCAACTCGATCACTGTGCGCATGTTATTCGAAGTTCCTGTTCAATGTATCAGAGAAACGTACTCACATTGATATTTGTGTTAAGATACGTGAAACACTAAAAGGAAGTCTCCTTTGAAGAAATCTGTACGTTTCGTCGTTCCGTATGTTGAAATATTGTGTCAGCAATGACTGATGAGGAAACCGATGCAAGCTGAGTTGAGAACTTTAAGCGACAATCGACAATGACAAGGAAATTAGTAGAGTAAAGCAACTGTAATGTTGCTAATAAATGATGTAATAAATGACATTTAAGCTCCGGAAATGTAGAGTGACATATTCTGCAAGGGCAATAAAATACCGCAAGGTGGTAATAAACAACGTAGAGGTGTGAAAAAACCTCGAAAAGAGACAGGGCGTTGAGGCAACTAGCGAATAGAAATTATCCCCGACCGGGCAGCTGCCGCAGTAGAGTGAAGGAAGTCGGGAGGTCGTCGCAGCAACTGGAATCGGTGATCAAGCCTTCCAATGTAACACAGGAGTGCGAAGAAACCCAAGTTGAAGCAAGAGCAAAGAAGAACTGGCATTGATGGGGTAGCCGGTTAAGAGGAGTAACCCAAGTCGGAAGGTCGTCGAAGCAACTGGAATCGGTGACCAAACTGTGAAATGTAACACAGGAGTGTGAATGAACCCAAATTTGAAGGACGTTGAAGGCACCACAAAGAAGAACTAGCATTGACGGGGTAGCCGGTCAAGTGGAGTGTAACGGAAGTCGGAAGGTGGTCGAAGGAACCCAAGTTGAACAAGGAGGAGCTTCAACTGAGGGGTTTGGGGGTCGGGTCCGGCGGCTAATATGGTGAGGAGGGATGTCGATGCGAGTGGAGGCGGAGGGCAAGCGCGAGAACTTTCCCCTCCGCGACCGCCACCCCGGTGCCTGAGTGCATGGCAATGTACTTTTATGCTAGTCGTCTCTCCGCGGCCGTCTCCTCGGTAGCCAGAAAGGGCGGCGAGTCCGGCTCGGCTTCGACCCAGGTTGCGCCCCCCGACGTAGCCGCCCCCGCCGCCGCCGCTACCCCCGAGCCCGAGCCGCCCGCCTCCCCCGTCGCCTCCTCCTCCAACACGGCCACCGTCAAGTGCTCCTACCGGCTCTGCTCTCACAACACCCAGCAGACCAAACAACGTAGAAAGGTACGTGCTCTTTCCCTTTATTTCTATCTTTCTCTCAAGCATATGTCGTGCAAGTCAAGCATCTTCCGTGATAGCGAAGAAAGCCGTAACTCTCAAATTTTCGAAATCAATTTTTCTTAAAAATTCGTCTGATCTCTTCTAGATAAGATCCGCCCAGAGACGTATACACGGAAAAAACAACTTAGCGCTGAGCCCGAACACTTAAAATAAAAAAAGCGCCAATCACAGGCTGTAAGGTTGGGCCCAAAAGCTGTAAGGCTCAGAACTACTGCCTTTAGTGGGCGCTATTTTAACTAAAGTGTTATGGCTCAGCGCTAAGTTGTTTTTTTCCGTGCAAAATAGTACAAGTCTTCGTATTTGTATGAAAACGAGACTTATGAGAAAGCTGAAAGTAGACAAAAATTGACGTTGTTTTTAGCATAACAGCCGTAAGGAGCATTATTCCACCCAGGAGCCAATGAAAGCAGTTCTTTTAAGTAAAATGCCGCCTTTTTCTGGCAATTTATCTCTAACCTGAAAATTATTTTGTTGTGTGCCCCAAAACTCAATCACAAAAGTATGCAGAAAACAGTACTTACAGTTAACACTAGCCTAACGTGAAAATGGAACAGACCCTTTTTACGTAGTTGAAAATAAAATTCTACAATTTTTTATCATTAAAACGATTTCTGACTCTTAGAGTCTTTCAGATGATTGGCGGCACTTTCACTAAAAGCGGAAGCTTTTTTCAATACAATTTTCCGGTCAGACACTTCTCAGCCCATTTTCTCAACACTGCCATTTCTGCACTTACGGCTCTCTTCGCTATCACGGCATACATGTTGCTAATGGAAGCACAGAGCAGAGTCAACGTTGGCGCTGACCTGAGCTTTCACCGCTGGCCATCGAAAGAGCCCGACAAGATTCCATGAATCCATTTTCAGCTTCCATTCGCGGTGTGTGTATCGGCCCCAGCAAATTTGATTTTTTCTCAGTCCCAGGTAAAAAGAAATTCCTGTCGGTTAGACAGGGTTTGAATTCTAACCCATAAATGTAATATCGAGCCTTCCTCTGAGGATGTGTTTTTCTGTATGAGGGAAAAACAAATGCCTCGAAACGACAAAACACGCTTGAA
Organism: Bemisia tabaci; assembly: GCF_001854935.1. Lineage (NCBI taxonomy): Eukaryota > Metazoa > Arthropoda > Insecta > Hemiptera > Aleyrodidae > Bemisia > Bemisia tabaci. Next base: position 693,271 of record NW_017562892.1, on the reverse strand, counting down.
AAAGGCACTTTCCACATGAAATCCTTTTTTTGAAAACTTTGCAAGATTTTTTGTAGGTATGTTCAGGCTAGGTTTTCTAACGTCTATTTTTGAGCAAACCTAGTTGCCAACGATGCAGAAAAAATCGCGCACCAAAGCGGGAAATTTGATGACTTCCATTACGCCCTTTACGCGAATTGTGTGTTTAAGGTGGATTTTAGACTTTTCCAATGTGCCTTTTGTGGCTTTTTGGAGGATAATTCCTCGAAAAATTCGTAGTCTTCTTCCATCTGTATTGACCGTGTGCAACAGACTCGTTATACGCTCAACTTATGAACCAATCTATGCATTTTTTATCAATCGCTTTGTCGAGAAATCTTTGCAGCCCTTTTCCATGCATATTTAATTTTCATTCGTCTCTGTGAAGCCAATCGATGCACCATTGCACCTCTTCGATCAATGTCATCACTGGACGAGTCCCAACATCTTGGCTACAAAGAGATTAGTCGGTTAGTAGATTAGGAGTCGGGGAGTAATTAATAATCTTTTTTGTAAAATTGGCAACCGGGCTAATAAAATGCAAGTCTCGGAATTTTCTATCCAGAAGTTGCCCGAAGGAAATTGCGAGTAAGACTGAATTTTGAAACTTCGACCCGGACGTGTCGCGGGCTTTGAGATCAGTCGCTCAAAGTTCGAACTTGAAAGCATGTTACTCTTAAATTTAAATAATGGAATGCATCCGAGTCGAGGAATTTTAAACAATTAAGGCTCCGCGACAGAGAAGCTTTTATCGTTGCGTGTAAGCTCAGATTACAGATTAATGAAACTGTTCCTCTCTGTTTCGCGTCGATGCACAAACTGTCCAACGCCCTTTGCAGTAATAATACGAATAACATCAAGTGTGTGACCGTCCATACGAATAGGGACTTCAGCCGGTAAACCTACAATTTATCTGTCGGTTCTTCCGCTCAGCAATTTTTTTTATAAACATGTTTCTGGAAAATCCCCATAACACGCACCGACGTTTGAACACAGATGAAGTTATGAAGGAATTTTTTGTCATGTCAAACTGATACCGATACTATGTATGAAATTTGGCAAATCTAGGATTTTCATGAGAGTTACTTATCGATTTACCGACCCTTGTACAAAGATGAAGTTATGAAAAAATCCTTTATTTCATGTCGAAATGATACTCAATGATGACTCTATATACTATCTATGGTAATTGGCAAATTTAGGATTTAAGATTATCAAATTTAAGATTAAAGCTTACCCATCGATGATACAGACCTTAGAAATCATGAGAATGGCAAAGAATAGATGAAGTGCACCGTACCACCTGTTCTGTGCTCTCTCGCATACTTCGAAGAAAGATTTTCGCAGATTTCCCTGAAAATTCATATTTTATCGAAGGAAATTTGGTACACAGCCAGAAATCGTCTGCATACTTAAAACTGTCGTTCCAAGGAAAAACGCCGTATGAACATTCGAGAGTTGCCAAATTTCCTCTAATAAAATGTTTATTCTTGAGGTCAGTTATACATATTTTCTATTGAAATTCTCCGATAATTTTGATCTGGTCACGAATAAAACTCTCCGAAAAATTCGAAGAAAAATTGTTGCAGATTTCCCCGAAAATTCATATTTCATCGAAGAAAATTTGGTAACGTTTAAAGGCTCATACGGCATTTTCCCTTAGCACGGCAGCGGGCTGATTATTGAAATTGATAGTCAAAGCTGTAGATGAAGAAGACAGGGAGTAAGGAGCGATCCTATTGGTTGAAACGGGAGGTTTTTTGTTGTACGGGGTGATGGACTAACTGTCCGGTCTCTCGCGAGTTGGCGTTAGTTAGTCTATTACCTACCTCCTGTGTCCATTGCAACCACCCGCTTCCACTAATAGGATCCCATCGTATTCTTTTAGTCTTCTTTGGCTACAGTTTTGTCTATCAATTTCAATAATCGGCCCGCAGGAAAGGCACCAGACTCCGCAACGGCGAACCGAAACACGTTTTTTATCCTCGTTAATAGACTGGATAACACAGTGCGGGATCCGGGCCACGGATGTGGATTTGTCGGAGCCAGGAACAAACCAGCGGAAGAGTGAAGCGCAGCAAATAAACAAGCGAAAAAGCGCGTGTAAATCACGTGAAGAGAGTGCGGGGGGGGGAGACCCGCGACAGAGACACTCCGACTCGGAGCCGTTGCAATGCATCTCCGTTGCGCTCGTAAGCCCGGTAATTGGGTGCAGTTAGCGAAAAGTTGAAATTATCCAACTTCTTTCGCCCAATCCCGCCCGCATCCCAAGATCCCCACCCCCATCCAGGGTCGCCGGTCACCAGCCACCACTCCCGTGCCAAGGAGAAACGACGTATGAGCCATTAAGCGTTGCCAAATTTCATTCGAAAAATCAGGAATTTTCAGGAAATCAGATGATTTCATCCATTGAGTAGAAAAATTTCAAGGAAAAATATTCATGACTTTTTTCAAAAATAAATATTCTCTGAGAGAAAAGGCAGCACTGGAAAAAAACAAGTTGGATCTAGATTCCGGACTCTCAAAAACATCGACAAGGAAAAGTACTCTTGATTCAATCAGAATCTAGCTTAAATCAAGAACCAAGCCTCTTAATTTAAGCGGATTTCCTTCCGATCCAAGCAAAAATCCGATTGAATCAAGAGTATTTTTTCTTGTCAATGTTTTCGAGAGTCTGGACTCTAGATCCAAATTGTTTTTTTTTTTTTTCCCCAGTGAGCATTCGAATGCTTATATGGCGTTTTTACTGATCACGGCCGACCAGAGCGCGCAAGCCATTACCTACTGCGATGCTGAGGAAAATCGACGTATAAACATTCGTGAGTAGCCAAATTTCCTCCAATAAAATTTTTATTTTTGAGGAGAGTTAAGAATATTTCCTCATGAAATTTTCAGATGATATGCGGATCTACATACATACATACATTCCAGTCGCTTTACAGCGCGCTCGGGCGCTCTGCGACACCTAATCGCCATCCTTGCCTATCGATCCAGAGGTCATCTGGTAGATGGCATCTTGTGATTTCATCTTGAATGCCACCAATCCACGATTTTGCTGGGCGTCCCCTACGTCTACGATGCGGATCTAATTACCAAAATAATTCTGTGAAACGGCGTGGACGTCCTGTGAAAGGTTGGCGACAAGGGGTGGAGGAGGAGATCAGAATGTGCCAATTGCCTGATGATCTCTGGGAGGATAGGGGGCAATGGCGATTGGGCGTCGCAGAGCGCGAGGCTGCGCTATAAAAGCGGCTTTATGTGTGTATTCTCTGAAAAAATTAACGAAGAATATGCACATTTTTCCCTGAAAATTCGTATTTTATCGAAGGAAATTTGGCAACGCCTGAAGGTTCATACGGCGGTTTTCCCTAGCACGGCAGGATAGTCATCCAGGCTAGCGTTAAATATTGCCATGGGAGTTCCGAAACTTGCTGGTTTTATGTGCGGGTACGCGGTATTCATAATAGACTGTTTCGGTCTGGCTTCATCAGGAAGGAACTATCCCGCAGACGCCGCAACATTAATCGCTCTATGTTCCGTAAAAGTTTAGTTTCGGGGGTCACCACTATTTTCGCTTAATGATGATTGGTGAGCGACGTATTGAGCAGTCGCCTCTGCAAACAAGACTTCGCTGCCTCACTGGTTCACATTAAGGGCAGCCAGTGCGAAGTCTTAAATATATTTTGTCTCCATAATGGACCTCCTTGTGCAATGAGGCTCATTTTTGGAACGATACGTGTGTCTTTAGCTCTCCTATGCATATAGGTGCTTTTATGGATGAACCAGACTGCCATAAGATGGAAGAACGCTGTATGAGCCTTCTGGCGTTGCCAAATCTATCTCGACGAATCGCGCATTTTCGAGATAGTTCGTGAATATTTTTTTCTGATTTTTTTTAGGAAACTGTGCTCGTAATTTGATCTGAAGTATCTGAAAATTTCAAGGAAAAATATTCATAACGTTCTTCATAAGTATATATTTTCTCTGAGGCAATTTGGCAACATTTTAATGCTCATACAGCGTTTTTCCTTACCACCTTAAAGAAATGGTAGCTCCCTATTGCAATAAGAAATCAAAATTGAGTCCGCATAGAAAGTGGATCCATATGAGCAGGAAAAGACCGAGTACATTGCTGGAAAGTTTAACTTCTTCTGTTTTGAAGGAAGCTTAAAAGTTCAACCTTTTTCAATTTTCACCAAAAAAAACATACAAGAATTAATTTCTTCTGGATTTTTCAAATTTTGGGGTGCTTTAAAAAGTCCAATTTTATGAAAGTACTCCTCTGCGACGACCTCGCATTTATCTGCAACCTCCGTTCCCCTCTCGTCAACTCGTCGCTTCTCAAAATTTCAGGATTAAAATTCGGGAAATAATGGAGAAAATTCTAGACACAATGAGCTGATTATTCTCAAGAATTGAAGGAAATGTCCTCGGATCTCCGCGGACCCGAGGGTGATTGAACGGCGTTCACAGCAACCGACAAAACGATAAAGATGCGATGAAGGCCCCGCAAATAAATGAGTCAGCCGTAATTGTTTTCTTAATTATGTTGCATTACGGTTGCCGGTTGAGCAGTCGCGGTTGCACGGCGAGCCGCTGCCGTGCTAAGGAAGAACGCCGTATGAACATTTGAGAGTTGCCAAATTTCCTTCCATAAAATTTTTATTTTTGAGGACAACTATGAATATTTTTCCTTGAAATTTTCAGACGTTCTAGATCCAATTTCAAGCAAAATTATCCTAGAAATCGGTAGAAAAACATTCTAAAATTTTCCTGAAAATTAGTGATGTGCCAAGGAAAATTTGGCAACGCTTGAAGGCTTATACGGCGTTCTTCCTTAGCTCGGCAGAGCGCTCCTCCGCGCTCCTTCAAGTGTCAGAAGACGAACTGGGTACATTCAAACTTCCGCGAACTTGGAATAATGGATGACCTATTTAATATGCAATAAATTACCCCTCTGTCAACGCGCCGAAACCGACGCGACGCGACGCGACGCGCCGTCTGCCTAGTCTCCCCGCCGTTATCGATTCATAATTGATAATTGATTTTGACAACTTCCCGCCTTCCGGGAGGGCGGCGGCTTTTTTCGCCTTTTTGTTCGGTTTTTCGCGATTACGCGGGTCGCTCTGTCAGCGCGCCGCTTGATTAATGATTCGCCAGATGCGCCCCGGCTAATGAGCTTACTTTCATAATTATTGCCTTTAAGTTTCGGTTGTAATTAAACCCGAGTTACGAGGACGGAGCTTTAAATTCGATGAGATAAATTTTTGAGCGCGACTTTCACCTTCAAGCTTTTTGTCATTGAATGTGGTTTCTGGCCCTCTCTGTACTCTTCCCTTCTGAGGCTCGATTGATATGTAAAGTCTAACAAGCTTCGTATAGCTTACGTCATGAGATTTTAGTTTTTGCAGTGAATTCTAAAGATCACGAGAACAACAAGTCACCGCTGAGCCCTAACACTTTAGGTAAAAAAGCGCCAACTACAGGCTGTAAGGCTGAACCCTAAAGCTGTAGGGCTTATTACCACTGCATGTAGTTGGCGATATTTTACCCCACGTGTTAGGGCTCAACGCTAAGTTGTTTTTTCCACGATCATCAGGACTCAAATATTTTGAAAAATTATAACTTAGGAAAAAAAGTTGAAAGTTCAAGGTGAATTATAAATAAATTGAAGAAACCTCTCCTTTTTTGACGCACTTTTAGCAATCTTCAATCGAAATGGTCAAGGATGATCATTTAGCCCCTAAGTTTCTTGACAGCTCTTCTTCAAGTGTCCATTAACACTCTAAGAAGTGGAGAAAAAATGCTCCAGCGCATAAAACTTCTGTTACAAGAAGTGAACCTAAGTTCACATGGGCCATCAAAGTTTTCATTCACTCAAACCGAAATTCGTTCCAGATGAACAAAATCTTTTGGGGGGAAAAAATACGAACCTTAGTTTGACTGACATAAACTTCAGTCACCTGAACTAATTGGATCCTGATACTTGAAAACTTCGGCCAGCTGGGTCGGAAGGTACAATGTACCTTGTAAACCTAACGAGAATAATCTTTTAGCCGGGACTTCAAGATCTCGCCGTTCTTACAAAAAATGTTTCGTAGGGCTCGGGTGAAAACAGACACAAGGCGAGGTGAGGTAATAACGTTTCATAAGTTCCGAACAAAAACTCCCATCGTCGGGGGTCGTTCCAAGATGGTGGAGATCTTTAACGCTGTATAAGTTTCCTCGTTAAATTACTCGGAACATGCTATCTTCCGCGTGACGCTAAGCAACAACATCGCTTTGATTGCTCAAGCATGCCGGGAGAAAGAGGAGAGATCGGCGGTGCCCTGATAGATTGCACCTTGCGCTCCAGATGAAAGATATATTTTTTGCTCCTTACTCCCCATTATCTATGAAACTAAAATAAAATAAATAAATAAAGTTTTTCCCCTGGCGGCAGCCACGAGGGCGAGATAACGCTCGTAACGGTGGATCATTTTGATCGCAGTAAATTTCGCAGGTTTCATTTTACCCAGACGTGCCAGTTTTTTTGATATTTTGAATTATTGTTTCTTTTGATTCGGGGCAATTTGTTTTCATGGTCGTATTTTCGACACGGTTGACAGTCGTGGTTGCCGAAATTTTCTTTTTTTCTCCTTTTTTTTCATGAAATTAAATATTATGTAAATGAAGGAAGCTTTTTATAGCAACCGGAAAAAGTATGAAAACCGAAAGGGACCTAGAGAAAACCTCGAAAAACAAATGACTTTGAGAAAAACTTCAAAAACCATAACGTAAATCGTGGTATTTGGAACTATAAAAAAACTTTAAGGTTTAGTGTATGTCTCCGAAACTGTAGAGTGTAGACTCCTTCACGATGCTTCCTATTTACTGTATTTGATACGCTATTTTCAAAATTGACGTAAAACTCCCTTAAAAGAGTAAACTTATCACCTCGAAATGTCTCCTTTTACTTCTCAGTGGTAGAGAAAATTGCACCCCTCCTTCAATACACTTTTTTTCTCATTTCTGTACAAACATCAATTTTCGTTGAAAAAAGTCAAGCATATAGGTAGAGGAGACACGGAGAATCCGAAGTGGATCTTGCAGATTTCGAAGGCAGAGACTTTAACGATCGGTCGATCTGAATGGAACGTGACGTCGCAGTTTCCCCGGGTTATGTACGTGACTAATGTCGATTAAGTCAAGCCTCGGTTTCAGTGCTTAAAATGTCTCCTCGTATTTTATTTTTCTCGAAGGAAGTGAATAATTCTTTTCACATGAACTTCTCGATAGCATTTTCGGGATAGTGTGGAAAAATCATAATTTTTTATGGAAAGAGATCGGGCGCTCTGGGTATTTCTTTGCTCTTTAAAATAATGGTGGATGTGAAAGTAATCTACCAGTAAGTGATTAGCTAACATTTGTGTTCATATTGTATTTGTGTTTGTATTCTCTGATAGAAATGTTCTTTTCTGTATATAATCACAATCGCTCATTTTGCACATTTTTAAGCGCTCAGCCGATAGGCGGCGCTTTTTGATTTCGATTTACCACTAGAGCTCTAGTATAGTAGGGCGCTCAAGCGATCAAATGGCGCACCAACTCATCGATGCACGAAACGCCATTTTTACTTTTTTTTTTTTTTATTACCTCATTATGCCTCTGTGAATACGATTAAATGCAAATTAGCGTAAGAAATAAATAACAGTCCTAAAACTCTCTTTGCTATGCGGTTTATAGTTATCCTATAATTACTTCTGAAAGTTCAAGATTCGCGTTCTGTTTTCCGAAAACTTTTCCACCGGTGATAACCTTATTCGGAGACCTTAGTAGAATTCGCCTACATCTAGGTTATGTGTCTTTGACCTAGGTACTGGAGAGTATTGCCATCCTTTTGCCCTTCTCTGATTGGTTCATGAGTTTTGGCGTCTTTGGCCCTCTTCTGGCTTAATAAGATCAATGTTCATTTTCTGTAGGTACATAGCCGCGATTCAGATTCAGATGACACTACTCTCCCGTATTTGCTTCTCGCGTCTCGCTTACTCCTTTGTGTTTTCATATTTCGTCCATCTCCCTCCATCCATAATTAATTCCATAATCCATCCGCCTCGTTTAAGATTGTGTTGTGAAATTTAAGATTGTGAAATTGTCTGAAATTTGAAGCATAATATTTTGGAATTATTCAACGTATGTCGTGTCTTGTCTTCAGACTCGTTCTGCCCACCTCGTGAAGTTTGTGAAAGTTTCTGAAGTATAATGCTGTGAAATTATTTGACCAATTATCATGCTACCTCAGAGACTGTTTTAGTGTTTTTGGGTTAATTAAAGTATGTCAGGTAGGAGATCTGCCATTTGCGATACATGCAAAATGCTTCATTATACTAGTGTACCACAGTTGTTCTCAAGCACCAATTACAACACGGTTTGCATTTTTATGCTGAATAGCATAGATAAACGACTGGAGCATTTTGCGCAGCTCAAGCGCAGGGATTTGTACCTTCGTAATTGTCACCACCTCATCGCTGCAAATTATGAAAAGGACCGCTCGAGTGTATCCTTGATCATAGAATATCTGTTATTCTCAAAGCGATGTCGTCATCACATCCCTGTCAGTTCACAACTTCTAATTATTGAGTTTAACTAGGTGTCAAAAAATCTGAGATATCTGAAGTAGCAGAAAATTGTGTACTTTCAAAGTCTAAGATTTTTTGCGGCACCGACAGTTTCATAAATCTTCCTTATAACACTCTACTCTGAAACCGCTACATTCTACCTCTCACATTGCTCCATAACAAAGGTATGTGTTAGCCTCTTATTTGTACTAAAAATTCTAGGTTTCATGACTCATTTACTCATTCACTCTCTGGTGAATTTGGTTCCGTCAGATTCATTGCAAGACACCTTATGTGTTATCTCCGCAGACCTAACACAGACATTTGAACGCTCAATGAGAGCAAAATTTCAACTGGCCTGTTGTCTACTTTTCAGTAAAGAGGGTAAATAACCTTCCTTAAGGACTCGCTTTGAGACGATAAAACAAGGTTTCTCCATTACTTACCGTAAGACGATAATAAGTGTTCCACCAGACTATGTAGGAGATGAGGTTGAAAGTTACATCACCTCCATGTGTGAGGAAGTTTTCTTACCTACAACCTGATTTTATGACTTACAATAACAAAAGATACTGCTTTCGCCTGGCATTTTTTCATGCGTCGCATCGTCTAATAAACGGGGACCTACATTTACTTGATTCCATGAATAGGTAAAATGGCTCAGAGAGAATTTCGTCGAATGATCACTACGGCCATCTCTCATCCAGTTGGAGAACTTTTACTTACCTTTGATTAAAAAATTCATGAACCATAGAGTTTTTGGAAATTGAGTACACAATATTATTGTGAAAGATTTTTGAGGTTGAGTCTTTGTTTACATTCTCAAAGTATCAAAAGTTCTACAGTTTCATCGTGTTTCCTCCTAACTTTATCAGCTTATGAGCAATGGCTCCTAATTTACTCAACTCCTCAGCAGGCCAAAACTCTATACCTCTACAGATACATATGAGAATCATGCGTTTCAACGAAACCTACGAGTCCTCTTATCATCACTCAGGAACCACCGATCTTTTCTGCAGGTGTCATGGACCATTCATGACAAATACTGTTGCAACCACCCTTATCCTAGGTACATATCTATGCATAGTAATTCTAGTGATCAGCTCCATACTCACAATGTAATTTCTGTAAAATACAGTTGGACGGTGGAATTACCAGACCCCGTATCTCGGTTTGCGACGTTGTAGACTTCCTTTCATACTTTCTTCTTTACACGGAAAACCAACCAACATCAATTTATAAAAACTTCTGCAATTTTTCTTCTCTGTGCAAAGAAAACTCTGTGAAAACCAAGGAGGAAAAATGATTTGTTCTCTGTCAAAAGAATAAAATGGGAGCGGAGATTTTTAAGCACCGCAAACGAGATACATGGTCTGCTAGTTTCACTGTTGACTTGTTACGATATACCTATACCTACAATATCCCTATAGATTACATTGAAGATATTACTGTCCCTGTAACAGTGACTGATTCGAATGTTATCACAGTAGAGGGTTTCAGATATTTGGGCCAGCATGGTTTATTAATTACACAGAACGTAAGTTACCTTTATAAATTAAGGCGTAGAGGCAACTTCTGCCTTTGGTTGGCCAGAAATTTCTGTAAACGCATTTAAATTCCTAAAATTTATGAGAAATTCCGAATCTACTAAATGAAAGCAAGGATTTCAGGAGAACATGATTAACAATTTGCTGTCAGAAGGAAAACTGCGGAAGGAAAGTGGGAAAGATTTTTCACTAAGGCTCAACATAATATGAGGAGGAAAAAATGAATGTAATTTCCGTTTACCCTGGTTATAATTCTGGTATTGCAAGAATTCTCTTTCTCTATTTACGTAATTACGTATTAGATTATTGTATTGTATGAAATCCTGTTATCACGAAGACAGAGTATCATAGAGCATAAACAATAAACATAGGAAAGGTTGTGTCTGATCATGAGTCATTAGAAGGTTTTAGCGTAGTGTGCTGCAACCTAGCGGACACATGGTGCCTTCGATTCGCGAAAAGTTACCTTCAGTACTCACAATCAGTTGCAGTTGATTGATTTCGTTTATTGTCTCATCATTTACCTATTAATATTTATATTTCGTTCATTTATTTACCTATAATATTTTTTACGTGTCCAATTAGGGCATCATTAAAACAATTAATTTGGCCTCGTTAAGTGATACGTTCATCTTTGATACATTTTCTTCAAATGATCTAGAAAAGTTATTTTTTTGGAGCCGTAATAGTTTTCTCTGTTTTTATGAGAAATCGAGGATTTTTTATGTATTAATATTTCGGTACTTAAGTAATGGATCATTATTTTTCTTATGGATCTTGGATTTTTTTCGGGGGGGGGGAGGAAGCACAATTTTAGATGTTTTAATTATTGCAAATTTTAACATACTCAGTTAATAGGTAGTAAATTAAATCTGGGACTCTATAAAAGCGCTCACCGCTGAGCGCTTCTCTAATACCCACGTATTAGAACTTTCCCGCTTGTTTCTGTTACAGGTGAGTAATCTTGAATTTCTACAAAACCTTGACAATCCATCTTAAGTAAGTTTTCTTTTCTTTTCTTTTCAGCGTATTTTTGTTTACGTTGGGTTGCAACAGTCAGGGATTACCAAGAAAACCGGGAAATGTTAGGGATTCTAAAAAAACAGGGGAAACTTGAATTTGCCAGAGAAAATGACGAAAATGTCAAGAAAAAATTGCCAAATCAACTTCATTTGCTTTCTCGAGGGAGTTTAACGTTTCGAACAAAAAATGTTGTCTGACAACTATTTTTAACTTGTCTTTTTAAAAATCTGGCATTTGTTCAATTGTCAGAGAATTTCACAAAAATGTGTCAGGCAAATCAGAGACCTGTCAGGGAATTTAATTTTTCGAATTTCGTTGGAACCCTATGTATGCCTTCCCTCCCTCATTTTAAGCGTTGATGTTTCGGTAGCAGCGCATCCTGGTGTTCTTCTCTGGAACTATCTCCGAAAATTCACCTTAATGTTTTCAAAAATCTGCTTTTTGTTTTTTGACCGGAACCCGCGAATCTTGAATTTCAGGTCCGTGCCAGCCCACTCGTTGGCTCACAACCCGGAGTGTCTCTCGGGCGAGTTGTAAAATGGGCTTTCATCGTGACGGTTGTATAATTTATGTGAATCGCATGTGCAAATGTGGTCATGAAAATAGGCCCTATTATACCGCGACACCAAGCTAATCTGTTTCGCCCAGGGGACTCCTCCAGCCCCGAATCTATTATTCCGGTCGTCTAGCCAAATCATGCTGTCTAATCCGGAGAGCTAAGCTCAGCCAATTTAGGAAATACAGAAATTCACTGAAATTTGGCAACCTCGGTCGCGGAGTCTGTAGAGACGGGGACTCAATATTGCCGATTTTATGCCGATGAACTTAAATTTTCTAGTCATAATTTACGGGATCCGGCGGAAAATGGCAATACTGTTCGGGGGCTATTGTTGAAGGGGGGTGCCACCGAAATTGGCTGGCTCGTGATTCGATGAATTGCGGCAGTGATTACAATACGTACTCGCACTATTAAGCCTTTGCGTTTCAGGTCGGAATCCTTTGCGTTTCATTAGTCAGCAGATTGAAGCGTCATTCAATGCTCCCGATTTAACGCTTTTTTGAACTGGGAGCTCTCATTCACTCTAAAATAATAATTGTAACGTTAATGTAACTAATCTGCTGTCGTATTGTACTACCAACTCTTATATTCGATTCATACTAAAAGATGGGCCTGAAAAACAGCACGAAAAGGTCATATTTTTTTTAAAATTATTTTGAACATATTATAGCATCAAATCTCTTGCATGCACTATACTTGTTGGTGTCAAGATTTATTTATTTTTCTTGTCTATTCTCTCACATTTTGTGTAGTGGACAACTTTTCAGTTCTTTTTATTCAAATGATCAGGTTTTTGAATGTTCGGACACGAAAAAACAACAATTATTACCAAGTGGCCAGTTCTTAAAAAATCAGGGTAAACCCGGAATATAGCCAGTGAAATTGACCGTGCTGCCAAAAAACAGGGAAAAGTTTTGGTATTTTTTCCATCAAATTTTAAATTTTACTGTCGTGTCAAAATTTTCAAATGGCTTCAGTCGCATTCACACGTAGTCATTCGACAGAGCTCGATCTTTGGAATAAATGCAACTCCCCACGAGAAAATTGTCATTTTTTTTATTTTATTCATTTAAAAAAAAAACAAAAAAAACCAGAAAATTATTGATTCGAAAACTGTATAAAGTCAGGAAGTTTTTAAAAATTACGGAAAAATTGTTTATTCCGTTTTGTTTCGCTTCAGTTTATTTAATAGATTCTCATGTCATGTCCCGCTTCCGAGTTTTCCGTATGTTCAGATGAGAATCACGTGACACCTTACTTCCATTCAGGCGCTCCTTTGTGGCCTTTAATTGGCCGATGCGAACATAGTAGAAAAGCATTTGGTTAGAATTTTGCTTTCCACCTCTGTTTCCAATTCTGAAGACATTTTATGACGGCAGCGCTTCAATGAGATACGCAGTTCCCAACATCTATCGCTCAAAACCCCCACCCCCCTTTCAAGGGAACCAGCCACAAAACGTCGCTCCTCCTCCGTAAGGGCGTTTCTCAATCTCCACATGAGCTCTAGAAAGCATGGATTCATATGCGAAACGAGGCTCACGCGAAAATTGAGGTACGCCGTTACGTCAAAGGGGCGACGAAAAGGAGGAGAAAACGAATTCCATCCGACTAGCGTTCCTATTCCGAGCCCTTATCTCGCCTCCCTCGCCGTGCGAATATGTTATGATTAATGGGCTCTAAAACCCAAGGAAAGCTCATTGAAAAGATTCAAGAGTCATTCATTACTCGGTCATTACAGGTTAAATGGGAGCCCCCTCTCATCTCCGCGCAGTCTGTCGAGCACCGGGAGAGGACCTCTTAATTAAAGTTCAAGTGTAGCATCTGTCCTTATGACCCACTTCACTAAATGATTCCCCCGTCTTTTCGAAATGATTTCCCGCTCGCTTTTTCGGTTCGCCCGTCGTTGACCGATCGTTGAACGAATAAGGGCTGTATTCATACCTGGAAGCTCCATTAGCTAAATTAGACGGATTTATAAGTCAGAATCGGCCTAAGCGCTTACCGCGTTGTTCAATTGGCTCTCGAGTTTTATTTTATTTGTAACAAAGGCCTAAAAATACTGCCTTGGAAAGTTTGGTGAATTCCCGCTGGATTGTAAACAGAAAGAATATGTATACTCACAGATCAAGTTAGAATTTGTATTACTATTCTGCTAAAAAAAAAGAGAGAGAGTTGCGAGGAAATTAGGCAACGTCTGAGGTAATTAAGCTGATTTTGCCTAAATCAATTCATTATAAATACCAGGTGAATTGACCGAAAGACGTATTATCGTGCATTAGGTGATCGAAACGTACCAAAATTACTGACTCGATAATTCTAAAAAGGGCCAATTCTAAAAAACAATTTTTTTCCATGACGTAAAAACTGCAAACACGTGCATCTATGCAGAAGATGGTTTCTAAGAATAAGGGACTAGCACTAAGAGCTCTCGTAAATCCGGAAGTCGGGGATTTCCGCCATATTTGTTCACTATATAAAATATGCACCGTAAATTCTGAAAGTTGGCTCTTTTTCGAAATAAATAAAATGCGTGCCCGTCTTTTCTATGCAAAATGATAAAAACTGGGCTGGGATGGTGAGGATCGAAGATGCAATGCAGATGTTAAAATGCATGCATTTAGAATCTATTACACCACTGTTATTCCCTTGTCCATCTTTAAAAGTTAAATAATTTTTTTGTGGATCTACGTTTTTAATATCAATAATCTTACATGAGAATAGTTCAAATAATCACTAATAATCGCAATCAACTATTATGCTTATACAGGCAAGTCTCAATTTATTCGTATACTTCTCACTTGTATCCGTAATCCGTCCTCATAATTAAACTTGGCGATGAGGACCCCTTTAAATGCATGATACAACTATATTAACGTCTAAGTAGCTCACATTGCATAACCAATGTAATACAGGGAACTCGGAAAACTAGAACGTTCCGTGTCGTCGGCAGTTTCTATCAGTGCACGAAAAGCTTACGAATATTAATTATTGGTACCAATCTAGTATATCGATTTGCCGGAATGATCAAAGCTGCTGAAATCAGCGTGTCAATTAAGAAATACGCAAAAGCGTCAAGGCATAGTTTGTCGTACAGCAGAAAACAATAGTTTTAAAGAATATTACTTCTGAAGACATAATCAAGCTTTTATGGGTCATATTCGATCGTGGTTCGATGTATCGTTTGGTTCAAAGCAATAGAACATAACGTCAAACCAAAATTTTAAGATATTTTTCAGAAAAGCTGAACATGAGTTTCGCAGCAATTTCACTGCTCTTGGCCGATGTGTACTCATTCGAATCAAAAATCTATCACAAAAAACCCGTTCCGTCAGATTTCTCAATTAACTTTTGAGGCTGTCTATGTTTTGAACCAACCGATATCGATACAATCTCACCTGTTCGATGTATCGAATACGATCTATTACAACATTTTTGCAAACAGCTTCAGTTTCCCGAGCATGGAAAACTGCTCATCACTTGAAAGAATGGCGGGTATCAGTAATTCACCGCGAGTAGCGTCTCGAAGTCATTTGTGGGCAAGGAACGAGAGGGACGGACTATTTGGCCGCCTCGGAGTCTGGCGTTGAGCGGGGGCGACCCGGGATCGAAACATATTGATGACAGAATGAAGGGCTATAAATCAAGAAGTTACCTAGCCCTCAGAGGCGGTCTAAGACACGGTGGCGCGGCGTATCGGATGAATAAAAAATACATAAAACCAAAATTGATTCAAAAGACGAGAGAGGAATAAAATTCTCGAGAGTGAGCTTATTCATTGAAAATCCATAAAAAGCTTTCGAACATGGTTACACGGGCCCTCGCTTGCCGGATCTTCCTTGGAACTGGAAAAAAGAGGAAAATTCGACCGGAAAAATCGGAAAATCGGCAATGCAGTGCGGACGACACTGGAAATGCATTATGGGCGGCCGGTGAAAGAAAAAAAGGCGCGGCGGGGGGAGAGGGGGGAGGCGGAAGAGAGAGGGAAAATCGGGAGTGGCGAAAAAAAAACAGGAAGGCGAAAGATGGGGGAAAAGGGATCCTGGAAGGTTCCAAGATGAGAGGAGGCTAATTATATTTGATCCCGGCCAAAGAGCATAAAGGCAGAATGGATGCACTTCAATCGTACATTATGCACTTGTGCCGGGTCCCGCACTCCGGCTGCCTCAAAGGCGGACGCCTAAGTGCTCCCATCTTTTCGCCCTTTAAATTCCACCCCCGCGCCGAGAGGGTTCCCGATACCGGCCCCTCCTCAGGTTCAATCGAATTCGCTACGTTTCTTCGGGTTCTTCGATTATATTGGCTCCGATTTTAAGCGAATAAAGTATCTTTAAGAGGGACCTGAGAAAGTGTGCAACAGGTATTCGGTGTTGGCCTGTACTCTTCTTCGGTTTATTTCTTAAACCGCGTTTTTTTTCTCGGCTTCCGTTCATGTAACTTGAGAAAAATTTCATACGTTCCCAATGTGCTCATCATAATTTTTGTGCAATTGTACCGAGAAAAAACCTTCTTTAAGCCACTTCTAACATCTTCAGCAAAGAGTTAACCTTCCAATTTAAACACTGGAAAAAAACCACAATGGATCTGGAGTCCAGACTCTTGAAAATATCGACAAGAAAAAGTACTCTTGATTCAATCAGAATCTAGCTTAAATCAAGAACCAAGCCTCTTAATTTGAGCGGATTTCGTTTTTGATTCAAGCAAAAATCCGATTGAATCAAGAGTATTATTTCTTGTCAATGTTTTCAAGGGTCTGGACTCTAGATCCAATGTGTTTTTTTTCCAGGGCATAACAAGGTCGGTTACCTCTTCTTATCGTTTGTGTCTGCTTAATTGGACTACATTGAGCAAAGAGGAACCACTACTTTCGGCTCATTTTAGAAACAACATATATGCCTCATGTTCCCTCGAAGGTAAACGCTTTTATGGACGAGTCAGAAATAGTGGTTCCTAATTACAAAATGCAGTCCAATTTTGGTGTTTTAAAAAGCTGTCATGAACTGCGGAGATGAAATCCCTGGCGTGACGCTCGAGGGGCCTTTTTCCAGACGGGCGGGGCGGGGGTTCGATTTTTCGTGGCTCTCGCATGGGTGCGCGCGCAATAGCCGGGAAAACGAGCGGGTCGCCGATTGAGCATCGGAGATTAATCATGAATAGCCCTGTATTCACGGCTCATGCCTCGTGCGAATCGCCACCGTCGCACAGCGGAGCGAGTCAATAGGAGAAGTCGGATAAAATTTGGAAACTTTAAAAGCTCATAACTCCGTTCATATTTAACTTTGAGGTCTTATAAGTGGTTCCGTTGGTTTCCTCGTGAAAATTCCCTCTGAAAGCACCCCTTGACATTTATAATGTGACGAAATGAACATCAAAAGAGCGACGCCAAGAATGACACAATTTGGGTCAGCGGGGATTTTTCTGAAACCAGGCCCAAACGATACCTTATGATACCCTAAAACTCTGGTAAAAATTTTAGCTTGAGTATACGCACGGTTTTTTGAGAAAATGGGGAGGGGGCAAAGTTGCCAAATCGCCATCATTCTGGACAGGATTTGCCCCCTATTTTCTCAAAAACCGTGCGTATACTCAAGCTAAAATTTTTACCAGAGTCTTAGGGTATCATAAGGTATCGTTTGGGGCCGGTTTCAGAGAAATCCCCGCTGACCCAAATTGTGCCAAAAAACGGTCGTTGTTGGCGTCGCTCTTTGCACCTCTAGTACAAAATTTCATGTCCGACCTTCCTGATTGACTCGATCCACTGTGCGCCGCGTCGCCGGTGTCGGAAAAGCGGGGCGTTTTGTAATCTGTCGCGCTGCGGTGGCGCTCATTTCGTCGCTCCCCTCACGAAAGCACGTATCTCTATTTCCAGATGAGCCGCAGAAAGCATGGATTTGCATGTAAAACAGGGCTCAAGTGAAAATCGAGGTACGGCCTTTCGTCAGAGGGGCGGCGGTTCCCGAGCCCAATCCAGGGGTAATTTGTCATCATTTGATGGAGCAACAATAGCTCTTATGACCGCCAATCGGCCCTGGACCTCTTTGTTGCGGGGTTGATAAATCTCTTCCCCGTTTACTCGCATAGGGTTTGACCATAGAGTAACGTGCGATCCGACAGCTAGGGTTATCAGAACCTAAAGAGAAACATATGGGTGGAATGAGCCGTGTGTTTTGGGAAACAAGGAGTCGGCTAGCTCGATGGTCGGCGGAAGTCGCCAGAAAATACGGCGTAAATCAATGGGTCTGTCGTAAACCTCGGATACAATCTGGGTACAACGGGAAAATGATTTCACCGCAAAGCATACTGACCGGAGCTCCCATTCATGTCCATCTGGTCCAGTTTCTCCCACTCAATGACCGTCAAAAGTTCTGGGGTTCCTTTTAGATGTCTTCAAAATTTCCTAGAAAGTTCCGGAGAATGGTGAAGATCCTGAAAATTTCGGGAATTTTGGAAGTTCCGAAGAAATTCAAAAAAATCTCAGAAGTTCTGGAATTCGAAACTAGTTCCGGAAAATGGGAGCACTGATACTGACATTGGTCTTGTGGACAATTCGTACAAATGCTAGGAGAAATCATTTGAGCTTTAATTTCATTATTGAGCATTTCTGAGTTTTGATGTTTAAATTCTTTTATTGTTCGCCTATATATCTTTTTATTATGGTTTTTAACTACTGAATTTATTAATTTTGGCAAGTGGGAAGTTTGAGTAATGAGTCCGAAATCTCCACATTGTTGAATAGTCGGACTGTCATGGTGGTATGTCCGTTTCGGTTATTCGTCAGAAAAAACGTAGCCCAGCATCCCTGTTATCCGTTAGTGAGTCAACGGATTACGACGTTGCACTCCAGTAACGCACCCGTGTGTTTCCTCAAGCATGCTTGGAGGGGGAGGGGGAGGATCTCCCGTAAGGTATCGAAAAAATCTAAGTAGTTAGTCTCCCTAAATTACTTCGCTTTTGCGCTGCACACTCGTAACCGTCGTAACTTCGGATTAACTCGGCATTTCTAAGTCTTTTTTCCGTCAAATTTTTCGTAAAACACTTTCAAAAGAGTTGACGCGCCAGTAGCTCAGCTTTGAGACTCCCGGTAATATGGTCCTTTCCGACGGTCACATCGGACAAAAAATCGGGAATCTTCTTGAAACTTTCATGCAGATTCGTGATCTTTGAATGAACGCATTAGAATTGCTGAATAGTTGATAACGGCCGAAGTCGCCTGAAACTGCCCGGCTGCATGCGAATGAAGCGCCCGCAGACTTAGCAAAAGTTATCCGTTGCTCTGCTGTCTTCATCTCTGTCGACCAATGTACAAGGCGATTCATACTTAAGTGCTGCTACTTCAACTTCTATAGCAGTTGATGCTTCGGCATGGGGGAAAAAAAACCAACTTTGGAGGTTTAATGTTTTTCGCTTTTCAACAGCCTTCCCCGGAGAGCTACAGTCTCTGAAGGTTGGAGGAAATGAATCTTTTTTTTAAACCTTGTGGCAACATTTATGAATCAAACTAGATGCAGATTGGTCGCTTGGAGTACCCTTCAGTGCTTTTTTATTCATTTCATCTCAGAATAGATACATAAATAAAAAAGTTGCGGAGATTTAAAATGACAACAATTTTAAAGAGATCAATTTTGGCCAATTCAAGACCCCATACCTCTTAAAACCTCGAGTCTCTCTCGGATTCGAACCCGGGACCTATTGAGGCGAATTTTATTTGATTTTTTGCTTCAAATGTTGCACATCGTTACCATCGCTACGCATCAATAGCCGAAAAATAGCGCTGACCTCCGAATTCAACTTCTGCAACACTCGATTCAATCGCTTGGATTGCGGAGTCTTTAAATTATATTGTCTGTGTTCATCAATGACCAACACCCCCCCCCCCCCNAAAATGATTCATTTTGATTGAAAGAATCAAATCTTCAAGTCTTAGCACTCAATACTGAATCACCCTGTATAACCGGAAGCATTGATGAAGAAGCCTACCGGAGTTCCGGGTAGGGGTTTTGATAAGTTGATGCACTGCGAGGGCGAGGGCGGTCAGCTGCAATCGCTCGGAAACAAGGCCGCAACCGCCGCCACAGGGGCCCCCAACACTCGCTCACGACTCTAAACAAACTCGGACTCAAGTTGCCCCTTTCGCCGATCGCAACGCAACTTGGCGCTGGTTAAAGTTCGGCCCGATCGTGTGATTGACTCCAGGCGAACCGGAGAATAATTCAATTGGACGCTATTTAAATCCAAAAGAACTATCTCCCTTGAATCCTCGACGCTGAGACTCGTTAGAATACACGCACGACAGGGCTCATGTCCCAATGGAGATAGGTTTTTTTTATTTAAATTGTTCAATTCCAGTTGCTCTGTCCCTCTGCCGTTTTAGATTCGCGGTTGTGTTAACGAAATCGGTTCATGTTGAGACCTAACACGGCCGTTTGCTGATGAATCTCGGTATTTTAACATTTGCATGGACGGCGGGGTTCATGAGTTAAATGGATTCGGCAGGTTTAATCATGGGTTAATGCAACTGTTTTGCCCCGAGGCAGTTAAGAAATGATAAGGAATGAGTGAGAAGGAGCTCCTCTCCTCTAATAGTTTGAGATCCTCGATTTACCCGACTAATCCTATAAGGGTTATTCGTGTCGTTGAGACCCGACGTGTCCGCTATCTGTCGAGACTTAGCATGTTAACATCCAGCTGAACTCGGGGGTTCATCAGTGAATGGACTTGTTAAGTTTAGACATGGACTAGTGCGATTTTCTTGCCTCGAGATTATCGTCGAAATTATGAGAATAAGATGAAAGGAGTTCTTTCCGCAGAGTGAGATTTTTCTTTTTTTTTTTTTAATCAAATGATCCTACTTCGAAGTTAGTTAGGGTGGTGATAGTTATGGCAAGTCCTTATGAGCCTAGAAAGCCGTAGGGAAAAGTCAGGAAATTTCGCTGGAAGTTAGGGAATCCATTCATTTTGACAATACATCAAGATCGCACCAGGCACCATGTTCACTTTTTTAGAAATAGTGGAGGGATTTCTTTCCATCGTTTTCATAGTTAGGAAATTTCATCACAATTAAAATAGAATTTACATAGAGAAATTATATATAGGGACTACCAAAGGAACGGTCAGGAAATTTTAATATGCGAGTTCAGTCGCCGCCATGGAAATGAATTTTCAATATTCTCTTGGACCTCTCTGATTTAACCTAAAAAAAACCCCACCTGTTCCCGATTTATCCGAAAAACTTCTGGACTATATTTTACAAAAAAGTCTTTAATTTCTCTGTTTTGTTGGGGGAAAATCTCCGTTTAGAGACGAAAATCCCTAAAATTCTCTTGATTTCTTAATCACAAATCGTAAAAACCTCATTTTCACGGAAGTTCTGTTTAGAATCCCTGAATGAAAATTTGGTTTACTTCAGCCGTTTACATTGTGCTCAGATGGGGAAGAGCCGGTTCGACATCTCTAAAATGTCCCGTCTCTCGTGAAGGAATGTCGTCGAAAAGATTATGCAGCTCGCTTGGTACTCGGTAATCTTTGATCGGTTCATTTCCGCACACGCCTTCGCTCATTTCCTCTTTCATTCAGTTTATTTACAGTCATTTCCTCGTCCCCTCGCTCCATTTCACATGTATTTCACACGTAAGATCTTCCTAACTGTTTCAAGTGCAATATTTCCCCCGATTCATGACATCGTGAAATTTTAAACACAGACATGAATGTATCACTCACACAAACGCACTTTCATCCCAGTATCTGACTTTTACCTTAGATTTATAAGATCGCGACCTATGTGCAAAATCTTGAGACCCAATAATAAGCAATCACAAATGTGAAAACAAAAAAGATAGGGCAAATGTGAGAAAAAGAAACTAATTCCTGTCCAGTTCAAAAAATCTCCTGATATTTTCTTGCTTTTTTTGACGTTTTGGAGGAAAATGTTCGTTGAGTTGAGACAAATATGTTTCAATATCTTTCATGAATTTCTGAAATTTTATGAAATATTTCTCGTGATATTTCAAGCTTTTATTTCTCTTGAAATTTTGTGACCTTGCCCAATCCGAAATGGATTCCGAATATCTCAACTCTAAGGGACTCGTATCAATCCGCTCCGGTCCACGACCCACGAGTGAAACTTCAGCCTGCCCTTGAAAGAGCGTTTCAAAACTTCGAGATGGACTCAGACGTCCGCGCAACCCTACGATGCTTCCGAGGATTCACGTGAAAATTGAGTTACGCTTTTACTCCTGGGGAGTGGTGAAACGTTGTGACATGCAATCAGTGTGAGAGTGTGAAGCGCCAATGGATGTTTTCATTATTAGCGTTCCTCGACACTGACACGAATTTATCACTCACAACCGTACTTTTCCTCCCAGTATCTCACTTACTCTTACTTAGTACTAGCGACGGACGTGCTGGCAGCGCGGAACGCACACTGGTGCCTACAAACCTAAGGGGATACTTCACGCATTGCGCAATGCGTGAAGTATCCCCTTAGGTTTGTAGGCACCAGTGCGCGTTCCGCGCAATGCGTGAAGTATCCATTTAGGTTTGTAGGCGCAAGTGCGCGTTCCGCTCTGGCAGCACGTCGCTACGCTCTGTGTTAGGCGTAGTAGTAGCTTAAGTAGTACTCTTACTTACTTTTATATGATTATCACTTACATACAAAACCTCGAGACACTAAAATAAGCAAACACGATCGTGAAAACAAAAAAGATAGCGCAAACGTAAGAAAAAGAAAACAATTCCTCACTCGTCCACAAAACCTGCTGATATATTCCTGCTTTCTTTGACATTTTGAAAAGAAAGGTTCGCTGTATTTTACCGGTTTCCTACGAGTTACGCTTATCTATGGACGCTACATTTTGTATCAGAACGACATGCAATACATCGCATCGATTAGTTCCATTTTCTCAGCTACTTGTCATTTTTTTCGAATTTTGAGATCGCAGTTCTGTTGTCAGGTAAAGATTTTACTTACCAATTTTGACAAACAAATTCAACCTGAATAAAGGCGCGGTTTTTTTAGGAGGAAAATATCGCATTCGAGTGCAGTTTCGAGATCAGTATCGAATGCGATATTTTTCCTCCAAAAAAAGCCGCGCTTTTATTAAGGTTGAATTTGTTTGTCAAAATTGGTAAGTAAAATCTTTACCTGACAACAGAACTGCGATCTCAAAATTCGAAAAAAATGACAAGTAGCTGAGAAAATGGAACTAATCGATGCGATATATCGCATGTCGTTCTGACACAAAATGTAGCTTCCATCGAATCACCTAAAATCGAGTAACTTGAATTACGCTTTTACTCCCGGGAAGTGGTGAAACCTCGTGACATGCAATCAGTGTGAGAGTGTGAAACGCTGATGCTGGATGTTTTCATTATTAGCGTTCCTCTGGATGGGTGTCGGAGAGACGGAATGGAATGGCAGAGGCGAGAGAAACCCCCGGCTGCCACAAGCACTCACCGCGTCGTTGTTACATTCCGAACTCTTAATCACTGAAGTTAACGGGAAGCTTACCCAGCTCTGGCTAAGACACAGCAAGCAAACTGTAAAACGCGTGTAACGCACCAATCAGGAACAGGTATTCAAGTTGCAGGTCGGTGTTTGCAGGTGCTTGTTCTGAAGGGTACTTGGTGGTACTACTTACTTTGAGATTTCACCTCAATTTTTACCCATTTAAAAAAAAGAAAATGATGAAAGCCATATTCATAATTTTGGTGACATTCCTATAAAAGTGGCAATATATGACGAGTAAACTAAACAAATGTGTGTCACGATTTGCAATCGGACTTTCTGGGCACTGTTTTCTCTCTCCCATGAGAAAACAATAAAGTAATCCCCGTTTAAATTTCGAATGTTTCCGTTATTTTACTTGGTTCTCTAAATGGTTACAAAAGTACCTTCAAAAATGACTCGTTATTTAGTAAGTTCTTCGGAAAAAACAAATATGATTTTGAATTTTGAAACGCCGGAATTTGTAGAATGGTATTCTTCGAGTTTCAATATTGATATCCCTTTCATTAAAAACTAGTTACGTTTTTTCTGCGGATTTCACCTAAATAAATTTAACGACGTCATCTCGCAAAGCAACTGAACTCTTTTTTCATCAACCTTCAAGGAGAGGGAGAAGAATGATCGGACAGGAACATTAATTTAAAAGAAATAAAATCAAATTATAAAAAGTAAATAACTGACGCCTTTTCTTGGACCTTCCTAACTCATCGTTTCCCGCGAGAGAGACCTAATATTTTTTTTTATTTCGACACCGAGGGAGCCCTGGACATTAGGGGCAGCGTAATGGAAAGTGAAGATGACACTCGAGCACGGACGCAGAAAGAAATCAAGACATTAAAAAAGGGAAAGAACGGACGAAAGTTTAAGTGGATAAACAAAAGAAGGGTAGGGGGACGGCGGCGAGGGACGAGGATTCGAGTGAAAAAAAGGCGGGGATACCTCAGGGACTCGGTCACGCGGAGGTGCGGAAGCGGCGACAGGAGGACGAGGCGGTAGGGACAAATTTGAGCACTTAGCTCCGTTTGATATGCAAGTGACAGCGATTAATGGGTTCTCAAACCGGCTACAATAACAAACGCCACCGTGACGAGACAGCGCCCGATCCGCCGTGGCACATCCCGCACTCGCGGCCGTCACGCTATTGCCTAATCGAAACTTCGAAGGAGCGCCGATCCAAAGCGACGGGGGATTGCATCTCCAAAGTTTCTCGGGAAAGTTCCGGGAAGGAATAGAAAGGTAATGGGTCTCTCAGGAGATTCAGCCAACCAAGGACCTGTTCTTGCGCCTCGGGTGCCCTGTGGTCAACGACATTTTTTTTTGTTTTATTTTCTCTGCTCTGAAATACTCAGAAAGTTTGTCTCGTATACTTTGTTTAAAGCAGTAACTGAAAAAATAGCCGAAAATTTTAACCAAAGGTTAAAAATTGAAAACATAGCACTGGAAAAAAAACACATTGGATCTAGAGTCCAGACGCTTAAAAACATCGGCAAGAAAAAATACTCTTGATTCAATCAGATTTAAGCTTAAATCAAGAACCAAGCCTCTTAATTTAAGCGGATTTCCTTTTGATTTAAGCTTAAATCTGATTGAATCAAGAGTCCTTTTTCTTGTCAATGTTTTCAAGAGTCTCGACTCAAGATCCATTGTGTTTTTTTTCCAGTGTGGCTTTAAAATGGTTTTTTCTCGGTACAATTACGCAAAAATTATGATGAGCACATTAGGAACGTATGCAATTTTTCTCTAAATTTGACTTCCGGCGCCCTTCCTCTAATGGCCCGTTCAATTTCACGCATTTAAATGAAAAGGAACTACATCCATTGGAACATGAGCCCTCTCAAGCCTCTTAATTTGAGCGGATTTCCTTTTGATTTAAGCTTAAATCTGATTGAATCAAGAGTCCTTTTTCTTGTCAATGTTTTCAAGAGTCTCGACTCAAGATCCATTGTGTTTTTTTTCCAGTGTGGCTTTAAAATGGTTTTTTCCCGGTACAATTACGCAAAAATTATGATGAGCACATTAGGAACGTATGCAATTTTTCTCTAAATTTGACTTCCGGCGCCCTTCCTCTGATGGCCCGTTCAATTTCACGCATTTAAATGAAAAGGAACTACATCCATTGGAACATGAGCCCTGTCATTCGTGCACTCCTATAAAGTTCAGAGCTCATGTCAAAATGAATGTAGTTCCTTTTGATTTAAACGCGTCCAATTGTGCGCTTTCGAGTGGTTTTCGACACTTTTGATACGCCGAAGGTGATTTTTACGTGATTCTGCCTCGTCAAAGTCCACCCGGTTGACAGTATCTCCAGCGTGCAATCCACTCTATGACACGCGCAACTGGCCCCCTATTTCACACAGCACACAAAAAATCAGTGGCGTGGCGTGAACTGCGATATATCGATTGTCATGCCATTTAAACCTATGGAAAAGGATCGATAAACAGGGTGTTCGCAGCGAACACCTTAATAATCGATTCTTTACCATAGGTTTAAATGGCATAACAATCGATATATCGCAATTCACGCCATGCCACTGACACAAAAAATGGCAGACTGTATTAATGACGCTCTCGTTGGAGTCGTTTGGGGTGGACCGTGCCGGGGTGAGGGACGGGGAGGGGGGGATGCGGCGCAGCGCGTGGCTGGAATTCCAGGGATACATCAGGTTCGGCTGCGGTCGCGGAGACGCTGTTCCAGTTGGAGAATGTTAGTAAATCATTCGGAAAAAACCCGGAAACGCAGCGCGGAGAATTCGGAATATTCGCACTAACTCAGCGTCATGCGAGTGGAGTGGCGCTGCCCCGCGGAGTCGCCCAATCGCTGAAAATTCCCATATCGCCGCTTACAAAAGCTGTAGAGTACCTGTATGGGGAGAGTGCGAGCGTGCCGGTAATTTTGGAGGTTAGGTCGTGGGGCTTTCAGGGCCCGCGCAAAAGGGTGGCCAACCTATGAACTGAAATTAATTTTGTCGTGGAAAAATCATCGATAGGGTCTAGCTCGCAACTGTAATCCCCCCCCCCCCCCCAGAAAAAAAGGAAGAAAAGAGGACCTCCCTCATATGAGATTGATATTGACCAGAAAATCGAAAATCTGGAAAAGTCGAGGAATTTCCCTTGTCTAATGTGTGACAGGTCAGGAAATTTTCTACAGACGTAGAATCGGGGAAAAAAACCAAAGCTTCATCGTTTGATCTTTCAATTGTCGTATGTTCGAAATTCTTGCTACCGAGTGTGGAATTCAAACTCATTGCGAGTTACTGTAATCTGATTCTGATCGATAAGCATTAATGAAGGCAGGAATTACAATAATTGCACGGCACTTCTCTTCTAATTTTGGGTAAAGTATGTGAGTTTTCATCGCAGAGAAAGTTTTTTTCCCCCAAAATTGGCTGGAATCACTAGTTTTCGTGCTTGACGTCGAAAATGCCCTCTTTCGTCTCTTGTTGTGGGAAAGTTAGGCGTATTTGGTTTTTCCGGAAGAATCAACCAATTTTCGGACTTGAATAAGTTGAATTTCACTACACTGGAAAAAAAACACACTGGATCTAGAGTCCAGACTCTTAAAAACATAGACAAGGAAAAGTACTCCTGAGTGATTCAATCAGAATCATAGCTTAAATCAATGACCAAGCCTCTTAATTTAAGCGGATTTCGTTTCGATTCAAGCAAAAATCCGATTGAATCAAGAGTATTTTTTCTTGTCAATGTTTTCAAGAATCTGGACTCTAGATCCAATGTGTTTTTTTTTCCAGTGTACCTGTGGTCAATGGTCATGACTGCACTTTTTTCGAGCTCAAATCCTCAACCGCGCGTCGTAACATCGCAAAAATCAGGGCGTTTTTCGAACGCGATTTAGCGACGCTGCTCCTGTCACACATGAATTACAACGGCACGTTTACCGCCCCCCGAAGCATCTTTCTCGGGCCGCGCCGAAACCCCCCCCCCCCCCCNCTACCCCCCTCGGGGTCTGCCGAGTGGGTATCCTCTTTTTCGCACGACACGATTCAAAATAAACTGCCATCGTGATAGTATAAATAATGGCAGGTTACTAACTCTAGGATTGAAAAATCCTGTCCAATAATACTGGTCCGCAGTTTAATATTTGTGACCCGATTCGACCGCGCGATTTGATAGCGCCCTCGTGGGAGGTCGTCTCCGAATGTTGCATCCAATTTCAGACGGGTTGCACTCGATTTTTGATAATTTTTTTCAACAATAATATTTAGTTTTTTACAGCACAAACTAAGCTTCCGGCGAGTGAAGGAGGTGAGACTGAGGTGATTTGGATAAAATAAATTTTTTTTTTTTTTTTTGTATGTGTCGCGCACCAAGTGGTTTTAAAATTTCCAAGGAAACACTCAGATCCGCAGCAGTTTTGCCAAACACTAACAAAACTGCACAAGAAATATTCGGAAAAAATTTGGAAGAGCTTGTGGTTTTGATTTTTCTTTTTCTTTTCTTTGAGAAGAATAAGAAATCCTTGTAAAATGGATTCAAAAGCTCGATTATTTTTAGCCAAGTTATATTCATCGTTCATCCATTTGTTTTGTTCTTAAGCCATGGAACTCAAAGTAATTTCTAGACTTTAGACTCGTTTTCCTCTAGATTGCAAAAAACGTTATCCTTATATTCATCTTATTTATCAGAGAATTCGACCCTGCCAAAGCCAAGACTGTATAAAATTCATCATCTCTGCTTTTAGAATTACCTCAGAGAGTTCAATTTTAATGTAATCATGTTGTAATGTTAAGCCCCAATATTTCTTCCAGAATTTTGACTGAGAGTTGCAGACTTCTTTATACCCAGAACATGGACACTTCCCCACTGCTGTCCATAATTTTAGAGCTTTTTTGGGACATAATGTAGTCAAAAGTATTGGGAATATCAAGGTTCTCGCAAAATATCATTTGCAAATCGATAGTTTTTTAGAAAATCCTGGACTTGAGTAAGAACTTTATCATGTTTTCCCCCCGATTTCTCCTCTCATCGGATATAATTTCTTTGCAATGCAATTGCCATCGCTCGATTGCAGTCCTCACCGTTGTCGTTATTGGCTGATGAATTAATACCATCGAGAAGTTGCATCCGAAGCGAAGGAGAAACAAGAGGCAACGGAGGTCGAACGGTGGAAAGTAATTGTGAGTGAAAAGCTGAGGGATAAAAATTCGGCGGATATTAAGTTAGTTGGAAGTATTGTTTCTGTGCGCTGGGCGAACAGCGTCGGAACAGTCGAGAAGAGCCGTTGCCATTTTTTTTTGCAAAATGCTCAACCAATGAGGCTGAGAAAAAGTATGATACGATCTTCGAGAGTGAAACACGCTAAGCAGAGATGAGTGCGCTTTCGAGAAGCGTTTCAAGAAAAGCGCCGCTTCCCTTCCAGGGGAAAGGAGGAAGGAAAGGGAAGATATGAAAAGGGATGAAGGGAAGAACGGAGATGGTAGATATATTTTATTTGAAAATATTACGCGTAAACAGTGACGACGAACTGACAACGCACAATGGGCGAAAACTGAAGAAGCGGAGGCGAAAAAATCATGAACTTTCTTCCAAAAATATTATTGAGTGTTTTAGAGACATCTACCTAGGCACTAGACCCAGTCGAAGTGTTCTCAGTCCAGCAACTTACAGGAAATAAAAATAAAAATGCGAAAGTTTTCCCAGTTAAGGAAATAACTTCAAGAGTGAAAAAAGAAAGCGAAGGAAAACGCGCACGTCTATCAACAGTCACCAATGTTTATGTTGATATTCACCAAACCTATTTTCACCTAACCTAACTGCGTGTGAAATTAAAATATATTATTTACTATTCATATATGAATTACAGACAAGGGATTTAAAGTTTAACGACACCGTGATTGCTAAAGTTTTGAGTCCCCCACTGCAGGTGCAGGAGCAAACTGCATCAAGAATGAACCATCTGATAGATAGGGTAGGAATCAAAGCATTACAAGATTTTTTTCCAAAGCATCTAAGTATCACGCTGAAGTCTGTTGTTGACATTGACACAGCGTTTGGGTTCGTTGGCATTAAACTCCATAATATTTGGCACAATAGCCACTTCTCTTGTATCTACCGCCGCGAATGTGAATGCGATTGGAATGAAACGCCTTCAAACCGTTGGTTATGTAATTTGCATTACCCAAGAGTTAAAATAGTTATCTCACGAGCGCCTTGCTCAAACAGCCCATCTTGCGTTGATTTTAACAGTTAAATCACATCCTCTTGACCCGCTAAGTATGTATGCTTATGATTTCTTTCTTTATCATGTTCCGTATATCTAGTAAAAATACCTCAGTCATTCAAGATACACATACGTAATTTTGAATCGGCCTAAAGACGCAGAATAGACGTTTACTAAAGTTTTAGAAAAACTTTGACGTTGGAAGTTCATCACCAGCTTGCATAATTTCCAAGAATCTTCAAGATAGTTTTCACTCGACCGTACATTTTTTACGAGGAAACATTCGTTTTTCAACGAACCTCAGAATGCACATGCATATTCTTGTGAAGTCTGTGGTACATCAGAAAATGAATATGACCGTGACTCTTTGCAACAATATGGGTCCTGTACTCTTGTCATCGTCATCGTGTATCCGGTCTTTAATTTTACATAACTTTGTATCTCACATGGCCTTTGATTAATTTTGCAAGCACTGGAAAAAAACACATTGGGTCTAGAGTCCAGACTCTTAAAAACATCGTCAAGAAAAAATACTTTTGATTCAATCGGATTTTTGCTTAAATCAAGAACCAAGCCTCTTAATTTGAGCGGATTTCCTTTTGATTTTAGCAAAAATCTGATTGAATCAAGAGTATTTTTTCTTGTCGATGTTTTCAACAGTCTGGACTCTAGATCAAATGTGTTTTTTTTTTTTTTACAGTGAAGGTTTTGAGACATTTCACTGTCGAAAACACACTTTTTCGCGTCATTTCTAGGGGACAAATAAATTCAATTTTTCGCCACTGGTCGACGGCAACACCCTGTCGGAAATTTGCGAGGGTAAGATGGGGTGAAAGGAGCAGAGGAGAAGTAGTGGCGAGGGATGAGTGAAAGACAAACAAGTAGAGAGACATTGAACATTTCAAGCAAGGCACTTCACCGTCTTCTGAATGGCTAGACTCCTGTAATAAGGTTCGGTGCGCCGCGATGAAATCAATTTAATCTCCTCTGGGAGTAGGCGTATTGTTATATTTAACCCTTTTACCTTTGAGGTGGTGCGCCTGGTTTTGCAAAAAAGGGGCTCGAGAGGGTAAGAGGCTGGAAAAGTCTTCTAAGAGGACGCTTCCACTACTGTAGAGATGAACATTACGTTCATCGAAAAGGGACGCGCTCTTTCGCTCTCACACGTTTTATAGAAACTAGTGTACGCTCAGTAATACTATGACTGAGGAGGCCGAAGATAATAGGAACATCCGAAAAATTAGAATTCCGAAGTTTCAAATGAGGAGTCAAAATTTCAACAAAAAAAATTATTTTTTTTTTTGAATTTTTTTTTTTGTCGAGGAAAAATTTTGGTACAGGGAATACTCCTTAGAAGAGCCGTAACAGAATTACTGAGAGAGGAGAGGGAGTGAGACGATTTGCGATTTTATTTAAAAATTCGCGCGTGTTGAGTCTGTTGTCTAGAATCGCACTTTCCCTCCATTTAAAATGAAGAAATTGACGTTACTGCTCACGGAAATGTTCTATGTACAAATTTATTTTTTCTCTTAATTGTCTAAAAATTTTTAGTCGAAGTACAAAGTCATGACGGTTGACGTTTTCAGTTGAAGAAGTTCTGAGAAAAAGCTGTGTAAAGTTTCCATGTGCTGTGTGCTGCGTTCGAAACCTACAAAGGACCCTTGAATGTCCATGATTTAAAGATGTATCTGAACGATCTTCATTTTAGCTTTGAAAGCTGTTTTTAACACAGAAACACACTCCGCTCGGCTTTGATCCCTTAAAGTTTGAAAATTCTAGAGCATGGATGTACCAAAAATCCGTTTGATGTCTACGGAAAATCTCGATATGATCGATTGGATATAATCTCCATTCATAAAACACACACTGGAAAAAAAAACACACTGGATCTAGAGTCCAGACTCTTGAAGACATTGACAAGAAAAAATACTCTTGACTCAATCAGTTTTAAACGTAAATCAAAAGGAAATCCGCTAAAATTAAGAGGCTTGATTCTTGATTTAAGCTTAAATCTGATTGATTCAAGAGTATTTTTTCGTGTCAATGTTTTTAAGAGTCTGGAGTTTTTTTTTCCAGTGCATGTTCATAGATGACTGTAAATTCCGAACTCGCACAATAAAAAAAGAGTTAAAGCCGAATAAATTGTAAAGGAGAAAAAAACACGGAAAAAACGAGCTTAGGGTTGGGACCTACATGTTAGTGCTGGGCACTAACGAGGGTTAGATCAAATGGAGCCAGCAAGTCAGAGGAGTGCTGGGCACTAAACAGCTCGAGGCTGGGTCACTAAGGAAGAAGTAGTGTCAAGCCCTAAAGTGACTTTGGAGCGAGCGTAAAATATGAAACGCCTCCGCCTGGGATCGAACTCGGGTTGCACCGGTGGAAGACCAGCGCGTTACCACCAGGCTATCGTGGCTCGGACATCTCCAGGGTGAATTTACACCTGTTAAGCGCAACTACGTCTCGCGGCATCTGATTAGCACTACTCATGTTCAGTGCCCACCTGTACTGCCTTCCGGCGTTGAGCT
This sequence comes from Bemisia tabaci, assembly GCF_001854935.1. NCBI lineage: Eukaryota > Metazoa > Arthropoda > Insecta > Hemiptera > Aleyrodidae > Bemisia > Bemisia tabaci. The sequence continues at coordinate 661,324 of NW_017562892.1, read as the reverse complement.
GTACAGCGCTTAGACGCCAGCCCTCAACTACTCCCCACTAAACGGCCAGTAGTGCTCAACACTAGTCTTGTTTTTTCCGTGAAGTCAAATACGGATGTAGGCCGCGAGACCGATACCTTCCCAATTTGATAAGCCTATATTATGACGTCACAACGGAAAGAGTCTATTGTGAGGCTGAGACGTCAGCGCCCACACCGAGTGCAACTTCTGCAGAGCGAAATATGCGTTCCGGAGATTAACAGTTCGGGGCCTTTATTAATTAAACCCCCCGCCTCCCCCTCCCCCTCTCTCCTCCCTTGCCCTGTCCTACTCGCGAGTGTGGCTTAATCTTCGCCGCTTGCCAATTGTGAACAGGGCGGCGGAAGTTGTACCCGCGCTGCGGGCTCCCCGCGGAATTTCAACGTGACAATAAGACCCTGCCGAATAAAGGAAATCCAAGTTTCCTCTAAGATGCCGGGGAACAGGAAAAACGCGGACTTAGACTCGATTTCAGTGGGAGTTACGAGGTTCTGATCAGGTCGGGCGGTCCGTGCCGGGCACACTACCGTGCTAAGGAAGAACGCCGTATGAGCCTTCAGACGTTGCCAGATTTCCTTCAAGAAAAACCGAATTTATTGAGAAAATTTTTAATATTTTTCCGCAAGTTTTTCTGTAAATTTTGTTCACGATTTAATCTAAAATATCTGAATTTTTCAAGGAAAAATATACACAACTTCCCTCAAGAATACACGTTTTATTCGTGGAAATTTGACAACCCTCGAATGCTCATATGGCGTTCTTCCTTAGCACGGCAGTACAGGTCTTGCGACTGTCGAAATGCTCATCCCTACACGGGCCAATACGTAATGAAAGTCGAACGGGGCGAGTGTCATATTGTTCCCTGTGGATATTGGATGACGTCACTATACATGACGATAGAAAATTACTGCGGAGCTTGCGTTACTGCGTGTAATAGGACTTACGGCTGGAACCTTGAAGGTTATCCGTCCGTTTCTTCTTTCGTGTGCTGTTCATCCAAATGTTCTCGGACGTCATATAATGTAGATTATTCTAGTTTTTTTCTTCTTTTTTCTCTTTCTTTTTTTTTCTTTTATATTTACGAGTACCTAAGTAATCTCTAGAGATGAAAAATCTCAGACTTGAAAAAAAACTTGAGATTTGTTAGTTCGAATCCTAAACAACTTTTAGCGCCGAATATGAAAATTTTACCCAATCACTACAAACTATTGGAAACTCGAGATTTTTCCGTAAAAAAAAACGGCGGTTTTCGTCCTTCGTCCGGCATAATTCGTTTTCAGACACAACGGGGGAAACTTCTAAGCACGTGACACGCATTTTCACAGGGTTTTTGGCAGCTGAACCCGATAATGACTTTGGTGTTTCTCCATCATTCACAGATTTTCCGGAAAATTGATGGCCATAGGTAAAAAACCAAGGTCATGCTCGGACTTGGTGCTAAAAATTACGTGTAGATCATGCCAAATCCCTAGCGTGAATTTTCGGTATGTACCTCCGTTACTTATAATGTAACAGGGTGGCAGTATGTAACGTGGAAAACCGTGTAAAGTTAGGGGGAAAGAACACATAGACCCGAAAGTCACGGAAATTCGCGTTCGTGACACCTTATAGCTATACAACTTCACTCCTTTCCGGATAGAAAAATCTTAAAGTGTAACCGTTCGCGGGAAACAAGACTCTAGCCAGTTCATGACAAAAAAATGTTTCCTACCGCAATATTGCAGTGTCCATTGACAATTATTTAGGGGTTGACTTGTGAGTTTGATTACTTTTCCGAACCGAGTGGAAATCGGATAACGAACGATTGTTACTTTCAAGGAACTTCAATCGTTGGCAGACTACCAAAACGGTTTCGCATCACACCATCAGTGGCGTGGCGTGCTTTGAGATATATCGATTGATCGGCCTTTTAAACGTATGGAAAAGTATCGATAAACAAGGTGTTCGCAGCGAATACCCTAATAGTCGATTATTTACCACAGATTCAAATGAGACTTATCGCGATAGATCGCAAAGCACACCACACCGCCACACCACTGCACATCGTGCGTTCAGATTCTAGCAAGGGAGATTGAAGCGCTAAAGTTCGCAACAGCTGGGGCAGATAATTCTACTTCTGGATTGTTGTTGATTGACCGCCTGAAATTCACAAAGGTCTGTGCAGTTCTTCTATCTCCGAGGCGTATTTTTAAGGTATGTGTGCAGAATAAAAACCAGAAATCTGAACTTTTTTACGTCATGAGCACCGAATTTATTTTTTCCGTGACATTTGATAATTTCCTTCAAATTATTTCTTGACGATTGTTTTCAGCCCGAAGAAACTGTTCTGGCATTGTATGAAATCAAGAATTCAAGAAGCTAGTTCTCCTGAAGCCGTGCAAAAATGACAAGAGATCACCAATCGTTACATTTCTTTCAATTGCGCAGAAATTAACACGTATAGACAAGAAATCGCTGTGTATGAAGCAAGCATGACCTGATGAAGTTCAGTGATTGCTTTCCGAATCCTCAGTCGCGAAAACCAATCTCTTTGACCGAGTCAGATGAAGAGGTTGGTTGGGTAGACTGAAGAGTCAGTTCGGTTTCTTAATCAAAAATTGTTAAGTAAACCCAATCGGTCGACCCAGTTTCATCCTTTATGCATTTTAAAATTGTATCTGAAGACCGATAATTGAGGCGCTGCGTGCAGAGAGGGCACTTTTCGGTGTCTGTATCCTGAAGTCTTCTATCCTGATTCATATTTTATTAAAGAAGGAACCATCGCATAATTTTCCTGAAATTTTCCGATAGACTGAAATCATAGAGGATATTCAGGCAATGTTTCATCGCGTGAAGACACCGCAACCAAGAAGTGTCATTTCTGCTCCCAGCACTTCAATTCCGGTTGCTTGTAGTTCTGATGATACGTTTATTTTGCTATTACTTGTGAGCGGGAAGTCTGAATTCACTGCAGTAAATCGTCGCCCTCCTGACATAAAGGCATAACTACTCTCTGCATCTGCAGTGCACTCTGTCATCCATACAACTCAATGCTTTTCCAGGCTCATCTCAATGTGTAGTGACGCCCTTATGTCAGCCAAGCGAAGAAATGTAAAGGACGATAACGTTAATTTCTCACTTACAAATTTATTGTAAACCTTTTAAGGTGATTCGACGGTTTCAATTTTTTGTGTCAGAGCGACGTACGATGTGTTGCATCAATTCATTCCATAATTTCAGCTACTTGTCATTTTTGTCGAATTTTGAGATCGCACTTCTGTTTTCATGAGACTAAAGAAGAATTCATGCACCTAAGAACAATTGACAAATTTGACAAAGAAATGCAACGTAATAAAGGAAGGCTTTTTTAGAGGTTAAATATCGCATTCGATATTGATATCGAAACTAAACTCGAATGCGATATTTTTCCTCTGAAAAGACCGTGCCTTTATTACGTTGAATTTCTTCGTCACTTGAATTCTATAGACTCATGACAAAAGAAGTGCGATCTCGAAGTTCGGAAAAAATGACAAGTAGCTGAAATTATGGAACGAATCGATGCGATGTATCGCACGTCGCTCTAACACAAAAAATGGTGTCCGTTGATTCACCTTAACGTATCATCCAATCAACTTTGTCGAGGGAATACACTCTGTATTACTTTAATTATTACCGTGTCTCTTGACCCATTTCTTCCTGGCGAAGTTTATGAAACGAAAAAAGAGCCGGGTCTAAAAAAGGGGAATGCGTTGATTCAATTGAAGGCGCGGATTTCTTGCGCGAGGAAAATAAACTAGGAAAAACATATTTTCTCTCCTAACTGATCCTATTCATCTTGGTGTCGCTCCTCCTTCCCCTTTCGCTGCAATACTTTTTTGTGATTTCCTGAACTTAACGATTCCCCCTTCGAGTTAGTGTCACGGCCCGTTCCCGTGGAGGCGCGAGCGGCGCCCGTAAATTCCTTAGTTTCCGAATCAATTCCCTCCGTTACTTCTCCTGCTCTCGTCACGTGCTGGCTCCGTTAGTGAGGGCGCGTTTTAATATCGCATCGAATAAAAATGTTTCGGAACCGGTGAGCACCGATGCCGGCTGGTGCACCGGTGGACGGTGCTCCCGACCAATTCGTCGGGGGCTGTCCTGCAGAATTCAACAGCGCAGCAGTAAAAAAAAGCGGGAAGACTTATTGTTGGCCGGCTCTGTAGGTTTTCCCTTTTATGGTCGTTCGTGCCGAAAGCTTGCGTTTCTATTCCTTATTTTGTTCGGTTTGAAATATTTTTCCTCTGTTTTTTTGTTGTGTCGATTCTCTTGCCAGTATTGCAACGGAATTGTGCGTTCGGGATCATCGAGCGTAGTGCATTTCGGCGCTTGGTTGACAAAAGGGCGTAACTACACATTGAGATGAGCCTGGGACAGCAGTGAATTTAATGGATGACAGGGTTCATCGTACAATGTAGTTACGCCTTCACGTCAGGTGGGTGACGATTTGTTCGACTGCCCATGAACCCTCACGTCTCTCAGTTTGTGACGTCTGTGTCTTGCTACGTTTTATATTTCTGAGATGAAACGGGAGGTTTCAAGCAGACAAAAATATGGTCCATTTCAAGTTCTTGAAATTTTCGTTTGATTTTTATTCTTTGGATGGGTTTCTTCACGTGTGAAAGGATGATTGATGAGCATTACGTTGAAAAGTTTGGCGAATAATTTGTCAAACTGACCTGTTTTCCAACGCCCACTTCACACGCCGGAAGTAGAAGCTGAAAATGGAGGTCATCGTCGCATCGATGAATGTTGCCGCCAGATTCTGCGCAATTTTTAGCAACCGATGTTCGGGACTCAACAGCTTTTAGTTTATGTGAACTACTCCAATAATTTGAATGCAAATTTGGATGAAAAAAGTTGAGATTTGCGAAAAGATGACTGTTGAGCAACGACCACGTAACCTCAATTTCGGCTCCCATTTTCGGCGTGTGAAGTGCTCTTAAGAGGACGATCTCAGCATTCATCATCCAACATTACCCGACGATGAATGTTGATCCCAAAAAGTAATTTCACACGGGAGTCGCCTAGATATTTTGTCACCGCATGTGGGTTGATGAGTATCGCCGACTCACCGATGTACGCTCTCCCCGCACCTGCCCTCCCCCTCCCCCCCCCCCCCCNGCCAAACAATAACCGCGCAACTAAAAAATAGATGGTGTGTGTAGATACGTTGTTTTTGCCGAGTGTGACAGCACAAGAGCCACTACTTCACCCCTGTTAACGGCACTTCGTCGCTCTACTCTGCTTGTTTTATTTATTTCCATGTTTATTCTTGGAAGATCATAACGAGCCAGCGAAGTTGTCAGTGTTATTTTTCCAACTCGGTAGTAAACTCCCCAATTTTTTGTCCCCAACTTTTGGCCGGGAATCATTGCATTGACAATCACACTACCTTCTTTTGCAGACTTAATTCAGGCCAGGTGGATTTATTCAACATGTTTTTAATCGAAAAAATCCTTCGATCAGTATTTAAATAATTTTGCTTTTAACTTTATCGGGTGAAAAAATATTGGCGAAGTCATCAATTATTTAAATATTTAAATGCATAATCCGATGTCAAAGTACACAGGTCAATTTGCAACTGAACCTAACTCAGTGTTTTTAGTTAGTCCTTCTTGGTTATCAAGCATGAGAGATGACATGGGTTGATTTTCAAAGTTTTGGTCGTGGTCTTCAATTCATGCGTGAATATTTAAGGAGAAAAGCAAAAATACAATGTTTTGATTCAGGACTTGGCTTCTGGCCCGATGACAAGTCAGGCTGGCAGAAAGACTACGCGACCGGGTTCAAGACGGGGGTTAGGTTTGGGCTTGGGGTCCTCACGCGGAAAAAGTGTCTGCTTGGCTGGAACTGGCGCCGGCGTTGTCTTTTAGAACAGAAATTTGTGTATAATAAATTATCGTGAGTTACGGCCGTCAACGGAGAGATCTTTTTCATCCGGACGTACATGTTTCAAGAGGGCGATTTTTATCGAGACAGGACAAAACTCTAGACTTTCAGTTTTTGACGAAAGGTGTGCTCCTTGAAATCTCAAAAAATGAGCATAGAGAGATGTTTTTCATTTCAAAGAACGTAAAATTGCATTAAACTTCTACAGTTTTGAACCCTTATCGTAGCAAGTTGAATCTTCTGACCGGACTGCATTTTGCAGCAAGGAACTACTATTTCTGGCTGGTCCAAAAATGCACCTACTTGCATAAGGGTAACTAATGGCTCTACATTGTTTCTGAAATAAGCCGAAAACAATAAATTCTTATTGCAAAATGTAGTCCAATTGCTGTTTGACAAAATTACGGGTTTAAACCCGCAAACTTCAAACCTCCCTGGTGATCAGATTATTGCGAGTACACGCTTCGCGCCATCGCGCCTTCAATTTGACAGAGATGCAACATGGACATCCATCAAGCACGAATAGTTGTATCTCTGCGCCGTCATCAGCGCGTCCTTTCTCTTGCTCAATTTCCACGTTGTGTTGGTTCCGTTTGTCTTATTCATAATGGTACTTTAAGGGCTACGTAAGCAATACAACTAAAGATAGGAAAAACGTAAGCCGTCCTTCGTCCTATTTCTCTCTCAGAAAAGTGTACTTGAAGTCATTTAAAATTGGAAAAAGAAAAAAAAAATCACGGCGCTTGATTGCACTTTAAAGTTTACCATAATAGCACTTGATAGTACTCGGAAAGACTCGAATAAATTTGAATTTGTGTTCAAGAAGCCTGCATGAATCATTGTGGACTCTCTTCAAATGCATTATCATTACTTGGATTGCATTTTGCAAAAAGGAACCAAGAGCATTTCAATGTCACTAAGATTGTGCAACTATGTTTGCCGTGTAAATCTACACAGATTATCTAAACTAATATTATCTTTACTCCCAATAAACTATAACTTAACGACGAAAATTACGTTTGTAAATTTAATTTTTTTCCATGATTTCAGTAATTTTATTGAATGCACAATTTTATAAGATGCACAATTTTAGCAACATTGGAATGCTCTTGGTTCCTTTTTGCAAAATGCAATCCACGTTTTCTCGATTCTTGATACCAACCAATTTCGCACAGTTTTGATGAATGCACAGTTCGCTTAAGCCGTATTAAGGGAAAACTTCGCAAGGTGGCATTGCAGCCGCACGGCCCGGCTCCTGCGTGTTATGTGGGAGAAACAAAAATAAATAACGAGAAATTTAATTTTTTCTCATTTCGTTCCAACTTCGAGCGAGTTCCAATTGTTTGCAAAATTGCTTTTCCGATCCGCCCCCGGCCCGAATATCACCTTCTAGATCTTAGACACCCCGGCGAAGTCAATCCTGTCGACGAAACCACGCCGCGCCCTCATCTTAACCCCCCTGCAACCCCCGTCCCAGAAACCCCCAGCTTGAGGCTCCCCTATCCTTACCCTTGATACAACGTCCCACGGTATGTTGCCAGAGTTTGCCCTTAAGGTGATTCGATGGACGCCATATTTTGTGTCAGAACGGCATGCGATATCGCATCAATTGGTTCTATTTTTTCAGCTACTCGTCATTTTTCTCCAATTTTGAGATCGTAATTCTGTTGTCAGGAGGCTGAAGCACTCAGAAATTTTAACAAAGAAATTCAACGTAATAAAGGCGTGGTTTTTTTTTAGAGAGAAAACATCGCATTCGAATGCAGTTTCTATATCAGTATTGAATGCGATGTTTTCTCTCTGAAAAAACCTCGCCTTTATTACGTTGAATTTCTTTGTTAAAATTAGTAAGTGAGTGCTCAAGTCTCCTGACAACAGAATTACGTTCTCAAAATTCGAGAAAAATGACGAGTAGCTAAAAAAATGGAACCAATCGATGCGATATATCGCATGTCGTTCTGACACAAAATGTAGCGTCCATCGAATCACCTTAATCAAAAACTTGCCACATATGAATGGACCGCGTTTAGCAGAAAGGAACCAAGCCACATCAGCTATTGCCAAATTTAATTGGGAAGTTTTCTTTTTTACGTAAAAACGATTGTGCAGATTTTTGTACAAATTTCAGTGAATTTTCTGCATCATACGAATCAAATTCCTTAAAATTCTCAGAGGAATCAAACACTTTTCCTTGTAAAAAATTAAAGTGCCCTGTTAAATTTGGCAATGACCGATATGGCTTGGCTCCTTTTTGCTAACCGCGGTCCAAATCATGTATCCCTAGTAGCAGAGAATGTAAAAAATCTCTTGAAAAACTTGTACATTTCAATTAAAAAACTCTTAATAAATCTGATACAATTTATGAAGAAGGAAGCCATTTTGGGGATTTTTTTACGTAAAATTCACGGGAGGTCAAAGTAAACTACAATCATTGTTTTAAAATAACTTTTAAAAACGATATACTGCAGGTTTTTGCTAATTTTACGTATATTTTACTTCAATCAATTGTTTGAAAAATCACGTTCTTAAAGAGTTTCTTAACACATTTTAATCACACAAAAAATCCCAAAAAGTGTTTCCTTCTTTGTAACTTTTAAAAGTTTTCGAGATTTTTCAAGAAAGAAAAAAAAAAAAAAAAAAAAAAAAAAATTAACAGCCGTTGCTGGTAGGGTAATAGTGTTGACTTTATCAAAATTTTACAAGAAGAGAGCTAATCCAATCTTAGAGAAACTAATGCTGAAAAGTATTAGGTAGTAATGTCATTGTTTACTGTGTGTTAAGCATTCAAATTTAACAAAATTAGACGGCTTGACAACCTTGTTCCGGGTACCCCAGGTCCCCCACCACCGTCCCGCCATTTTTACCAGTTTTCGCAGCTTTGACAAGAGAATATTTCCTCATGTGATGAGAATTTAGCCGGGAAACCTCACTTTGTTCCGTCTTGCACTTTATATTGCGATGCGATAAAGCGCATGATTTATTAGTTTCGCCGCGGGCGGAGAGCGTAGTGTGCGGATTTTGAAAGCTGTAAGAGGTTCAACCCCTAAGACTGTTCAGCCTGCGTATCTTTGATGTGACTTCGTGGTCGTAGCGCTGTCCTCGTTTTTGTTTCGACTCGGAACCGCTAGTGCTTGACATTGGCGGATCAGGGGTTTGACGGAAAGAGCGATCGTCCAAGAGAAGCAAAAGTTCATCCCCTTCACCGAGGGTGACGGCAAATTTGTGTTCATGAGCCCGACATGATTTTTTCAACTGTATTGTTTGCCTTTTTCCTGCGAAAAGAAATTAAAGTTTTTTGAATGAAATTTCTAAAAATAGAGGGGTTGGGCGGAAAGAGCGATCGCCCAAGTGAGAGCAGAAGTTCACCCCCTTCACCGAGGGTGACGGCAAATTTGTGTTCATGAGCCTGACATGATTTTTTCAACTGTATTGTTTTCCTTTTTCTTGTGAAAAGAAATTAAATTTTTTCGAATTAAATTTCTAAAAATTGGTGCAGAACATTCAGGCTTTGAGCCTCCGGCCAGAGAGAAGGATACACAACCCATTTATATATTATTTTATTCTTGTTATTAATTTTTTCGTTTCATTTTTTTGTTGCAGGTAAGTTTCCTGACTTTACATAAGGATAGTCATCTGTTTGTGAGTTACATCTTTGACTTCTCGTTTTAATTTTATAGACATACAGTAAGATTATATGGTCATCAGAACGCCGAACAATACAGCATGAACCAATGGGCCTCTTAATAGGAAAAAATTAAGGCTCCGCGATATTTATTTTTTTCTCATTAAAACTACACGCATATTAAGTTAAATGGGTTCATGAAGCCCTGAACCAACTTCTGAGTGAAATATTAGCATAGAAAGTTTACTTAAAGCTCAGTACTTAAGTTCTTACCTGTTTTAGTATTCCTACAACTGGAAAATTAATTCTTAAAAAATCTCATCCAAGAGATCATAATCATGATGAGTGTTTTTACTGGACTCTTTTGAAGCCCATTCTGTGAACCTTGGGGTATTGTTGTGTATTGCTTCCTCGTCCAAAAACGAGAAGTCTCTCACGATCGCAGGAAATTATTTTGTCGTTTACCTTTCTTCACCTCACACACGCCACCCTCACGAGTGACTGTAAGTACACAAGGGCTCCTCCTCCATCCATTTTCTGTTCTCGATTGAAACATTTTCCCGGCAAGCGAATATTTGTGTTTAATTACACGAACTTCGAGTTCCTTCCCGTTCCTGCCTTCTCTTCCATTCTTCATTCCTCCTGGGTCTTTTTCGCTTCATTCACAGGATTTAATCGAATCTCCGAGATTTGAAGATGAACGAGAGGAGGGGGCGGGAATCTCAATAAAAATCCCGCGCTAAATTGTGACTAACCTTTTGTCGAGCGGCGCAGTGTGACCTGCGACAGTGACGCATCTATTCGCGACATTTTCTACCATCGCGATGTCGCGCAGTGGATTGCAAGATTGGGATCCTGGACGTATCACCAGTCTCACTGTGGAAGAAGTATCGTATACCTCTATCCACTATGCGGTCCAACCCCAAACGAGTGCTTCACGGAACAAAAATATCCTAAATCGTATCATAAATTCAAAAGGAAATTACAAATTTTGAGATTATTAATCGCTGATTGCAGAAAAGTCATAGAAATCGGTCCTGTAGAAAAATTGAAAATTAGGGTCGGTAAGGGGTTAATATGAATAAATGAAATTATAGAGTTTTTTTCTACGAGATTCTGAAATTTTGTTTTCCTTTTCTATAAGGCTTCTTCATTTCCTTTAGGAACGTAAATTTTCTTGAATTAAAAATTTGAAGGCTATTGAAGACACTAATGCACCATTTTAGGCGTAAAATTATGAGATTTTCCGACTATAATGCCAAATGAATCTTTCCCGTCAGACAACTGGCTATTAGAAATATTCACATACATAAGAGTCTTTAACAGCGCTCTTTGGCGCTCTGTGACACCCAACCGCCACAGTTCCCTATCATCCCGCAGACCACAGTCTTTCAGGGAGTTGGCACTCCGTCATTTCACTTAAAATCCCCTGTCGTCTGGACTGACAAAAAAACATGAACTGTTATTTTTGCATGCCTGAAACATTGATTTTCTGCAATCGAGTATTTTCGTAGTACGCTTCTACCGTAATAAGTTTAAGTGCCAACAGCGGAAGGCAAATTTTCCTCATCAATTTAGACACTTTTCAATGCCCCCAAGAATGTGTCGCAAATTAGATTTTCATCTTTCCTTATCCTGATTGTATTAATCGGTAGAGATTATATTTAGAGCAACTCAGAAATAGCGACTCCATTTTTTACCGCCCCACTGGAAAAAAAAACACATTGGATCTTGAGTTCAGACTCTTAAAAACATCGCCAAGAAAAAGTACTCTTGATTCGATCAGAATCTAGCTTAAATCAAGAAACAAGCCTCTTAATTTAAGCGGATTTCGTTTTGATTCAAGCAAATATCCGATTGAATCAAGAGTATTTTTTCTTGTCAATGTTTTCAAGAGTCTGGACTCTAGATCCAATGTATTTTTCTCCAGTGTTTTAGAGTCGGATCCGGCAACTTAAATTTTAAAAAAAATGAATAAATAAATAAAAAAAAATGTTTATTATAATGTCTGTTCTAAAACACGTGCTGATCCACTTTGCGCCGTCTTTCCCCACCCCTTTCCGCGCCGCGGCATGTTTCCGAAAGGGACAACTCCTTTCGGAGCCTTCCTCAGAGAGTCCGTTCGTCTTGATATTCTCGTGGACTTATTTCTCTATCCACTCTCCGTTCTTCCACGTCCGCGAGGATCCCCTGCGTCCGTGTTTATTATCTCCCGTCTCCGCCCTCCTTCGCTGTAGTTGTCCTTTCCCTTTTCCCCCATTTTTCCTTGATCCACTGATTCCTACCCGCCTGGTCAGAGCATCGCCACTTTGATATTTTTCATTGACCGCTCCGGGCGCTCGAGCGTGGAGATCTCCAGGCTAAGTCAACGAGCTTTTTTTTTTTTTTTTTTTTCAAAATGAATGTTTCCGTTTTCAGATGAACTCCGGGTTCTGTAAGAAAGTCGAGGTTTCGAGGCTCATCTGAAATTGGACATACTCCTTTTTAGGTCTTGCTTGTTAGAGTATCATAGAGACCCCACCCCAATAGCTTCCTATCGCCTTGAGGGAAATAACTTGTAGTGTCGCGATGAGAACGCTTCCTTGCAACCTATCTAGTTGAGTTAGGTTTATCACTGCTGCAGAAATTCAAACAGAGACTGCCGTACTAAGGAAGAACGCCGTATGAGCCTTCAGACGTTGCCCAATTTCTTTTAATAAAATATTAATTTACAGGGAAATCGGAGAAAATTTTTATTTGCATTTTTCGGAGAATTTTATCCGCCACCAGGTCTATGTTTTCTGAAAATTTCAATGGATAGTATTCGAAAGTCTCTTCAAAAATATGCGTTTTATAAGGGGGCTTTTCGCAAGATTCGAATGTTTCTACGGCGTTTTTCCGCAGCGCGGAGGTAGAGAGAATGAGCATTTTCTGTATAATTCCTAGTGGATTATGAAACTTATCAGAGTAGTTTATTTTGTTGACAACTCATTTGGTCCTATCGAAATGTATGTGTTGATATATTGAGAAAACTAGAGGTGTCATTTAAAATGACCGTGTATAAGTCGTTCATCTTAAAGATCTTCAATAGTCTCGAAAATTATATCATGTGTTATAGTTCAAAGTAGGCACCTCCTCTTTTAAAATTTCCATGTGACTATTTTAAATACATTTTCATCTCCAATATAAAGTCAAAATCCTCGCAAAATTTTAGGAGGCTCAAAAATGAAAGGGTTGGGAATAAAAATTAGCCATGAACTTGCGGAGAGTTTGTTATGAGCATAGACAATTCTTTGTAAGTCTCTTTTTGAAACCAGAAAATTTTTAAAATTTGCAGCAAAAGGAAGCAGAGAATGTGAGGAAAATGAAGAAATCTTGTTTGAGTGTATTTTCTTTCGGTTTTACAAATTTTTTTCGTGAAAACTTGAGTACGAGTTTAGTTTAGTCCTTAGTGAAGGATTAAAGTTTTTCAAGGCAGTTTTACGACATCCCTGCCTTTGTGCTCTTGTAATCTTTTCAAATGAATCAAAATTTTTAGCTCTCTTTTCAAAGTTTGTAAGTTTTATTTTCAGGTGGCAAGATGAAAACTTGAAAGCTTTGCATTTATCTACTTCAAACCATCAGACGGTGTTCTGTAAACACGAAAACTGACTCTTTGAAACGATCTCGTTAAACTTGGTCATTGATCCAGTTGAAGTAAGCACCTCAATAAACTGCTGATAATGCCGCAATAACCCTTAGTGAAGGTGATAAGCTAGCGTGCTTTTACCGTTGTGCAGCAGCTGGAAAATTACGACTTTCAGACTCTTACAAGTTACCCCCATTGGACTACCTCTCTTTGATCTTTTCTCTTAATACAAACTTTTGAAAGTTTATGTTTTCTTAATCCATGATTTTAATAGAACTTGTATTTACATCTTTTCATGAGGGGCCATACCTAATAACGTAACGCTTCGGGGAGTGGGCGAGGGTTTGTGTCACCGTCATGTGACGTTTTAGAGAGGATGCGATGGTATTGAACATAACGTAGGTAATACATACCAATTTTAATTTTTTTTCCTTTTTTCCCTTTTTTTATGAGGTATTTTCCCCTTCCTAAATCGACAGTTTGTCCTATTTGATTAAAATGTGTATTTTTAACAAAACTTCGGATGAAACGACGTCATTAAAATCCAAGTTTAAAAAGATTCCCTGAAAACTACCGAAATGAAAGTATAGATGATGAAAATAATGGCAGCGGCTTTCTCCGGATCGTAGACTTATTTTGCTCGTGAAAACTTTCAAGCTCAAATATCTTGTCTGTTCGAACCCTCGGAATATACCTTCGAATGAGCATATTGATCTGCGCGGGTCTGCCCGGAAGGCTTAAGGCCCAAGATAAATAGTCGACAAGATACACGAACGGGATAAGTTATCGCGCGATCGGAAGAACAAAGTTTCATTTTAAAGAAGATAAACGGATCGACATAAATTTCATTTGGTTTGAACTTTTGCCATAACCATCCATGCTCGCCTCTTCCTTTCACTTCGTCGGCTTCACGGTGCAATTGTTTCGGACCGTCGTAACCCCCCCCCCCCCCCCCCCCCCCCNGTCCCGATCCATACCCTCTCCACCTTTTCAACCTTACCTCCCGTGTGTGAACCGTATCCTCTTGTGAGCAATCAAAACTCGTGTGCGAGTTTCATCAGATACATGCGTGCACCTGCGCCTGCGCTCTCGCGTATTTTCGACCCTTTCCATCCCTTTCACCCCGAATGAACCCATTTTTGTCGAAATGAAATATTTACATTTTCAGATGCGTTTCGCGGCCCACAATGGGGCCGCGATGGGGAAATTAGATAAGCGCAAATCCCGAATTGCAACGTTGTAGAGTTTCTGTCTTATCTAATTTAATGTACACTGGAAAAAATAAACACATTGGATCCAGAGTCCAGACTCTTGAAAACATCGACAAGAAAAAATACTCTTGATTCAATCAGATCTAAGCTTAAATCAAGATCCAAGCCTCTTAATTTGAGCGGATTTCCTTTTGATCCAAGCAAAAATCTGATTGAATCAAGAGTATTTTTTCTTGTCAATGTTTTCAAGAGTCTGGACTCTAGATCCAATGTGTTTTTTTTTTTTTCCAGTGATGTAGAAAAACCTACTGGTTTTCATAGTTAAAATTTTACAAACTTATTGCGGTAGACGCACGAGTCGTAAGATAGCGAGTTAGAATTTTTTAGTCAACGTGCGTTAAAGATCAGCATAAAGCTGAAAATCTCAATACAGAGGGAAAGAGCTCATATAAGCACAATTTTCCCTCGAACAGTTGTTGCACCAAACAGCGTATCTCTTTGAGGGAAAATTGTGTAGATATGAGCTCTTTCCCTCTGTATTGAGATTTTCAGCTTTATGCTGATTTTTAACGCACATTGGTTTGTTTCCAACTCACTGTTAATATTTTGTGGACCTCGAATCCGTGTCGAACAACTCAAAATGTTGGTACCATTATTTCGAAGAGTACTCTACGATAATTTTCTCACTCAAGGGTCTCAAACCGTAACACTAAACTTGATTCTCAACCGTCCGAAATTCTTCATTTGTATGAGTGATTAAAGAAATGAAACGCTATAATGGAAATGCGTATTTCTCATGCGCATTATTTAAATTTTTCGTGAGAAACGAGGTTGTTTTGGAATGTACCAAGGCTAATCGCCTCCCGCCGACGTGGACAAGAATGATGCTGCGAGAAACTCGTGAAAATCCAACCCCGCTCGGGCCCAGTAAATTGGTCGAAAAGAGCAACAGTATACCTGCCAAGGAAAATAATATTTTCGCAATTTATTTTTATTATTGATTCGTTAGTGCTTTTTAACTCTCCGATGCGACGCGATCCATACTGTTATGGACTCGCGGTGTTTTATGCCTGCTTTTTTTCGCTCTTTTTTCACCCGTTTATTTTCTCATTTATGCTTCCGGTCTCTGTTTTACGCTCTTTTTCGCTCTCCGCGCCTGTTTTAATTTCCGCAGCTCCGCCATTTTTTCTGGCCTCCTTTTTTTGCCCCAGCTGCCCCTCCAAATGATCATACTGTTGATTTTTTTCGATGTTTCAACTTTTAGGTCTCGATCTTTGCTTTATGGCGTTGGTGGAGTTTTTTTTCACTTCGCGCTCGCTGAGTTTTTCCTGCTGGCAGAGGCCTTATCAGACGATGCAAAGTTACTTCGAAACTTCCTTAAATGGAGATCATCAAAATTTATTGATGCAAAAGGCCGAATCAAGAATTTTTTAAGTTCACCGATAGCTCGTTGATGACCTTCATTTAAGGAAAATTTGAACAAACCGATTCCGTTTAATGACCTCTGAAGTTTAAAAGCTGAACGAAAATGGTGCGATGCTAATTAGTTTCTTTCCCTCTATCTTTTTTCACCGAAAATTGTTAACTTCTATTTTTCCAAGTATCGGTCGTAAGTGATTGATATGATTTGATCATCGTTTTGCTCATCAGGTTGGTGGGCCGCGTTGATCCAGCGCTACCACATCAGCACCAAAATGAAAAATTAAAAAAATCTATATTTTTTTCGAACTTCGAAAAAAATAAGTTTTCTCCTACTGAATCTGGGAGCGGATTTCATCAGAGATTGGTGAAGACAAATATGAAGGATTTTGAAAAGTAAACATTTTTGGACGCCTTAACTTAAACCATTTGTACCAATTCGGAATGAACTGGTAGAAAATGTTTCTCTTTTTTATGTTTTCCAGCAGAGTGTTAATCAAGAGAGTCCGTAATTTGTTGGCGGGGCGTACTTTGTGATTTATCGATTGGTCTGCCATTTAAATCTATGGAAAAGGATCGATGAACGAGGTGTTCGAAAACGAACACCTTAATAATCGATTCTTTACCACAGCTTCAAATGGGGAAATATCGATAATCGATCATTTATGCCTCGCCTTGTAAAGCCTTGCGTTGTCATTCGCGAGTCGTATCTTTACCAGGAAATTGTTGGGCATTCCCAACCAGAAATTTCATTGCTTTTTTTTTCCTGATCACGCGCAAAAATCAGCAAAATTTTGAAAGAAATTTCTCACAATCAGTCTTACTCCAAAGGAAAAAAACTTCAATTTATCGAGTCAGTTTTGTAACATCAGAATGGAGTTACGTTCCTTCGTCTGGGAAAAAAACGAATTTTCATTATGTGGGCGGGGAGAACGCAGAGAAGTCAAGGAATTTTTCCCCCGAATTACGGAGGAGCCTTATGGTGGTTTTGCGCTGACACGTCTAGTCTTAATGAATTAAATTCCCGCTGCATTAATCCTTTGGCCTCTAATGATAGGAAATCTACCCACATTTTACGAGGGGAGATCCGACCGGAGAACGACACAATAAGAACGAAAGCGGCATCCAAAATTTATTCTCACTCGTTTGGAATTCCTAGCAAATGAGTCTCCTTGTCCCCGTGTTTTGTTCCGAGTCTCTAATGCAATGTCGTGCGGAAGGACCCTGCATTTTTCCTTCTCCTCCAACTTTATCATCCCCATTCAAACTACAATGCTCGTCCTTAAACAAGTTGCGTCACGTTTTATAAAATGCACAGCTTTTTTTGTGAATGAACAATTTAAATTCCGCTTTTTATGGCCCTTTTTTTCCTCCGTTTTTTTTTCTTCCCAAGTTGCACTTCCTCCCGCTTAGCTCTCAGTGTCAGCGGAATTAAGTGCTCAGGAAGTTGCCTTTAATCTTGGTTTTCTTCTCTTCGCGTTATTATCTCTTTTCTCTTTTTCTTCTGACTCCGCTCAAAGTACACCGTGAGTTTTTCGGACGAACTACATTCTTAAATAATCTAATAACCTGTCCCCCGAGGTGTCGCACAGAAGAGGACAATTGTTTACTCTTAACTGGTCTGCGCGGACAATCCAGAGGTAGACAGGAACCTCCTTTTGCCTCCTGAAGAGCAACGGAAATAGTTTGTCCGTCGTGAGAACCACGACTAAACCCTTGAAATTACCTAATTCTTTGCCATTGAGTTACGCGTTCAGTAGTTGTTTTACGAGCAGGACAATATGAATATCCTTATCGGGCAAACTCCTCAACTATTGTTCACCATCCAACAAGGAAGGTTTTAAGGGTACAGCGGGCTGATTATTGAATTAGACAAAGCGAAATCACGACACTGACTTTGCGAGTTGGAATATTAGAGCCGAGTACAGTGCGTCCATCGCAAAACCTCGTATTAGCGCCTACAAGACTGCAAGGATACTTCATGCATTGCGCGTACACCATGGAGGATACTTCACGCATTGCGCGTACATCACGGTGCATATGAGCAATGCGTGAAGTATCCATGCAGTCTTGCAGGCGCCAGTGCGCGTTTCGCGCTGCCAGCACCGTGCTCGGCTCTAATATTAGAATTTAGGAGCTTATGTGTTTTTTCCTCAAAACCCTTGTATTTCATCTACGAAAATGAAGCCGCCGTAACTCCGGGGTGGTTTAATTTTGGTGAGCGTTTCCCGCAAGCCCTCCCTAAATTTTTGCACGGCAGGAATTGTGATTTGCGAAGTGATTATTGAAATAGATAAGTAAAGCTACAAACGAAGAAGACATAGGTAGTATAGAACGATCCTATTGGTTGAAATGGGTGGTTCCTATAGACTAAGGGAGAAAGTGGACTAACTATAGGATCTCTCAATAGTTGACGTTAGTTAGTCTATTACCTACCTCCTTTGCCCATTGCAACCTCCCGCTTCCACCAATAGGATGCCTTTACATCCTTTTTGTCTTCTTTGTCTATAGCTTTGTCCATCAATTTCAATGATTGGCCCGCAGTGGTGGAACTCGCCCAATACTCCCGAGCATGCAAAGTTTTGCATCATTCGGATATAAAAAAGCTTGGTAGAGTGGACGCAAAGTAAGTTTACACAATTTTAGATTATGTAACGAAAGATTACCTGCCTTCAATTCAGCATTGAAACTAAATTCAAAAACCAAGATGGTGCGATAGATCGTCTGTAGGTCTCTAGAGGTGCGTAAACTTATTTGCCGTGGTCTCAAGTGGGTATTGAGCTATTAAAGCTGTATATGTACTTATATGTTTTCCAAGAAATTTGTAACTATTTTTAGATTCCTGACAATGGTGCGCGAATTTCTCGTAAATCTACCACTCGAATCGTTGAAACCATCGAAAGTCTGATACTGGCTACTGGATATCCTGTGTAGCATGTAAAGCCAGACAGTCTATAGTATCCCCATTACCATGATCTCAATGTATACTGCATATAAAAAACCTTCCTCCGAAATCTTCTTTTTTGATCCTCAAACCTAAAATCTGTCGAAACCATGGTCTAAATTGAATAAAATTTTACTGCAAACTTTCCTGGATGTGTTTTAGTAACAATCGAGCAAGCCTACTGACTGATTACAAATTGGACTCCATTTCACATCTAAGAACTACAATTTCTGTGTCATCCGTAAAAACACTCATGTGCGCAGGGAAACTAATTGTACAAGGGTTGTTTTTCAGTTGAGCCAGAAATTGTAGTTCCAAATTGCAAAATGTAGTCCACTTTAACGCAACGCGCAGGGTATAAGTCAGTCAATTTCATGGTTGAAATTGAATGGAATTCTGCTCCGGACGTTAATGAATGCATATTATTAATATGCCAGCCTATTGACTGCTTACAAAAACACAACGCGCAGGATCTAAATATTCGACGTGATGATAAGTCAATCAATAATCATCGTCGGAAAGCTGTGAAATTATGGCTGAATCCCCTCTTTCTCTCCTTATGCCTCTCAGAGTGTAATTATGATCTCTGTGCCCATGGTCGTGGGCGGCAAACGTGGAGACCGCATTCTTTGTTTACTAATTACCGTTGAGGGAATATTTCCGGTGCATATTGCTCCGGGAGTGATTTTAAGCTCCAGCACGACCATGATATTCCCTGATTTGGGCGGAAGCAATAATTACCGCCACTATTTGCTCGCGGTTCCGACCCACCCCGGAACACCCCCACTCCACCCCATCCACTAGGCATACTCCAACAATTTTTTGACCCATTTGATCGCATATTGAACATTTAAACACCCGCACAGTGTGGTATCCGCTTTGTGATCCGTCCCTCCGGCTTGGAAGAGAGGGAAGGGTGCAATAATAGTTGTATTTACGATACACACTGTACTACAGTACTACTTAGTTTAGGAAAATCGCCGCGTGAACTTTTGAACGTTGCTGGATTTTCTTTCATCAGACAAAAATCACTGAAACTTGTATAAAAAAATCCCTACTACCATCACAATTTGCGAATTGGAATAAGCAACGTTGAAATGCAGTTACGTTACTTACGTTCGTCCGTCTGGGTAACGAAGAACCGTTCCGGAAAACCGAACAGCGTCTTCGTTCGTGGAAGTTCGGCTCACGAGTGCTAAAGATGGTCTCTTACTTTATCGCTCCTCTAAAATACGTAACCCTTATTCTTAGGGATGGGCCTTACTGTCCTCATAAATCCATGCCTGCTACGGACCACGCGAAAGATGGTTGCTTACGTTCTTGCTCCTCTAACTTAAAGACGTAACCCTTATTCTTTCGGATAAGCCTTTCTTTCCTTACGGAGCACCCGAAAATCGAGTTACGTTCTTACGTTACACTGTTCGTGGAAGTTCGGCTCACGAGCGCTAAAGATGGTTCCTTACGTTGTCGTTGCTCCAACCTAAAGACGTAACTCTTATTCTTTGTGATAAGCCTTACTCTCCTTACGGAGCACGCGAATATCGAGTTACGTTCTTACGTTACGACGTTACCTAGTTCGTGGAAGTTCGGCTCCTGAGTGGGAAAGATGGTTCCGCACGTTCTCTCTTCTCTTACCTAAAAGCGTAACTCTACTTTGGGATGAGCCTTACCCTCCCTTTAAATCCATGCTAGCTACGGATCACCCGAACATCAAGTTACGTTCTGACGTGACGTCGGCGCTCGTTCGATATGGCGGAGAGCTCTCAATTTTTTATCATTTTTCACGGCGGCGATCCCCGACGCGACGAGACGAGACGCGAAGCGTCGGACGAGCGCGAGCGAGGCGAGGAACGGAAAAATGAAACAATGATTATGGAGATGCATTCGTACGTAATACCTAACACGAGCCGGAGTCTGCACTCCCATCCGAACGAGAGCGCGATGGATCGAGGCAGCGCGAAACAAAAGGGAAGAAAAACGCGCGGGGCGGGCGGGGAACAGGGATTACAAGCGTTAATCCGCAGCGGCTGTAACTGGGAACGCTTCGTTACGGGCCCCGGCTGCGGGTTTCGTCTGTTTGGCTACGGCATCGCCCCCGGTATCTAGTCCCGATTGTCTTCGGGCTAACGCTGATCCCTCGAATCTGAAGATATGGACGCCGATATTGCATTCTCGAGCTTACGGAAATGCCACGTTCCGCGGAAACGGCGGTTTTAATTCCTCCATGCCGAATGCACGCACACTGTAATAAGTGCCCTTGTTAGAAACTGGGTCATCTCGTCGTCTCCCGGACGAAGGGACGTAACTCCGTTCCAAGGTTGCCACACTGACTCAAACTATTAATCATTTTACTAAAATATACCCGTGCAATTTTTAACCCTTTGTCTGATTTTTGCATGAAATCTGAGGCAAAATCTGTGAGATTTTCAATTAGAATTGCCCAATTCTATGTAGGGAGGAAGGGGGAATCAGTTTTCGGGTCATCTCGTCGTCTCCCGGACGAAGGGACGTCACTCCATTCCAAGGTTGCCACATTGACTGAAACAATTAATTTATTTTACTAAAATATACTA
The DNA here is from genome assembly GCF_001854935.1 of Bemisia tabaci. Taxonomy (NCBI): domain Eukaryota; kingdom Metazoa; phylum Arthropoda; class Insecta; order Hemiptera; family Aleyrodidae; genus Bemisia; species Bemisia tabaci. The sequence continues at coordinate 640,023 of NW_017562892.1, read as the reverse complement.
GTACAATTTTTAACCCAAATTTGTCTGATTTTTGCTTGAAATCTTAAGAAAAATCAGTGACACTTTCAGTTAGAATTGCCCAATTCTACGTAGAGAGGGGAGGGGTGTCAGTTTTTGGGTCATCCCGTCGTCTCCCGGACGAAGGGACGTCACTCCATTCCAAGGTTGCCACATTGACTCAAACAGTTAATGTATTTCACTAAAATATACCCGTGCAATTTTTAACCCTAATTCTGATTTTTGCATGAAATCTGAAGTTAAATCAGTGGCATTTTTTATTAGAATTGCCCAAGTACATGTGGAGAGGGTGAAGTTGGAGGGGTGGTGGTCAGTTTACTCCCTCTCCTCCCCAAAATTACGTTTTTGGAAATCCCCCGTGGAGCGTTTGACAGCCTCCCCCACTTGGAGATTGCAGCCCTAAAACCTCTCAAAACCCTCTTTTTTCTCCGCGAAGAATCCGGAGTGACTGTGCGACGGGTCCCCTGGAATTGGTTTGACGGCAGAGTCACATCGTCACGCAGCATGTCAGTGGATCGAGCTTCAACTTTCTTATTGCCACGCCGAGAAACCGCACGGTGGTGCAGGGGGGAGGGGGCGAGGGGTTCGGCAGGAGGAGCGTCTTGCAGGAGGCTGACGCGAGAAATGGCATTGATTATGTTTTGTTTTGACGTGTTGCAGAGTTTGCCGCAAACGGCGCTGAGCGAGACGGCTACCGGAGTCTCCCTTGACAGTTCCTGCTCAACAGATCTCCCCATCCCGTCCGGTGTCTCCGAGTATGATAATGTAAGTCATTTTTTTCTTCTTTTTTTTCCTCTTTTTTTATGATGGACTGGATTCCGTGGAGAAGGGCTCCATTTCCACAGCCCCCCCACATTCGAATCTTAAACCAAAAATTATATCATAATTTTGTGCTAATTTTGTGCTATTTTGTGCCGCAAATTAAAAATTTTGTGCTGCAAAATTAAGGGGGGAAACGCTCCTCAAAATTGGGGGGGGCTGTAGAAACGGTAGCCCCCCCACTTTCGAATTTTCGAAAAAAAAGAATGCCATNGGGGGGGCTGTGGAAATGGACCCGTGGAGAAGAACCAAGTCACATTCACTCATAATGGAGAAAAAGAGGTTTTGAATGAGTTCCCGAGGGTCTAGAAAATCTTTGATACCTCAGCTGCGCTTGGCCGGTGGCGATTTTGCAAGTTGGCAAGAATGCTTTTCCTTTATATACACAGGAAAAAAAAACACATTGGATCTAGTAAAAATACATTATTAGATTAGATTTATAGGAAAAAGAATCGCTGCTCTCACAATTCTCGCAGTGAATTCCCACGTGCTACAGACCTACCGCTCTAGTCGTTGTTACAATGTTACGTCTGTAATACAAATGATTTCAGTCCAGATAACAATGTGTCATTCTAGTCTGTATTGTAACCAAAATCGAAATAATTGTTACCGCAAAGGGACATTGCAACCACACTGGAAAAAAAAACACATTGAATCTAGAGTCCAGACTCTTAAAAACATCGACAAGAAAAAACACTCTTGATTCAATCGGATTTTTGCTTTAATCAAGAACCAAGCCTCTTAATTTGAGCGGATTTCCTTTCGATTTAATCAAAAATCTGATTCAATCAAGAGTATTTTTTCTTGTCAATGTTTTCAAGAGTCTGGACTCTAGATCCAATGTGTTTTTTTTTCCCCGTGTAAATCTTTTGAAAGTATCGATTCTGGGTGAGGAAAGCTGCCTTTTCTCAAGATCGCGCTAATCACATGAATCGCGTCCTGATAATTTTAGGTTATGGACCCGTAAAAGTTTTATGAAAACACTAAGTTTCCATGTCCAATATTTACGCAGTTAGCGCGCCCTTCAAAAAACACGGCGTTTGACATCACCCACCGCGGTGGTACATACCATCGTTTCTAAAATAAACCCGAATCTCATCAATAGGCATGATTCTAGGTCTTTGCAGAAAATTTTAATAAGTGCACAGTGTTCGTAATTCAGAACGAAGTATTTGATGGTTTTCTGCGTAACGGTCTGAGAAACTTTTCAATTTGGCCTTGAATACTCGGAAAATCCAGGAAATTTTACTCTTAATGGGCCTGTTGCAAACTTTTGCTAGAGCAAAACTAAGAGTTGTTTCTTACAGATAATGCCTCAAAAATCACGATGAGCGCATCGGCAAACTCTGAAATGCACTCATAACTTCACAAACTGCGTAAGAAATTTGCGGTTTTTTGAGCTTCCCGCTTCAAAAACGATACTACGGTACAGGTGAACATTTTGTAAGAGGAGTCGTTCCATCGTCGGCAATAATCATCATAGCCGACGCCAATCCGCCAAAACACGTTTGATGGGACGAGATAACACCTGAACTGGATTAGACCAGATATCAATCGGTGTGTTAACGTTCATATTTTCCACGCCCGAATTGATTGACCTTGAACTCTCCTTGAATTACGCGCGGAACTGCGTGCAAGCGTCGGCCATGATGAATATCGCCGACAATGGAGCGACTCCTCTAACAAAATGATCACCTATGCCGTAGTATCGTTTTTGAAGCGGGAAGCTTAAAAAAACGCAAATTTCTTACGCAGATTGTGAAGTTATGAGTGCATTTCAGACTTTGCCGATGCGCTCATCGTGATTTTTGAGGCAGTATCTATAAGAAACAACTCTTATTTTTGCTCTAGCAAAAGTTTGCAACAGGCCCATTAGCTGAAAAACTTGTTACTTGACTGTCAGCGCAAAGAATGAACCTTTGAACTGTTCAAAGGATTATTTTACGAACTCATCGACGCAAAAAATGCCCCAAAGTGATAACCAATCTTATCATGGGGGTTTCTAGTTTGTAGTTCTGGGAAATGTAGATTTAAGAAAAAGCTATTTGAACTTGAAGTCTTCAATATTTGGGGTTCGACATTCTCGGGTTATGATGCAACGTTACGCCTTTGATCCAGTGGCGTGGCGTGCTTTGCGATATATCGATTGATCGGCCTTAATCTTATGGAGAAGTATCAAGAAACAGGTGTTGGCAGCGAACACCTCAATCATCGATTCTTTACCACAGCTTCAAATGGGGAAATATCGATGGATCGCGAAGCACGCCACGCCACTGCTTTGATCAGCACATTAATGAACGAATCGCAAGAAAATTATTTGTTTGAGTACAAGAGTGTTTTACGACGAAAACACTCACATTCGAAACTTTCAATTTCAAAAATTCCCTAGTAATCTGGAAGGAACTTCCTAATCTCACATATTTATCATTTAAACCACCTAAGCGAAAGACTCCCGAGAAATAAAAGAGTTCAAAGGCACGCCGATGGTTAAAGGGCAAACACGGCATGTTCGGAGTAGACACCTCTCTGAAAAGAGCAAGCCTTCTGTATTCAAAAAGAATTTAGCTGCAGAGAAGATCTATATCCGAATGCTGAAATGTTTGAAGTCAAAGTTGATAGCCTCCCGCACGCCCACTAAGCTTTAGAACGTTACATTTTTATTCCTAGTGAATAATTGTTGAAATCACTAACAACATGCGGTTTAAAACATCCACGAATCTGTTAAAATGATCATTTGAAAGCAAAAACCGATCTAAATTCAACTGTATGATATTTAACAGGCACACATGTTTACGCATGTACGGAGACCTTAAGAAGGCAGTATTAATACAGGCATATGAAAAAGGTTAAGAGTAAAACAATTGTGCAGAAGTTTGTTTTCTTGAATAAAATCTTACATCTTAGTGGTTTGATTTTATAAACGGAAGGTAAAATCATCTTCATAATCGCAACTGAATTTATTTTGCAAAGGCATTTGAAATATGTAGTGCAGTACGTCCGGAGAAACCGGTTTTTTTATCTATTTTAGAATCGGACCAAGTGTCTTTATTAGTATGCGAGTAAGCGTTTCATAAATGAGTCAGAACAGAAACCTCTTTTTTGCGTAATGCGGTATCCGAAAAATCCTTCAATTGAAAGCGTAGGCAAAACGCGCGCCGGAGAGTTAAAATAGTTGTATCACTGGTATGTGACAATTGCAATTGCGTGGACATTCGTTGCTGTGCTTCTGTACCTCGATATTTTCACTGTGATGCGTTGCCATGCTTGAAACAAAATATTTGTCGACCAGTTGGATGTTGCCATATTTATTTCAATTGAACTCTCAGCTTTTGAATAGCTTGTGTTTTTTTTCATCGAATTTTTCAGATCATTTTATCCGGAATGATCAAATATTTTTTTAAAATCTCGAAGGTATCTCGAGGGTACTCTTAATAACGCAGCAGGCAGAGGAAAATAATCGTAACGAATTACCCCGAATAGTTTTACATATGTGTTTAAAGTTTATATTAGAAGAATATGTAATTTGAATTTTACATCGTCGCAATTCGAGAGGTTTAAGAGTTTCACTATTTCACTATCGATATGTAGTGGTGAATATGTTTGCAAATTGATTCCAGGCTTTGGCATTCGGAGGAAAGGCTATTGCTAGAGGCCAGGAAAGAATCATTGTTTATTTTTTATTTTTATCTAATTTGAAGAGGATACAAAGTACAAACTTCCCTGTTGCCCACCTTTGATTCGGTCAGTAAATTTAAAAAAGGGACGAATATCAACTCCCTCTAGTTCACTATTATCAATGTATGTCGTTTCATCGTGGAAAATAAATTGCATCTGACACTGGCAGAATGAATAATAAAAAAATAAAATAAATTAAAAAACCGTCAGGACAGATAACTCAGCACCCCATCCTCTACATGAGATTCAAACATTAGATATTCGTGTACATTTTGAACCATGCTGTCCACTTGAAAAGAGGCCGCAGCCCCGGAGAAAAAATATTTTACAGGAGCGACCTTTGCCAAGTTGTGTCGAAAAATCGGTATTTCAGTTACAAACGTGTTAACGCCCTCGCCTGTCTCTAAGTTATATAGGAAGCTAATTTTTGTCATGTCATTAAAATAGACAAAACATAGCCATATCTGTGGTATGTTACGTATCCGTCGCAGGCAAATAGTATAGTCAGAAATTTTTTAAAATGCCTAGGCAAATAGTCAAATATCCTAATGTATATTGAAATTCTGATTCTTTTCCTAATTTTAGACAGAGTAATCCATTGTTTCTGTAAGAAAAATTCTCCGTAAAAACGTGCATCAAACGAAAGCATTTTCAATGAGTTTTAACAATCTGGTTGAACACAATCATTTGTCCTGAAAGTTTCAACATGTCAGAAAATACATAATTTTTAAAATTTTAACATTCATATATATGAGAAGTATTTGAAAAAGAAGAAACAAGAGAAGTTTACAGATTTGATCACTTATTTTTGCCTAAATATTAAAAACTCGTAAGCTTTTCCCCATAAATTTACGGAATTTCATAAACTACCCAAATGTGACTATCTGCTCAGGCATCTGATAAAATGCCTTTTTGCCGATTTGGCTAACTGCCTGCGACATACCGATTAGCCGGCATGGATTTCGCTTTGCAATCGCTTCTAAAATTCTAACGCCTTGCATCGTTGAATTTTAGCTCTGTAACTTGAACTATTGAAAAAAAACTCGAAGCCATTAAATCCTCTTCAAATTTTGTCGTTACCCTTCACGTCGTTCAACATTGTTGTAAAATCATATAATAATCGTGGCGCATGTTGTAATGCGGGTTGCATCCCATCGCCTGTCGTTGTCTTGTCCGGCTTTCTAATCCCGGGATAACTTTTAAATACGCACTTTCAGAAGTTTTGGATTGTAATTCCATTTAAGTGCATTCATGTAGGCCCGTGTTTTTGCCTATGAATACATTTCGCAATTCCAATTTTCTTAAAGTGCTTTTCAGAGCGGCTCGCGGCAGTAAATTACAACTTTACTCATTTAAGCCAGTAATGTCTCCATCCTCCGTCTCTGTTCAGAGGTAAAATTTGAATCAGTTAAATGCGTTCGTACCCTGTGTTTAAGTTAAATGAACCGCTCTCTTTCGTCGTCGTAAACCTTGCTTCAGAAAACGTAAGGGATGCAGTTTTAAGAAAGCCGTTCGCCGAGGGTTGATTCACGGTTTAGAATTTATCTGCAGACGTTTCTCAAAGGAATATGCTGCGTGCACGTACACAGCGCGTTTCCACCAGTAGCACAATCTGAATATATATTCATAAAGCAGAGGAGAGGTTTTCCGCACACTATTGGCTAAGGGAAAACGTCGTATAAGTCTATAGACGTTGCCATATATTATTCAATAAAATACGAATTAACTGGGGAAATTTTGGATGTTTTTCTTCACATTTCTTGGACATTTTTCCTCGCAAATTTTCCCAAATATCTGAAATTTCAAAGAGAAATATGCATAAATTTTCTGAAGAATACATGTTTTATCCGGATGAATTTAGTAACTCTCGAATTTGCGTACGGTGTTCTTCCTTAGCACAGCAGTACACACGACACAGACGAAAGGTTTTTCCGCAAATTATTGGTTTAGGGAAAACCTCGTATAAGCCTTTAGACATTGCCATATTTGATTCAATAAAACACGAATTAACTCAGGAAATTTTGGATGTTTATCTTCACATTTCTTGGACATTTTTCTTTGCAAATTTTCCCAAAATATCTGAAATTTCAAAGAGAAATATGCATACATTTTCTGAAGGATGCATGTTCATCCGGGTGAATTTAGTAACTCTCGAATTTTCGCACGGCGCGGGCGTTCTTCCTTAGCACAGCAGTACACTCGCGCATGGAATTTTCCCAATGGAAAACTTGCTCTACTGAAAAGTAAAATGAAATTTTCCTGCTTTTCCCTCGAAATTTTTCTCACCGAAGTTTGAAACTTTCCCGTATCGATGGTGCATCTGCAGTAATGCGTATCTCGCTTTGCAGCTTTGCAGACTTCCTGGCAAATTGTATTATCGGCATCGAGAACTACGAAACCTAATTCCTTGAAAATTTCAGTGATTTTTTTCTCTGTGTGAAAATTACAAAACATGAAGTTGGTTCATTAATTAGATTGATTTTCGTAAATGAAATAGGAGCTGGGATTTTAAAACACTGTAACCAACCGAGTTACGCGATTGTGCAGTTTCACCATTGATCCGATGGTACCAATGCCTCAATTATTAGCTGTTCGCCTCTTTCTCGCCGACGCGGCGGGCGCATGTAATAAATACAGAAAATACCATGTAAAATGTCCCGAAAATACCGTAGCTGAAGTGTCATTTTCATCCTTGTTCTGAAGGCGAGGAAGACTACAGTTTGGTGTTTGATTGGACCTGCCCATGCGTTACTTAATGCTTAGTCAACCCATCGACTGGCTGGCTGCTGTCCATGTTTTTCTTTCTCTCCCGCCCCTCACCTCACCCGAAATATTTTCTAACGGAGGTTAAACTCTGTTTCTACACCCGGTTTCTACAAGCACAGCTACTCGTAGTTTAATTTACGCATGGTGGCCCTGCCCTTCCAATGTGAAGACCGTCATTCCCAGTTTAATACTCGGGGCTCAAGTGATCAAGTATTTCCTAAGGGGAAAAAATCCTTGCGTAGACGTTAAAAGAAACAAGTAAAAACACTCATCATAGAGTCAGCTGAAAATTGCCTTTCAGTGGTGCTCTGACTGTGCGGTTTGATGGATTTTTTGCCATAGGACTGAAAACGTCCAGTTGAATGCGAGCGCTGCAACAAAAATCTATCGCCCCCAAAAAACGATTAATTTGCAAGGAAGATTTTAGTCGTGACAATGAAACTTGGACCGCGCTAAACAGAAAGAAACCAAGCCGCATCAGCGATTGTCACATTTTCGTGGCCAATTTAATTTGTCACGTGAAAAAGGTTGTGCGGACTTTTTTTTCAAACTTCAATGAATTTTCTGCGTATTTCGAAGCAAATTCCTAAAAAATTTCAAAAAAATTCCCACAGACGTTCTCCTGTAAAAAATTAATTGTTCAGTATAATTTGACAAGAGCTGATGTGGCTTGGTTCCTTTCTACTAAGCGCGGTCCAATAATTTTATGTTTTGAAATACTTTCTGTCTCATTGATCAGGAATATTTTCTCACAACAAGTTCCTTTTCTTTGTCACGAATATAATTTTACTCAACGTAGTATCTCGTCTCTTTGAGGCAACGAATTTATTTTTCATCGCCATGAGAAAACTCTAAGAGAATGGTTTCCTTGGCTGTAATAATTCTATAATTTTTCTCAGTTCAGCTAAAATTCTCAACATACTCTTATAATATTGCTTGCTTTTTTTTATGTATACTGGATGAACTTGTTCTGATAGACTAAACTACCGAAAAGAGTGCGAGGAGAACGGGGAAGAGAGTAAAGTCTCTCTTAAAATAGGGGGTTGATAATCTGAGATTCACTGCACAAGTCTGGAATAAGGCAGAGAATCAGACATTTTCAAAGTCATAAACTGTGCTTGAAATTACTCTCATGATTACCTCCCTAAACCGGAAGGAATACGATTTCGACTCGAATGTGAAACGTTTCATCGGCCCAGATCGTTTTAGGCTACGGGCCCCGGATTTTCGCTATCCGTTTCAATAAAATAATTGGATGCACTTACGAACGGATTTGCTATTCCGGAACATGCAGGTATATTGATTTTAAATTGATTTCGTCAACATTGTTTCCTTTCAATTGCATGCCGTCACGAGCAGAATCCTCACTCCCTTTCCTCTTTGTTTTATGCGTTCCGTTGCTACTGAAATACTTGACCTTGTTACCGTGTAATCCGGAAGTTCTTTACCACCCTAGCAACTTTTTCATTCTCATTGAGACATCCAGTTTAAACTTTCAGGGAGTACCTAGGTCACAAATAGCTGTATAACTCTCGATCCGAAAATTTTGGAGAGGCCCCGCTGAGAGGGCAGCACGGATCTTACATTCTTAATTCAATCGTCAACCCTCTTTTGTGATTTATCGTGGGAAGTTCATGAAAGAAGACATTTTTTATGGGCAGGTCTTTGCCTATGACCATTACAAAAAGGTGGTCGATTAAAGTTCAAAATGGATATGGTGCGGAACTATTGGATATTACTGTGTGTATGTTACCAATGGTTTTTAGCCGGAGAATGGAGGTGAATTGAGGGGCTTGGAGAACAAGGTGCATAAGTGCAGTTTTGGAAAAAATTGAGATATTAATGATTTTAAGTAAAACTAGTCTTAATGAATATTTTGTGGAAAAATTTGCTCCCATATTCCAATTTTTAAGCGTCAAAAAGTAAGTTCGGACTTTCTTTCCGCCATAGGGACCCATGTACTTTCGAAACTTCAAAAACGTATTTCTCGAATTAGCAAAAACTGCACTTATGCGCCTCGTCCTCCAGGCCCCTTCATTCGTCCATCGCGAGGGATGCCTCTTAATTACAGCCTTAAACTTAGGGTCTTTTTTCTCAATTTTGAAGGAACCACAGTCGACATAGCGACACTACCGCGTTTCTCGCAAAATCTTTCGCATGAGAACAGATCACAAAATCCAAAACACGACTGGATGTCAGAACTTAATTTCTTATATGTATTTTCGTTGCCTGCAAACTATGCAGAAGAGTTTAAGCAGATGCCTGGGAACGTTTAAATTTTCGGGCGATGACGTTCGGGGGTTCGGGGCGATGTCGGGGGATGATGGCACCCCCTCCTCACCTTTCCCTTTAATCTTTCGCCTAGCTAATATTTATGCTGGGAAGAGACGAAAGTTATGTAATCTCCCGCATCCCCGGTTCGGGTGCACGTTTGAGCGAACTGCGCTTTTTCTCCCCCGAACATTCCTTCTTTGTTTTAGTTCGGTTCGTTTGTTTCCTTTTCCTCTTCTCCTTCGGAGCGCGTTCGCTTCCGGTCCTGCCTCCCTCCTTCTCCTTACTCGCCTTCCGCCCGCAAGTTTTTATTAAAATACTCGATCAAGTATTAGCGTTTACACGCGCGCCTGTCTCCCTCGCGCACTCGCCACCTCCCGCTCGCACCCGCTGCCGAGCCGGGAAGTTCGGGACGGTCCGAATGTCGACATGCGAAAGTCATCCTTGCGCGACCGCACTCGACTTTCGGAGCCGTTCATAGGTTATTGATTGCCGAGAGTTGGACGGCTTTAAGTTTGACTGACCGGATCAATATGACTAGCTCGGAAAAATAAAGAGGATCGTTTCGATGGCCGCGCCTAGGTGACCTGGTGACATATTCTGAAAGGAACTGTGCCCACGTGATCTGCAGTGCACTGGGGAAACAAGTACATTGGATCTAGAATCCAGACGCTTGGAAACATTGACAAGAAAAAGGACTCTTGATTCAATCAGATTTAAGCTTAAATCAAAAGGAAATCCGCTCAAATTAAGAGGCTCGGTCCTTGATTTGCTTAAATCTGCTTGAGTCAACAGTATTTTTTCTTGTCGATGTTTTTAAGAGTCTGGACTCTAGATCCAATGTGTTTTTTGTTTCCAGTGTGGCGTGGCGTGCTTTGCGATTTATCGATTGATTTGCCATTCAAACCCATGGAAAAGGATCGATGAACAGGGTATTCGCAACGAACACCTCAATAATCGATTCTTTCCCGTAGCAAACGGGGAAATATCGATAATCGACCGTTCACGCCTCGCCGCACTGATGATTTGAATCAATACGAACCGTGAGCATGGGATTTGCGCGGTTGAAGTTCCTTTTGGTTCAATAAATTTATAATTGTCGTCTCTTTCAGTATAACAACTTGGGGATCATAGAGATAGGGATAAGAAGGTCCGGAATTTTTCTAATTTTTTTGTTATTTTTGTCTCAATTTGAGCGAAATTCAAATGTTTTAAATTTCGTCAATAATTGGAGGTACTGAAAAAGTACTGCATTTTTCTGTTGAGGAGGCACTGAATTTCTTGGGAATGTAGAGAAAAAGTACTGTAGAAGTACTGCGTAGTTGTACTGCGTTTAGGTCAGACTGTTTTAGAAGACACCCTGCTAAGTTTCTGACAAAAAAAAATCAATTTCTTACTGCACTTGTCAGCACTTCTATTAGGTATACTTGTCGCTCGACAGTGCTAAGCTGAGATTCATCATGCCTCTTCTTTTGGAGTTTATCTCGTCTTTTTATTCACGATCCTGGGCCGGCTCGGTCCAAAGTCGTGGAAAGGGAGGAATCGTAATTCGAATGGAAAACGGAAGGGAGGAAAAATAAGAGCATTTTGTTTGCTCTCAGTATTTGTCACTCAGCGAGTGTGAATATTTTGTGACAAAGAGGCGCAAATGCCGCTTTAATAATGGCACGAATGAACGCAGGATTCAACTAGGACAGACCTCCCGAGCGAAAACGGTGCAACTCCCATTCAAACTGCAAAGAGTTAGGCGGTTTTTGTTTGGCGTGACAGAGGAAGAGTTATGATAAATAACCGCTTGTGACAGCCACAGCGAAGCCATTGAGAGAGACTCGGTTTCAAACGCCCTCTTGCGGAACAATCCGAAATCTTCCGCTGCATCCGGAATGCAGAAAAAAAGTATCAATGTGAAAACCAAAAATTCTGCCTCCGCTCAAGCGTGTGAGTCGCGCTTTCATCCCTTTCTTTTCGTTGTCACGAGCGGTTTATTTGACGGAAAATCAGGGCAACCTACCCCTGCCCCCAGAATCCTCCCTGCGAGTCACCCTCAAATATCCTCCTGAACGGAGCATATCATTAGATGATGGAGGAATGCACATGGACGATTATGCTATCACAGGGTGCCCCATAACTCACCAGAGTGTCTAGCATCATGAAAAACCGGAAAATATCGGGAATTTTGGCCGATCAGGAAAAAATCAGGAAACTCGGAAAAATCGGACGTTTTATCAGGAATTTTTCTTACGCGAATCTCCTCAGTGGAGAAGTCTTACTGATTTTTGCCTACCGTGCCAGGAGTCATCGCGCCGTCTTCGTTTACGCGCCTTTTTATACTAGTTTCTAATCATAAGAACCTTATCAGAAAATTTAGTTTCTGCATTCATTTATTCAATAAATTTAGTTTTTACGAGAAAATTCAGGAATTTTCAAAATGAAAAAATCAGGAATTTTTTATAAAATATCAGGAAAAATCAGGAAATTATTAGGATTTTTCAAAATTTAAAAATACTAGACACCCTGCTGACGGTACTTAGCGGCTAGTATATTTTTGAAAAAACATTCCTGAATACACAGACAAATATAGGGGCGAATAAGGCATACTGGGGAAACCCTTCGTTAGTACCGGAAATCTCCAGGAGACCTTCCAAAAATGCAGAAAATGTAAGCATTTCGTTCGGAATTTTTAATATGACCAATACTTTCTCACTGAAGTTTCGGCTAAGAACTCGTAATTTTTGGAGTTTTTTTTGGCAACTAATTACCGCGACAACAAATTGATTCATCAAAATGTCTTGTCCTAAGCAAACAAGGAGCCATCCATCAATGACATCAGGCACTTTTTCTGATTTTTGGTCCCCTTTCTTCCTACCACCCACCTTTAAATCGAGTTAGTCAGTCTGTCGTAGGCCCCTCCCCCCCCCCTCACTCTGCCCCCAAGTATTTAGTGTCATTTAAGGACGGCTGCCAGGGACTGAACAGCAAGTCTCAGGGTTCTTTTGTTTCGCTTATCTCGTAACAATGTCTCTGCACTCTCAATATGTTGAAAAAGTTTGTTTAAGCAACTTAGCACGACAACTGAATTTGAAGAAACGTTTAGTGGAGACAAGTCTTGCAGGTAAAAAACCGGTGAAAATTATCCTCTCTTTTGGGACTTAGTTTTGGGTGAAAGGAGAAGGGTCCCTCAAGGTCACCACCTCTCGAACTGCACTGCCCGCCCGAGAGTCCATTTGGATTTATGGGGGAGGAGGAATCAAGGAGTTGAACATATTGATTCTCCTGGCATCACTGGAGTGGAGGATTTGAAGGGATTGCTAGAAGGAAGCTAATCCTTGTTCTAGTTGGTAGGGGCGGTGTTAAGGCAGGGGGGACGAGCAGGAGAGAATGGAAGCTTACCACCAGACTTCAAACAAAGTAGCGGGGCATGTATTTGAGCTACGGGGCAAGGGTAAACGGTGAATACTTTAATACTTCATTACCTGAAATATCCGAAGAGCGCGCTAACATAGCTTCTCGAACGCTAACATGCGCTTTTAAAGCACCTGGTTAGGAAGTGGTGTCAGGGTGTTTTGAACTTGCTTTTTATTTATTTATGTATCCATCCATGTGGTCCGCGACCCTTCCGTCCCCCGCCCCCTCGCCGCGACTCCCCCCTCCCTCCTCCATTCTTTATTTTTCTCCCTCCCGTCCTACAACATCACAGTTTATTGCATTTCTGCCGTCTGCAGTTAATCGTGAAAGTTCTGCAGTGTCATCTTTTGGCGTTCGTTCCCATTCGAATCCAGCGATCGCGAGGATGAAACCAGACGACCGCACCGAGGAAATTCCGTTTGAATTAACAGGAAAGTCCAATGAATATTTTCTGCGCTGAAATCATTTTTTCTCTTCCCCCCCCCCGGGGGGAGGGGTGAAAATGAGCTATGCCCTATGAATGAATTCAAAATGAACTATGAACAAATAAAGGATTTACGTGAATCTTAATTCTTATCCGTTCCTTCTTGTTCGTCTGAACAGAACTTTATCTCCGCTCTGCAGTTAGTCCGCTTATTATCAAAGCATTTCTACACATGTTTTCTATCAATCGTGTTTTGCGTCAATCGGCCTATTTAAGAGCTCTGAAGTATGATTTGAGGAAAGCAGAATGGTAATTGCCCTCTTTTAATGATTCCCCTGTTAATTTTACAGTTGACACTTTTTGAAGGCATCGATGCTGAATCTAGATCAGTTCCAGAGTTCTTTAATAGATTTTTTGAAGTAGAGCTCCACCGTCCCTTCAAGCGAAGTTTTCCACCTCCCAACTACTTCTTTCTCGCTTCCTAAGATTTTGCTGACATGTCACCTCTGCAGACCTCATTTTGACAACATTTTGCAATTAGAAACGAAAATTTCTGGCTCTTTTCAGAAAAAATATGTGCACCATTACCTTCCTTATGGGGATAGGTACTTTCATGTACGAGCTGGAAATTTTAATTCCTCATTGCAAAATGCAGTTCATTTTCATCATAGGAAGGTCTTAATTGGTTCGCGTTAAGCATCAAGGAACCACGCCACATCAACCATCGCCAAATTCAATTGGGCAATTTAATTTTTGTCATGAAAACGGCTGTGTGAATTCTTTGCAAATTTCAGTGAATTTTATCCATAATACAGAGCTAATTTCATAAAAATTTTAAAGGAAATCACACAAACTTTTTCCTTTAAAAAAATCAAATCACCCAGTTACACTGGGAAAAAAACACATTGGATCTAGAGTCCAGACTCTTAAAAACATCAAGAAGAAAAAGTACTCTTGATTCAATCAGAATCTAGCTGTATAATCAAGAAACAAGCCTCTTAATTTAAGCAGATTTCGTTTTGATTCAAGCAAAAATCTAATGGAATCAAGAGTATTTTTTCTTGTCAATGTTCTCAAGAGTCTGGACTCTAGATCCAATGTGGTTTTTTTTTTTCAAGTGTGAATTTGGCAGTACCTGATGTGCCTTGGTTTCTTTCTACTAAACGTGGTCCAATTGTGCACAAATGTTCCTTTTGATCGTTGACTGATCCGATATCATCAGAATACGTATTCTGTAGGCATTTGCAAAACAGTTTTCTAGAATTCAGATCAGAGGAAAGTTCCACCCCCATCGCGTGCGGCTCAAATCGATCGGCACAAATCGAAGTTCTCGAAGCGAGAGGAGAAAAAGCTGTCAAAAGTTTCGGTTAGTGTCGTGGACGTGATATTCTTTCACCAGACGCGACAAATCTGTATGCGACGCGGGCACCTGGGTCACGCAGTCGGCAACTTAGATCTCCGTCGCCGGGGGAGCCTATATCGGTCAGCTCCCAACCCGATCCAAAACCGTGTATCTCCGATGGAACCTCCGATGCAGATACGTTGTTTCGGCTTGGCAAGGAGCACACGCCCTGGGGTTTCGTCGTTGGTCCCTCTCGCCGTCACGACGCGAGGAGACGTCATTGCTCCTTTCAAATTCGATTACCTCGGCTCCGTGGCACGTCCCTCACGCTCGGAACGGAAATCACTCCTGATTTCATATCTCATCCTCAAACAAACTCGGCTCGGCTACGGGGTGATTCATAATTGAGGGGAATCGTCCCGGGCTCCGGCTGTGGTCAAACTGGCGTGAAACATCGCGTTACGTTACGGATCAGCTTGAAATCTTCGTCAATTTTGACTTTTAAGTCGAAGAAACTATGAAAGCCTCAGTGGTTTCTAAAATTGTATTGAGAAAAAAAAAAACAAATTTTAATTCTATGAGAAAAATATTTGGCTATGAAAAAATTATTGCATTTGATACGAGAATCATTGCAATATCGATTTCTGTCTGTTCCTCCCCTGTGTTATAGTAAAAACCTATGTGAAAAGTATAACATACGAACATAGCACAATTCAATCTAATGCAGACAAATCATTCCATTTTGAATACTTTGCCAGCTATCTAAGGTGGTTTTTATCTTGTCTTAGAATTTAGGGTTTCCAGCGATGGACAAATTGAAAGAAGCACAATAAATCTAGCTTTTTATAGCGAAAATCATGGGAAATACTGGACACAAGGTGAAAAAAAAACCTGGAAAGCATAGGGAATTTGAGCTTTTTTGCAGAAATACAGGACGAAATTTTGATTTTTTTTTCTGCTTGAATGGTTTTAATGCTGAATTCTAATTAGATTATCTCCTTGTATATGCTCACGGACAATTTCGCAGAAACTAAGGTGAAACGGGGAATTCCGAATGCTGCAAGTACTATTTCCTTTGATTATTTCCAATTTGAAAATTCCAGGAAACGGCTGTAATATCCGAACCTACTGTCGTGGCGTTAGCACCAATAATTTCTACTTTTTTATGTTTTACTTTTTATCTGACCCTTATTTTCGGGGACTTTCTGAACGTTATAATGATTCTGAACGATGTGATCGAAATAATCATGCCTCAACATAGTGACGTGATGATTGTTTCCTACGTGTTTCGTACACATCTCCCGGGAAATTTTCGCTTCAAAAACTCATTCGCTCCGCATTTATCCTTTCACTTCCGCCAACTTCAAGATTTATATTTTTCAGGAATGATTCACCGGAAGCGATTATCCACGCGTTCTCTTTTTTTCCGGTGGTTAACAGCGAGGATCCTAGCGATACATAGCAGAACGTTGTTGAACCCGCCGATATTTATATACGTGCCTCACCGTTGAAATTGAGCAGAACGACGTATGAGCCTTATAGTGTTGTTACCAAACCAAAAAAAATACGCTTATTAATATTATTCATGGAATTTCCGTAAAAGTACGATTCATTCTTCGGGTAAACATTTAAGAAGGAACTTCGTACCGGCTATTCGCAAAATAAACACCAAATTGCAGAATATGCAAAGCACCACTACAACATACGTGGAAACAAACACAGTATTGGAGCATAACGAGAGAAAGAACGCGCGTTGACGACGGCGCAGAGATACAACTATTCGTACTTGATGGATGTCCATGTTGCATGTGGAAAATCGAAGGCGCTTGGCGCGAGGCGTGAACTCCGTTCTATGCTGCTTGTAAGTTTTCGCTCCTATTCGGGAGAAAAGTAAAAAAAAGAGGCCGGATGACGTGTCTTTTATCTTCGGTTGTGTTGTTCACGTAGCCTGTGAGCACCACCGCACGTTGTTTTCACAAATAATGGCTCAATTTAGCGTAGAAAGTGACTGATTTCGTCACAAATTTAACCACGGATCTCTCAAGGGGCCCCTTTACGACGTAATAAATCTGAATTATAATTTGAAAAGTATACAGGAGGCTCTTTTAGACCCAGACCTAACCTTCCCGACAGTCGAAAAATCACGGATATCCGCTAGTACATCTCTAAACGTAGCTTAGACATAAAATGGATCTTGATAACAAGGATGCTGGAGGAGTAGAAACCCGGAAAAGTCCAGAAATGTGAGGTGGCTAAAAAAAGTCATGCACGAGTGGCGCATCGCATCCTGACCTCCGCACCGTCGGAACACCTTCTAAATGCTTTTTCCTATACGTTCAATCTTTAGAAGTGGAAATCCGTCCCAATTTCAGCGAAACTCACTGTAATTGAAGAAAATTAATTCACGTGAAAGTTCTGCTTGAAGGTCCGGAAAATCCAAAAATCCAAAAATTCAAAAATTTTAGAGTGAGGGAAGAGCACGAAGAAATTTAGGGAATCCGGAAATGAAAAAATCATGAAACCCCCGGCCAGAGAGCTGAACGTAATAAATCGTCCGGATATCGACCGAATCTTCATCACTACCGCGTCCAAAACTCGTTACACAATAACCTCCTCACAACTCATTCGGCCGGAAAAAGCCACGACTCGTAGCGCAGTACTCCCCGAGTTGAAACACTCGGAATCTTGGTCCGAGATCCGCCTCCTCCGCATCGATTATCGAAGCACTATCGCGTGCTCTCGATCGATATAAAACATTGCTAAGATAGAGATTTATCGATCGATATAATTCGATAAATCGACGTGCAGTCCGGCCAACCGGACTCGAACCCACCCGCGGATTGATTAGTCAACAGTACATTTGAACAGTACGTAAGACGCGGTGGCGTGGCGTGAATGATCGATTATCGCCATTTGAAGCTATAGTAAAGAATCGATTACTAAGGTGTCACCCTAATAATCGATCTTTTTTCATAGGTTTGAGTGGCGTATCAATCGATATATCGCAAAGCACACCACGCCACTGGTAAGACGGACCGAACGGTGGTCGGCTCCGGTAGGAGTAGCGAGTTGCAACCCCTAAAACCCCACCCCCGCCTTGTTTCCCGCTTCCCACAACCCTCCCCCCCGAGCCGCCGTCTCTAACTAAGTTCAGCCGTTCAATGAGGTCTGCACAATGACCGGAGAATTCTCGGCCTCGGTGACTCAAAGTAAGGAGCCCTCGTAAAGCCCCGAGAATCCAATGCATTTTCGCTCATACCTGACTGCCCTCAAGACGTCCCGGTCCCCTAATTGTGACGTCATCGCTCCGGCCCCCATTGTATCGGAGTAATATCGATGGGGTAATTATTCCCTTCCGTTCTCTTACCCTGCCCCCACCCCCTCGGGATCGGTGTTTGTGATCCTTCTTTCAACGTGCGCTGCGAGGAAATAATTCGGAGCTAATAATTATGATCTTTCTGATGATCTCTTGCTTCAGGAGGTTTCGGCCCTTGGTTCAAGACCGAGAGCGATTGACAGGATTAATTTAATGCAATTTTTCCTCTGTTGGCTTTCAAAGATTTTGAGGAGTCGTTTTTTTTTTCATATCTGTTATTGATTGCATGTAAGTCATAATTATGTGTGTCCTTAGTGTCTACAGGCCTGAGTAACAGCAATAAATCGAGTTTCCAGAAATGTGGAGGGACACTTTTAGGGAATTAAACGAGAAATACTTTAATTATTCTTCTTGCTCAATTTTTCTGTATCCTATGACCTTTGACAAACTATAACCGTTAAACAACATTCTTATTTTTGCTTTAAATGTATCAAGCATAAGTAAAACTTACAAAATTGAGGTTACGGTGAGTAAACCGCTCAATTTTTGGGTCCATATTTAGTGCAATGGTGATCGTTTATTAAAAATGTTTGTCTTTTTCTCCGGAGACCCCTTGAAAAAGGTAGGGATATTTCTAAATTTTCCGAGGTCTACATAAGTATTCATCGTACTTTAGAGGCTCTTCTCCACGTTCAAACTGCGGAGTCTCCATAGTGGTCCATCGATTACTCCAACTTGCACCGCTGACCAATCAGAAGGCTGAAAAAAGCATCGATGAGCCTCTTCAGTCGGAACATCGAGGAGAGCCTTTATAACCACCCACCAAGGATATGGGAATCAAGTTAGACGACAACAACTAACAAAATATTTCGGATTGTTTCTAAAAAACTTATCTTTCATTTATTTTCCTCTATACAAAGTGATGCTTTTACCAACGCGTCTGAGATGTATTTGGTTCCAACATACTAAACTTAGTCCTTCTCAAAGCGTAGGAGCTCTTTTGTCTACTCCGTCGAATGACGACAAATCTGTCTTAAGCTTCAAAATCGGAATCCTCTCCGCCGTTTGCATCAAGACCCATAAAACCCATCTTTGATTCTCAAAACGAGCTTTTTAGGTGTGTCGCTTCTCGGTCTCTCTATTTATTGACTCGATCTAGAGTGGCCGTTACCACTCATGAAGCTTATGATTCGACCGGATGCTCGCTGCTGTCAATTTTTGCCCGGAAATTCGTGCTCGTGCTCTCGCGCAAGTATTTAAATCGAAAGTTGACCTGAAGAAACTAAGTAACATTTTCAAAAAGTTGTGAAGTGTGCAATTCAAGTGCTTCTTTTTGAAGTGTGCTAAACTTTACCAATTGAGTCCTTCTGAGCCCCTTCCATCAAATCGAAATCCTACAAATACCATTGAGACCCGAGAAACAAAGATTAAAATTAAAATAACCAAAACCGACAAATTTCGGCCGATCACTCCGCTAATGCAAATCTGACAGATCTAAAAAACAAGCAGTGAACTCCAACACAATGTGTTGATAAGGCGCGTCATTAACTCGCACATATCAACCCCTTTAGTTTTCATTTACAGAGATTTCAAAATAGGCAAACAGCATAAAAAGAGAATTCACGATCCAACACTGCGAGGTCAAAGACGCACCTTGACGAGACCGTGTATTGTGAAAGTAGAAAGCTATTCGATCGAATTTAAGTTTTTTGATCTGCCTCAAGCAAAATCTTATCAGATTCTTGAAGAAAAGTGCTACGGAATAATTTAAGCGAAGAAAGGAAAAATTCTGTCGAACTCCTAGAAGATAAAGTCGATTTAAAGGTATTTTGGGGCTAAAATACCCAAATCACCGGTAGTAAAAATCCCGTTATATTATTGAAAAGAAATTGACTCGATATAAATGCAATTGCATTAAATACGTCTTGATTTTGTTATTTTAAACGTCTTTCCATGCAAAGAAGTTCAACCATGTCGTTGCTTTATTCATTCATGAATTGAAAGTAAGCAATCTACATCCCGAAAATCTACTGATTTGCCGTAAAAAATTGCAGAAACTTGATATACCAGGTCGATGCACCCACTCGTTGAATTTACCAACCAATTTTGTGAGTGCAAATGTGTAAGAATCAATATGCTATAGTCATTTTGGGTGCATTTATTTTTCATGAAACAATAATAATTTCAATCCCGAAAAACCATCAATTTTCCGTATAAAATCGAAAAAATCAAAATATGTCAACTCCCCGACGTGAAAATTAGATTCTACGTATGTAAAATGTAAATACTTATGTATCGATATGCTGAACAGAACTATGTGTGGACAGTCAGAAGCCCGCGGCAACATTAATTCAACAGAAAAACTGTAAAAATTAGATAGGATTTTAGCCGCTTTGCCCGCCTCTCCTCGCTACTTACAACAAACCGTTCTTATACTCATCTCAAAATTTTTCTCAGAGCTTTGGGTTATTATCAGCTTCCATTTAAACTCCGGTTCGATGGCCGAATCGGCTGCCAAAAAAGCAAGCCACTGTTGAGGGGTTCTATGAGAAATTCGTGATATTATCGGCTCTCAGGAAATCACCCCATGGCTAAAATTGGTGGTATAAATGTTTAAGTGCTTAAAATAATCGTATTCAAGAAACTAAGGAATTAAACTATGGAGTCAATTTCTTTTTAATAATATAACGAATTTACTACCGGTGATTTAGCTATTATAGCCCCAGAATACTTTTAAAGCGCCTTTGCGTTCCAGAATCTCGACGGAATTTTTTTTTTTTTTTTTTTTGCTTAAACGATTCAAGAAACATTGTAGTTAAAAATATAAAGATTTTTCGATTTGGACGTATGAAAAATGTTTAACTCGTTCAGGCACACCGTGTATTGTATGGAGTACTGCTGTTATTCGACCGTTGTCTTCAGGTCAAAATTCTTACAAAGAAGCCCCTTGCAAGAGGCAAATTTTTTGTAATTTCTCCCAGTTTTTTCAGCGTTAGGTATATAAATGAATTGTTTGTCAAATTTTGAGGTCAATTATATTTAATTGTAATTTATACTTTCTTTTTTTCCCCTTCATTTTATTTTTCGTATCGAGGAGTCGAGGTTTTGTTGATTTCTTCGGATTTCGATTACTGTAACTTCTCTTCTATTCGGCCGATTTTTATGAATGAGGTCTCTTTTTATTTGTGTTTTAACGGAGAGTAAGGAAAAAATTGCTAAATACATGCGAAACAATTTTTTTTGAAAATTGGATGAATCCTAGCGTGACGGTGAAATGGTTAATGAAGCGTGAGTAATTGGGGTACGGGTATCGGCCGCGTTGGGACCCAAGGCCCATTGTTCTTCGTGACGCCGACGCAGTGATCAGGAGCGTGGGGACGAGAGGGCTTAGTGGACTCCTGTATGAGCCACGTTTAGCAAATGGTCTAATGAGTCTCGAGGCTCATCACAGATTGCACTTACCACTATCCTGGTGGCCCCGGCTATCAGAGCAAGGAGTACCAACTTTTGAAAAGGATAACAGTGTTGTGGAGATATGTCAAAGCAACGTTGTGAACAAAACGGAGTGAGTGAAATTCTCATTCAAGGAGTGCCGAACTGGTCAGCCATCCTCGAATCAGTTCGCTTGCTTCCGCTTATATATGCATATTTTAAATCAGCGCGCCCCATTCTAAGGTTTTTTTAAAAAAAACCAAGAAACGTAGACTCTTGGTATTCATTACACATAAACTAGCGAGCCCCAGAATGAGAAACAAATTTTAATCATTATTATTGACGGATTAGTAAACTTTTTACACGCTTTGGAAAATCTCAGAAGTTCGCGGTAGTCACTTTTCGGTAAGGAACTAGGGGACTCGGTTATTGTATCGAGGGGGGGGTCGAAACGATCGCAAAGGCGGTATACTACGTATACGCGCCAAAAATAATACAAACCTGTGTGACCAAGGATCATCATAGGAGAGAATTTCCAGTCTATACGTTTCGATTTTTATCCTTTTTATTTTTAGGCTTGTTTCCTGAGTTTCACCTATATTTATCGTATTTCCACTGGATGCGCCACGACCTTTGCCGTTCATTTTCCCAGATCCCATCGTTGGATTTAAATTATAATGGCGACAAAGAACATAACCGAAGGAAGAAATCACTCGCGCGGAAAGGCATCATTTTTGCGGACATCGGCAACAGCGATAATAATGAATGGATACAGCGCTACATTCGGGAACATATGTCCGCGCTTGGGTATGAATGCCGCGGGTATCGAAATGATATAAAGGGACGGCTATAATGCAATATTCATCATTTTAAACTTGAGCCCTCTCGCATGTCTGGCTAATGCTCCCGAAGCGAGTGTCGCAAAGATTTATCTTTCTTCCGCGGAGTTGGTCGCCCCGCGCCGGGTCTTGGCGAAAGCTCCCGCGGCAAAAAATGGGGCCATAAAAGTGCAAATGTCCCCCCGATCCCCGATATCTCCCCCCTCCCCCCCCCCCCCCCCCCCCGCGGATGAATCGATGACGTCACCTCTGATCCGCGTCCGGGGCGTATAGGCAACCGTGAAACTCACCACGATTGGTATCATGAGATTCGGTCCCCCCGATCTCTCATGTCCGGCTCATATTTTTTTTCTAGCGATGTAGACACCCTAACCAATTGTTTTTAACGACGCCGACGACGACCCCGCCGACGCCCGCCGACGACGCCGTTACCTGCGCCGCGAGGTAAACGGTGAGTGCTTGGAGGATCAAGACCCCTTCAATTCCGGGCGTATGCAACACGGACATCCACAGAGCCCGAATAGTTGCATCCAGGCGTTAAAATGTAATTCGATTAGTATTCGTAGCGTGTGACGCCAACTAAGGGCGTTTTGTCTATTTCTCTGGCAGCTTAACTTAATTCCAGCGCTGCCTATTGAGATGAGCGTCCTATTGAAGAAATTTTAGTCAAATTAATTCACTTATATTCAAAGCCGTAAAAGTCGATTCTAAATTGACTTGCATTCGCCCTCATGATACTTTAACTTGACATCACACTGGAAAAAAAAAAGAAAGAAAAAAAAAAAAAAAAAAAAAAAAAAAAAAAAAAAAAAAAAAAAAAAAAAAAAAAAAAAAAAAAANAAAAAAAAAAAAAAAAAAAAAAAAAAAAAAAAAAAAAAAAATACATTGGATCTAGAGTCCAGACTCTTAAAAACATCGACAAGAAAAAGTACTCTTGATTCAATCAGAATCTAGCTTAAATCAAGAACCACGCCTCTTGCTTTGAGCGGATTTCGTTTTGATTCAAGCAAAAATCCGATTGAATCAAGAGTATTTTTTCTCGTCAATGTTTTCAAGAGTCTGGACTGTAGATCCAATGTGTTCATTTTTCCAGTTTAGAGTAAAATTGATCACAATGAAGTATCGTTTTTAGAGAAATCACGATAGGAAGATGAAGAAATCTTCCCAGCCTCGTCCACGAAATCACCGCAACGAGGGGAAACAAGGGAAGTCGGGGAGTCACGTTTTTGCACCTCCCTCTCATTATATTCGCAACTCGCCGCGGCAAGTTCAGCAGTGTCGGACGTGGAGTTGGCAGGCTGCCTGATGCCGTCGCCTTTCCACCCCCGCGGATGCATTCATATCAATTATTACTTTTTAACCGCGTCATTATTTTCAGGGAAATGCTTTCCGGCCCCCACGTGCCCCGACCCCGCGGAAGGTCCCCCCCCCCCCCGCCCCGACCCCAGGCCGGATGCGGAAGGAGAAAAGAGACCCCTGAATAGGCGGACGACAAAAGGGAAGCCGAGACGTTTTCAGTTCACCCCCCGCGATTGTTATGAGCAGGGAAAATCGGGAGAAGTTGAGGGAATGTAACGGTGACAATCGGGAAGTCTGCTGAAAAATTCTAACGATTCCAAAGTTCCCGTACTAAGGAAGATAAACTCCTCGAAAAATCACGAGTTTTTAAGAAAATTTAAGAACATTTCTCCTCCAATTTTTTTAGAGGATTTTGTTTGTAATTTGGTCTAAAAACCTTGAAAGTCTCAAGGAAAAATATTCATAGCTTTCTTTACAAATATTATTTTCAAACAAGAAATTTGGCAACATTCGAATGCTTTTACGGTGTTTTTACTTACACTGGGAAAAAAGTCGCTTGGATCTAGAGTCCAGACTCTTAAAAACATGGACAAGAAAAAATACTCTTGATTCAATCGGATTTTTTGCTTGAATAAGAAAGAAAACCGCCTTAATCAAGAGGCTTGGCTCTTCAATTCAAGGAAAAATCGGATTGAATCAAGAGTATTTTTTCTTGCCAATGTTGTTAAGAGTTTGGACTCTAGATCCAAGTGACTTTTTTCTAGTGATAGCGCAGCAGTAGGAGGCAGGTAAATTTGGAAAGTCTCTGAGGGAAATGCGGTGGTAGTAATCGGGGGATGGGGGGGGGGGAGGAAGCTATGGGAAAAGATGCAAATCTCTCGGAAATTAGGATGGTTGGCTAAATGAGAGTTTTTTGCATTACGGAAGTGACACTATTTAGATATTTCACTTGTTTACATACGCTTTTTGACACTTAAGAAATCCCAAAATCTGTATCTGCAGTTCCGTGGAAGGAGGGATGGTCAAAATACGGAAGTGTATCATTAAGCGTATAGAAACTCGCTGATTAAATGGATTTTACGAGGCTTTCGAGCGGAGTGAACGGAGACATAAAACAACGTTAAAATACGGAACGTGCCGCGATGTTAATTTCTAAAGTGAGAAAATGAGGCGCGTGAACTTAAGGCAAATGAAGTGCTCAGTGTTCCAATATTCATAATTACAGCAGCCCGGAGCTGGAGCCTACCGAATCGCATTTATCGACAGGAACTGCACCAGGGGGTGCGGTTGCATTCATCGTCAGTTTGCGTTAAACGACCTAATTCCGGGCGCAAATGGAAAGAAAATCAATTACCAGCCCCACCTCAAGCCAGTGTTGATGCTGTTGATTTAGTTGCCGGTGAGGCGCCGTAATTTGTCTAATCACGTTTTCCATATTCAATTGAGAGGAAGAGGAGGACGCGGGGGGGGACGAAAAAGAGAGAGGGACCGGGCGGAGGGACGGAAGAGCAAGGGATTCCGTTCGGAAACATGGAAATGGAATCAGGGATAGCGTTCGGAAGGATTTTAATCCCGCCCGGTTGCCCGCTCGCTCTGTCGATGTCGCCGCGAGGCTCTGAACTTCGACACCTGGAGCCTATCCGCGGTGTTAGAATTTATTAATTCTTAGAAAAAGGGACGTAACTCCATTCCAAGGTTGTCAAATTGACTCAGACGATGAGTCAATGTCAAATAGACTCAGACGATGAGTCAATGTCAAATTGACTCAGACGATGAGTCAATGTAAAACTGACTCAGACCATGAGTTAATGTCAAACTGTCTCAGACGATGAGACGATGTTAAATTGACTCAGTCAGACGATGAGTCATGTCAAACTGACTCAGACGATGAGTCAATTCTATTTAAGAGGTACAGCAAACTGAGAACACTTTTTACCAGCGAACTGATTATTGAAATTGATGGACAAAGCGATAGACAAAAGAGACATAGATAGTACGGATCGGTCGTATTGGTTGGAACGGGTAGTTGTCATAGACTGAGGCGCGAAAATGATGGACTAACTGTAGGGTCTCTAGTTCGTTGCCGTAAGTTATAGTCTATCCTTACCTACTTTGTCCATTGCAACCACCCACTTCCACCAATAGGATTGCTTTATTTTTACTTGGTCCTCTTCAGCTATGCCTATCAATTTCAATAATCAACTCTTAGGTAAATTGTATGGAAATTAGGTACAGGCGCACATTAGGTACAGAGCGTGTAGCGACCGAGAAAGTCATGGCAATGAAATTGATCAAGGAAATGTCAGGGAGTAAAAATGCATAACTGTGAGCGGAGCTAGTTTGGGGCTAGGGGATCTGTCGCCCCCCCCCCCCCCCC